>JAAGEH010000417.1:15272974-15289650 GCA_011751065.1 Lasiurus cinereus | reverse complement strand
CCCGCGCTGCAGGGGCGCACGTGCGCGGCCGGGCCAGCCGGGGGCAGGGCTGGGGGCGGCGGGCCGGGAGGGCGCAGGGCAGCCGGGCAGGGGCCGGGGTCCCCACGGCGCAGGGGGCGCAATGAATGGGGGCGCCGCCTGGCGCGCGGGAGCGGGGTCCTCGGGACGGGCCACGTGGGAGGCCCCGCTGGTGTGCGCGGGGTGAAGGAAGTTGGAGGGGAGCGGCGTCTCAGGGCTTGCAGGCGGGGTGCGTGTGTGTGTGTGTGTGTGTGTGTGTGTGGGTGGGGGGGTGCATCTGAGCCGGGCTTCACATCTCGGGGCCCCCAAGTCTGGACCTGGAAGGCCTCCTGCAGCCGAGCCGGGAGGGCCGTCCTCCCCCGCCGCGGGGGCCGCAGCGGCCGTCCCGGGAACTCCCGCCGAAGTTGCCCGGCAGCTCGAGGCTGCGCCCGGGCCTCGCCCCGGGGCCCCGAGGAGACCGGGCGGCGCCGGCCTCGCCCTCCCGTCCCCCTCCGGCAGACAGGTGGTTGGAAACAGACTTCCCCCAAAGCCCGGCGCCTTCGTGGGGCGGGAGGGGGAGGGGGCGAGGCCCGCGGGGAGGGATTGGCCTCCCGGTCAGAAATGCCACGCTGGCGCTGGCAGTTGGCCGCAGGTTGGGGCCTGGTCTCCCAGTGTGGACTCCTTAACCCCAGCATCCGCAGGGGGACCCCAAAGAGCACTCTGCAGGCATAGCTCCGCACAGGTGAACACACACAGGTCTTTAACTTTTAGGATACAGACTCGGGGATTGAAAAGGGTTAAGGTTCAGGGTCTGGATTGGGGATAGTGGGGGTGTCGTTGAATGTGGGTTCTGGAGCAAACACTATTCTTCCCTCACATGCCCTCACCTGCTCTGGGGTCTCCAACCCCAAGGAGACAGGCTTTGTGGGCCAGGTGGGCTTTCCCCTCCCCCTCGCCTCCCCTCTCCTCCTGTCCTGTCCTCCCCGGGGTGGGGAGGGGGAGGGAGGCCTCGGGCTCTACACGGGGACCTTCGGGGTCTGGGGTCATGAGTGTCAGGCACCCACTCAGGAGCCCCGAAGCCGCTTCTGGGCTGCCAGCACCTGCGCGCGGGTTTTCTTCTCTGGCGAGACCCAGGAGCAGGGCCGCGGTCCCCGGATCTCGGGGTGCCGGTGGGGGCCACCCCGTTGCCCGGGGACCCCTTTGCGGAGCCCCGTCTCCCCCTGCCATTTGCATCCAAGATGGACTCTCCACCGCGCTCCTCGGGTTCCTTGTCATCATCCCTCATGCCCTCCAGCCCTGCCTCCTGCGCGCGGCTTGCCCAGCCTCGGCCTGGCCCGCGGTGGCGGTGGCGGAGTTAGACAAAGCCTCCGCCTCCCCGCCGGAGCCCCCCCCAGGCGCCCCAAGTGGCGGGAAGGCCGCCAGCTCCCCAGGCCCGGCCGCTCTTTGTCTGGCGTGGGGGCGGGGAGGCGCGCCTGGCCCGGGGCTGCTGGCCTCCGCGGCCTCCCGCCGGCCTCCCGGCCCGCACACTGCGCGCATTGTCTGCGGCTCCGCGGCTCCGAGACGCGGCGCTCACACCCTGTCCGCTCTTCTCCGGCCCCCGCGGCCGACCCTGGGGGTCTGCAGGGAGCCGTGGGCAGGAGTGGAGCCCAGGGCACAGACACCCCCCCCCCTCCCACACAGAGTGAGGGATGCACTGGCACCCAGGGGGGGGGGTCACCGGCCCTGTGCTCCTGGCTGACTCCTCTCTCGCCAACCCCGACCGAGCAGTTTCTCCTCCCTCCTCCCTTAGCCCCCAACCCCCCACCTGGAGCCCTCAGACAGTCTGGTGGGAGATCACACAGATGGAGGAACAGAGGCCTGCAGGGGGAAGGGGCTTGTCTGAGGTCACACAGCCAGCTGTGGCACAGCCGGCGGCTCCCGGGTCAGTCCTTTGCCCATGGGAAAGAAGACCAGGAGGGTGCCTGGGGGGCCAGCCCTGCTCTGCCAGGGGGCTGGCATCTTCTGGATGATCCCCACCCAGCCCGGCCTCGCCCTGAGCATCCTGGCAGGTGTCCCAACCCGGAGCTGTCGGGTTTAGAACCCAGTTCTGGAGCTGCAGAGCCTGAGCTCACCAGACCTAGCGCTCAGGGCCCCACATCAGCAGGTGCAGGGAATTGGGGTTTGGCTGATAGGGCGAGGGGAGCTGAGGGCAGCCACCCTGCCCCAATCCTGAGTCCCGGGTGGAGGTCAGAGCGGCGGGTGGTGAGCCCCCATGCTGAGCAGCACGGTTATCCTCCCCTATCCTCCCCGCTACAGAGGCTCGGCGCTGCCCAAGGGTGTGCCCTGATGCCCTCTGGGAGTGGCAATATCCCTGTGTCCTGGACTGGGCATCCCACGCTTTAGAAACATCTTTTTATTGATTTTAGAGGCAGGGGGAGAGACAGAGAAACACCAGTGATGAGAGAGAATCATCATTGGCTACCTCCTGCACACCCCGCCCTGGGGATTGAACCCGCCAACCAGGCATGGGCCCTGATTGGGAATCAAACCGTGACCTCCTGGTTCGTGGGTCGATGCTCACCCCCTGAGCCCCGCCGGCATGAGCAGAACCCTGGGCTCCCGGTGGGTCAATCCAGGACGGGCCTGGGCGTGAGTGGAGAGAGCTGTCCCTGGCTCCTGGTCAGAGGGACAGGCACTGCGGTCAGCCTGCCCTGCGCCGTGTGGCCTGGGCGGTGCCCACCCTGGCTGGCCTGTTTCTCTCTCCAGCAAGGAGCTCCTGGGTGCTCGAGGGCCCCTTCCAGCCCCATCTGCCAGAGCTCCTGAGCTTCCCCCTCACCCCTCCCCTTGCCCACACTAGATGAGCAGCTGGTCGCTTTGGCCAGCCTGGCACCAGCTGTCCCTCCCCGGGGCCAAGTCTGCAGAGCCCGCTGTGTTGCGTGTGAGAGAGGCCGTTGGGCTCTGCAGGCGGCAGGCCGGGGGGAGGTGTTTGGGCCGGGCGTGGAGGCAGGCGGGCAGCTGCCGAGGAGGGCTAGGTAAATTCTCCATGGTTACCGCTGTTTGTAATTCCACAGGACATCCTTTCCCCGCTAATGGCCACTCGGACGCCATTACAGGTCTGCAGGCTTCCGGCTGCTGAGCGGGGAGCTGGGGAATTCCCCGCTGCCAGTCCGCCCCGTTCAGGAGCCGCCCTCCTGCGCTGGGCCCGGCCCAGCGGCCCCTCGCTGCCTGCCCAGGGACAGTGTCTTTGAGAGTTGCAGTCCCTAAGTGGGGCCAGCCCTCCTTTCTCTGGGCACAGGTCATCTGGGCAGAGGCTCAGATTCTCTCAAGAGTCCTGTCTGCTCTTTGGTGGGGGGCGGTGATGGGCTCAGAGGGTGAGGGCTTGTCTGAGGACACACAGGCTGTGGGTCTCCTCCAGATCCCTGACTTTGTGTCCCGGGCACCCATCTCCAGCCAGGGATGGGGCTCAGATCCAAACCGCGCCCTGTCTCCCGGCCCCGGGGATGGCGCAGCCCAGGTGTGGGCCAGCCTCGGTGGCAGAGGGCAGTGGTGGTAGGGATGTGGTGATCGGCTCCTGGGGAGCAGGGAGGCTGGCGGGGGTTAGGCTGAGCACAGCAGCACCTGTCGTCTTTGGCGCCACTGCCGACGGCAGGGATGGGAAGGAGGTCACGGACCACAGGAGTGGTGTCTGCTGCTGCGGAGGGTGCAAAGCCCAGTGGCCTGCTACATTTTATGATCGGTTGTCGAGGCCAGGGGTCGGCCGAGGCCAAACTAGAGGACAGGGGCAGGGTTCTCGGTCCTGCGGGGAGGGTAGGTCACTGGGTCCCGGGCAGGGGGACGGTGGCAGGCCCCGAATCCTCGCCTCGGGGACGGCTGGTCACAGCTACGGGATTCCTGATCGCTTTCTCCTCCCCCCTAGCTGGGAGCGCCCACCCGCCTTCCACCAGCATGGCGACGTCCTCCCAGTACCGCCAGCTGTTGAGCGACTATGGACCACCGTCTCTAGGCTACACGCAGGTATGGCGGCGGGGTGATGCGCAGCGGGAGGGGCCGGGGACGCGGTGGGAGGGACGAAGGAGTAGAAATGATGGATGGAAGTCATCGGAGCTTCCTCAGGTCAAGGACCCGGCTGGACTCCTGTCAGGACCTGAGGCAGCGCAGAGGAGGGTGGCCAGGTGTGTTTTCCCGGGGACGCTGAGCTGGGATGGGCGATGGGGGAGCGCAAGGAAAGATGTAAGCGCTGGGGGCTGCGGTTTTTTGGGGGCCACCACCCATGTATGTCCCTAGTGGGTCTTCTTGTGCCTGATACCTGGGGAAGAAGGCCTGACCTGGAACAGAGGGGAGAGGTCCGGTTCCCACTCCACCCCGCCCCCCAGGTCGCAGCCTCAGCAAAGAGGAGTCGAGATGCATGTGGTGAGGAGCTGGTGGCTCCGGACCGAGGCTCCTCGGGTTTACACCTGGTTCTGCCACTTCTTTTTTTTTTTAATATATTTTATTGATTTCAGAGAGGAAGGGAGAAGGAGAGAGAGAAATATCAATAATGAGAGAGAATAATTGATTGACTGCCTCTGCCTGCCCCACACGGGGAATCAAGCCCACAACCCGGGCGTGTGCCCTGACCTAGAATTGCACCATGACCTGGTTCATGGGTTGACGCTCACCCACTGAGCCATGCTGGCCGGGCTCTGGTTCTGCCACTCCTGAAAACAGGGCCCCACCTGGCAATCTTGCTGAGACTTGGTTTTCTCACTGTCAAGGGGGCTGCCGGGCTGGGAGGAGCGTAGTGGAGGCAGCCACTCCAGTCGCTGTGGCACCTGCCAGGGAAACACGGCCTGTGGAGGGACCCACGGTTGCCGGCTGCAAGATTCTCTTCCACGGCCAGAACTTGCCACATTCTGAGTCGCCACGGACACTGTCCTTGGGGATGAGGCGGCGGCTCCCGGCCATGCCCCGCCAGGCTGTCCTGTCCCAGGAGGAGAAGCGGGCCCGGGCCCGGGAAAGGGACCGCCTGAAGAAGCGGCGGCGGCGGGAGGATGGGCTGAAGCGCAGCCTGGAGAGGCAGCGCAACGCCCTGGCCATGAGGCGATGGCGGGAGCAGCGGAAGGAGTGCGGGGCCACAAGGAGGCGCCGGCAGGATGCGGAGGACCTGGACCAGGAGAAGAGGAAGGACCTCGAGACTAAGCAGCAGAGGCAGCAGAGAAGGAGGGAGGAGCAGGCGAGGGCCTCCAGGAGGGAAGGCCGGTCCTGGTGCCACTGCGGGGGAGGAGGTGGAAGTGGAGGAGCAGGAGGAGGAAGAGGTAGGAGATGGAGCAGGAGGAGGAGGAGCAGCAAGAGGAGATGGAGAGGAGGAGGAGATGGAGAGGAGGAGGAGCAGCAAGAGGAAATGGAGAGGAGGAGGAGATGGAGAGGAGGAGGAAGCGGAGGAGGAGATGAGATGGAGAAGGAGGAGATGGAGGAAGAGGAGGAGGAGATGGAGAAGAAGATGGGAGGAGGAAGAAGATGGAGGAGGAGGAGATGGAGATGGAGGAGGAGGAGACGAAGATGGAAGAGGAGGAGACGGAGGAGATGGAGATGGAGGAGGAGGAGATGGAGACGGAGATGGAGGAGGAGGAGATGGAGATGGAGGAGGAGGAGATAGAGATGGAGGAGATGGAGATGGAAGTGATGGAGGAGGAGGAGGTGACGGAGGAGGAGGGGGAGGAGGAGGAAGAGGGAGAGGCCCATGGGGAACCCAGCCTCATGGTCTGGGTGCTGCTTGGGGCTTTGAGGTGTCTGGAGAAAAGGGTTTCTGTGGGGCGAGCCTGCAGTGGGGAGGATGGGCTCCTTCCAGATGGCCTTGGTGACTTTTCTAGTCCTGCCCACCCCAGGCATGGCCTCCGTCTCGCCCACCCGCTCTGCACCCTCAGCCCCTGGGTTATACGTGCTCGTGCCCCTGGGTCCCAGGAAGCTCTTAGTGAAGCCTCTGCTGTGGAGACAGGCCGTGGAGATGCAGGACGCTTTCTGGGAGCTGCCTGTGGGTTCCTGGAGCGTGAGGCCAGTTGGGCCACCTCCCTGCTCTGCAGGTGACCCTCAGCGGGGACAGCCGCTCTGGGCCCGCCACCCTCCCTCCACACCCGTCCTTGCTGCCACAGGCACGCGGTGGCCCTGTCAGGTGTCGGAGTCAGGCGGGTTTCCCTTTCCCGGCTGAACCTGCTTTCTGATTCCAGGGAACAGGGAACAGCCAGGTGCCCCAGAGCAAATATGCTGAGCTGCTGGCCATCATCGAAGAGCTGGGGAAAGAGATCCGACCCACGTACGCAGGCAGCAAGAGCGCGATGGAGAGACTAAAACGAGGTGCGTCCAGCAGGTGACCCCAAGGTGCCGGCCTATCACGGCTGTGAAAGTTTTCTCGGGGTTCCTGGGAGGGCGGTGGTCGCCGAACCACAGGGGCTCCAGGTTTGTTAGAGTTGCTGTGGGATGGGGAGGCATCGGGCAGGTGAGCGGCTTTGGGGTTTGATGGGAAGGGGCTTCTACGAGGGGCCGCTCAGCCGTGAGCCTTGCCCGCCTGTGGCTGCCAGGAGGTCCATCTGCTTTGAAAAGGACTCGGGAGCTCTGCCTCCTCCCCGCTGCCCTCCTGCGGCCACGGGTCGAAGGGCGCGGGGGGAGGGTCTGTGTTAGTCTGGGGCAGGCGACGGGGGTGCATGGAGTGCTTTTGTGATGGAGGGAATAGCACAGGGAAAAGGCGGCTCAGGCGACGCTGTGAGTGACCAGTGTCTCAGGGGACTGGAAGCCGCTGTGCCCTGTGAAGTGAGAGGAGGAGGGAGGACTTCTGTTTTAGAAGGTGGCAGTCAGCGCCCCGTGGCCCGTGTGTGAGGTTCATTTCAGGAGGGCTCTGGGGATCTTCAGAGGGTTCGGGAAGTGACCTGGAGGAAAAGAGAGGAGCGGCCGGGTTATATACAGAGGCAGCTGCGGGGGCCACTGTCGGGGTCACGGCTCCACGAGGACAGGCAGGGCTGGCGGAGGGTGCCTGGTGCTGAGGAGCCGCGTGAGGACTGAGGGCAGGGCTGGGCTGGGAGAGCACAGGCTTGGCATTGTGGGGAGGGAACGGGCGGTTTGGATCCGGAGAGGGTTTGGGGCAGGTGTGGAGCTGAACCCCGATCCAGCCGGGTCCAGGTGGGCGTCGTTCTGGCATCCGGGCCTTGGTTAGTCGGAGACGCTGGTTACCTGGATGGGAACCCCTGGGACAGGGCTGGACCTGAGAGTCGGCAGGGAGTCGGGAGCTGTGCTGAAGGCAGCCTGTGGACACCCCAGTGACCGCTCTGGGCACCGCCTGGGCGAGCGCTGGTGCTGCCCCGCAGCCAGCTGATGAGGTGGCAGGTGAGAGGCCACAGCGGGCACGCGGTGCGGCGCCCTGTCCGTAGGTCGGCAGTCAGCAGCCAGTGAGCTCCGACTGTTCGATGGAATTTTTAAAAATCCTTACCCGGGGACATGTTTTCATTCATTGTCAGAGGAAAGGGAGGATGGGGGGGGGAGAGAGAGAAATACTGATGTGAGTGAAATATCAACCGGTTGCTTCCCATACACGCCCCAACTGGGGATTGAACCTACAACGGAGGTATGTGCCCTGATCAGCATTCCAACCCAAAACCTTTTGATGTACAGAACTCTCTCTCATCATTGGTATTTCTACGTCTCTCTCCCCCTCTCTCTTCCTCTCTGAGATTAATATGTTTTTTAAAAAAGACCAAAGGGTCCTGGGTTCAATTCCGATCAAGGCACATACCTTGGTTGCTTCCTGGGCCCTGGTTGGGGTGCAGAAGGCAACCAATCGATGTGTTGAAGGTATGGGATCTTCAAAGTGAGTCAGGCTTAAAGACCGTACACGGAGTGGTGTGGCGTCCCGTTTCGAAGAGCTGGCTGGCCGGCACCTTGAGTGCAGAAGGAAGGCGTTAGGGAGACCCCAGTAGGGAAGGGCTTTGAGAGGGGGAAGGCATGGCTCAGTGGTTGAGCATCAACCTATGAATCAGGAGGTTCCAGTTTAGTTCCCTGTCAGGGCACATGCCCTGAGTGCAGGCTTGATCTCCAGTGTGGGGCTTGATGGAGGCAGCTGATCAATGATTCTCTCTCATCATTGATGTTACTATCTCTCTGAAATTAATAAAAACATTTAAAGAAGAGAGAGGGGAGGAAATGTTAGTGCCATTGATATATATATATGTTTCATTTTTTTGTTAATCCTCACCTGAGGATATTTTCCTATTGATCTTTGAGAGAGTAGGAGAGAGAGGGAAAGACAGAGAAACATTAATGTGAGAGAAACACATCGATTGGTTGCCTCTGCACGCACCCCAACCAGGGCCCAGGAAGCAACCGAGGTACGTGCCTTGATCGGAATTGAACCCAGGACCCTTTCTTTGGTCTGCAGGCCAACGCTCTATCCACCGAGCCCAGCTGGCTAGGGCGTTAATGCCTTTTAAACCGTCTGCAGGCCTGGGTGGTTGGATGTGGGAGGGATCTCTGGCTGATGGTGAAAGGATCCTCTTCCTCTCCCGAGCCGGGTCTGGCGGACGGCCCCCAGCCCCTGCCTCTTCTCTTCCAGGCATCATCCACGCGAGGGGCCTGGTTCGGGAGTGCTTGGCCGAGACGGAGCGCAACGCCAGGTCCTAGCCTCCGAGTCGGGGCGGAAGGCTTTCCATCTTCTTCCAAGAAATGACAGTTCATGCCTCCTGTTCAGATGAAACTTGGTTTCAAAACGGTAACAGCTTGGTTTCTCCTCCCCGCGCCCCTCCGTTCGTCCGTCAGGCTCCGAACCTGCCGTTGCTGCGATGGAGAAGCGGTTTTGCAGTTATTAGGTTTACATATTAGTTAGGAACTACCCAGGGCGTTCTGTGTTTTTCTAAGCCTTGATTTACATGATGCACGTCAGTTACCTATCACAGCAAACGTAGATGACCTCCTGGATACCGGTGTCTCTTCTGGATGCATTTCTGTTACTCACGTGGTTCTTTGTTTCTCTTCTGAGCTGATCCAACTCTGAGGGTTTGGTTCAGTGAGGCAGCGCTTTCGTAGCCAGTGCCCGTTCGCCACGGAGTATAAATTCTGCTCAATGTAACTTTTCTTTTTTGCTTAAGCATTTGCATGACTATTAGTACTTTGAAGTCACTCTTTAAAATGCACAAGTTATAAATACAGAAGAAAGAGCAACTTACTGAACCTCGAACCTCGCCTGACAAGGACCCCTGAAATTTTCCCTAAGGATGTATGTAGATTTCACTTCCGCCTTTCCCATCAGTGGATCCAAACATCTGGAAGAAAGTGACTAATACTGTTTGCATCTTTGTATGTATTTATTACTTGATGTAATAAAGCTTATTTTCATTAACAACTGGTATCAAGATGTGGCTTCCTTGAATCAAGTGGCATTTAAAAAATTTTTTTTTTTGTTTTATTGATTTCAGAGAAGGGATAGAGAAACATCAAAGATGAGAATCACAGCTGCCTTCTGAACACCTCCTACTGGGGATTGAGCTCACAACCTGGGCCTGTGACCTGTGAGGGAATTGAACTGTAACCTCCTGGTTACTAGGTCAATGCTCAACCACTGAGCAACACCAGCCAGGCTCAAGTGGCATTTTTATTTATTTTTAATATATTTTATTGATTTTTCACAAAGAGGAAGGGAGAGGGATAGAAAGTCAGAAACATCGATGAGAGAGAGAGACATCGATCAGCCACCTCCTGCACACCCCACACCAGAGATGTGCCCGCAAGCAAAGTACATGCCCCCGACCGGACGAACCTGGGACCTCTCAGTCTGCAAGCTGACGCTCCATTCACTGAGCCAAACCGGTCTTGGCATCAAGTGGCATTTTTAAAAACAGCTCCTCAAGGGGAGGTGAGAGAGACCTGTCAAAGATGCCATTTTCCCACCTGACCCCGAAGCGTCAGGGGAGAATGTGATTATGATTAGCACAATGGGCTGGGGGAAGCTTTTGCTGTGGTCACAAGGCAGGGATACAGCCAAGTTGCCAAGGTGAGTTGTAGTGCATTAATTGCAGTGGATGCCAGGAAAGAACGCATGAAAGCGGTGCCCTTTACCTTCCCCGTCCCCTGCAAGTAGTACCTTTTCAGTTGTTTTTTAAATATATTCTATTGATTTTTTTTACAGAGAAGAAGGGAGAGTTAGAAACATCAATGAGAGAAACATGGATCAGCTGCCTCCTACATGCCCCTTACTGGGGATGTGCCCTTGACTGGAATCAAACCTGGGGCCTTTCAGTCTGCAGGCCAATGCTCTATCCACTGAGCCAAACCGATCTGGGCGGGTACCTTTTCAGTTTTGAGGTGCTAATCCTGTAAGCATTTCCCGGGTGCTACAGGAACCTGTTTTCCATGCAACCTGGCCACTTCACATGCTGCTCTGATGTGGGACAGCGCCAGGAGGTGCTGGGCGTGTGAGAATCCGAGTGGTGGAGGTAGTTTGTACTAGGAATTCCCAAGGGGGGAGCACTCTCTGGCCAGGGGTAGGGACAGTTTTGCAGGCGCTCGAGGCATTCTGGCCCTTACGGATCTGAGCCCTAGGAAAGGTTTGAGAGAGTGAGCTTGTCTGCACCTGTTACGCACATGCCAGGAGACAGGCGATGGAAATGGAAGCTCCTCTCTGCAGCTCTCCCGCCCCTATGGCTCCTTGTGCACTGTTCCAGTGCCTTACCCGGCGACCTTTGGGTGGAAGTTGGAGTGGGGAAGGGTCCTGCCCACTGCACCCAGAGGTCTAGAGAGCCTTGAGCTTCTGGACAAGGTCCATACCTTAGAGGTCAGTTTCTTTGGATGCAGAAACGAGGGCAGTTGATGATGATGGTGTTGAACAAACTCATAAGCAAATCAGGTTTCAGGAAGCTCATTCCTTACAGACCTACCTGTAAATCCACACATGGGATGATGCGCCTACTTCCACATGGAGAGGTTGCTTGGTCACGTGGTGTAACCAGCTAGTGGGGCCAGTGAGTTACTAACCTGCACGTCTTTGAAGTCCTTTTCTTCTTTTTTTTTTTTTTTATTGATTTTTTTACAGAAAGGGATAGAGTGTTACAAACATCGATGAGAGAGACATTGATCAGCTGCCTCCTGCACGCCCCCCCACTGGGAATGTGCCCACAGCCAAGGTACATGCCTCTGACTGGAATCGAACCTGATACCCTTCAGTCCGCAGACTGACGCTCTCCACTGAGCCAGACCGGTTTTGGCTTTAAATATATTTTTAATGATTTCAGAGAGGAAAAGGAAGAGAAATAGAAACATCCATGATGAGAAAGAATCATTGATCGTCTGCTTCCTGCAAGTCCCCCACTGGGGATTGAGCCCACGACCCAGGCATGTGCCCTTGACCGGAATCTAACCTGGGACCTTTCAGTTTGCAGGCCGACACTATATCCACTGAGCTAAACCAGCTAGGGCGCTGTCTTTTTTATTCTCTTAACCTGACATTAAACTGACCTCTTAAGTATCATTGAGCAGTGACCTCCCAGTGGATGATGAGGTTACCCTACAGGTTATTAATCTTTGTCTCAATTTCACAGTTCTTCATAGAAATGGACCTTTTTTTTAAAAAAAAATATTTTATTGATTTTTTTACAGAAAGGAAGGGAGAGAGAGAGAGTTAGAAACATCGATGAGAGAGAGAGAGACATCCATCAGCTGCCTTCTGCACACCCCCTACTGAGGATGTGCCTGCAACCAAGGTACATGCCCTTGACTGGAATGGAACCTGGGACCTTCCAGTCCGCAGGCTGACGCTCTGGCCACTGAGCCAAACCAGTTTCGGCAGAAATGGACCTTTTTAATAGTCATACTTTAAAATAAATAGTCCTACATTTTATTTCTAACCTTGATAATAAAGTAAGGTGTCCAAATGTATAGCATAAAGACAAAAGGCAACACCCTTCTTGCTACAGCCCATGCCCTGAAATCTAACTGCCTGCCACCTGCAGCCCCTCGGAGCTGCTGCTCATGACGCCGACACAGTCCCCCCAGCTCCCCCAAACAGCCACTGTCCTCCCTCAAGGACCGCCTGCGTTTCTCTCAGGTTTAGGTACATCTCTATCCAATTTATTTAGTCTGCCATGTAAAAAAAGTTGACAATTTAAACACACCAAATACTGCTTTTGAAGCCCTGTAGCCACACGGGTGAGGGACCCTCACATTCTTCCTTGAAGGGCTCTGGCGGCTCCTCACTCAGAGCCTGCTGTTCCCGCCATGGAGTTCTTACTTGATTCCCAGAGCTGCTTCAGCAGTCTCTTCTTTTCCAGGGTTTCCTTAGCTCGCTTTTTCCTTTCCTGCTTTTTCCTCTCGGCTGCGCGTCTTTCTATGTAGGCGAGGCTGTTTTCCCCGTGGTAGAAAATGTCCACTTTCTCCTGCAGGATTTTCCGAGCCAGCTTCCTGTTCTGATCCACGGACCTCGTCTGATGGCACTGCGGGAAGGAGAGGGGGTTCGTGACCTGAGGACCGCAGGCTGGCTCTTGGGACCCCAGGACTCGGCCCAGGGGGAGGGCCCAGGAGGCAAGGGCACCTGGCCAGAATCTCAGTGAAGGGGTGACAGAGCAAGGGCGTGTCCCTGGCCCACACCCATGTCTGCTGTGGCTTTCATAGCGACTGCTTCACAGTTGGGAGTGCCGTTTTGTTTAGAAGCCACGGTGGCCTTTAAATAACTTACAGTCCCAAAATAATTTTGAAGACATAGCTGAAACGTCTAGCTGTGGGCAGGGCACGCGCACTGTGTGTGCAAAGGTCGCCTCTGTCCCAGAGGGAAAGGGCTCTTTACCTCAGTCGGCCCGGCGTTCCACGTGATGCCGGGGATGGGGGAGTGGCACCGAGGATTTGGAGTGAGTTATATAAAACAGCTTAAACCAAGACGACGGCACGTTTCAGGAGGTTCCCTCGGGGGCTCCTGAAGGACAGGTCGTCAAGGGGGAAGAGAAGTGAGACAAGCGAGTGCTGTGCTCTCGGAGGGGAGAGCTGGCAGGGCCTGGCGGGTGCCTTAGCCGCTGTATGCCTCCCGTCCTTACCTGTCCTGCCAGGACGGAGGGGTGGAGGGGCTTGCAGGACTGAGCTGAAGCACGCAAGGCCCTCAGCTGGGCCGTGTCTCCAAGCTCAGCTGCCTCTCGGGCTTCTGGCCCTGCAGCGTGGAGGGGCATCCCCTGCCCCGAGGCCACCATTTCCTAGAGGGTCCGGAGTGCTGACAGCTGGGGGTACGGGAGCTTGGCTTTTATAGGGAAGGGAGACTCCCACAGGCAGCTGTGCATGCTCCCAAGCGTCAGGAATGGCTGGTCTGATCTCATGCTCAGAAGGGTGGGCGTCACTGGCCTCCAAGGAGATGGAGGGCAGCAGCCGGGCCCCTAAGAGCAGAGGATGCTTGCAGACCTCCAGGCCTGCTGGCTGCTCGGGAGGTGGCGCCCACGGCAGTGCGGTGGCCATCGGCTGCTGCCTGCCTCAGGGAGGGAGGGCTCGGAGCAGGGACAGACATGCAAGGCCTCTAGCGAACGCAGAAAACGCACCCCGCTTCTTGCCCTACCTTGACGACCAGGCCCGAGGGCACGTGCTTCAGCACCACGCAGTTGCTGGTCTTGTTGGTTGCCTGGCCCCCTGGACCATGACCTTTCACAAACTGCTCTTCAAGGTCACTCTCTTCCAGGGACAGCAGGGCAGGGCGGTCCTTCTTGCCTGCCGCCTGGACTGGAGGGACTCTTGCTACCAGGGATAACAGTGACGGCTTCTCCCAGGACTGGCGCGCCCAAGGCATGGGGCACATCCTGGTCAGTGGGGCAGGGAAGCGAAATGATCCCAAGGCGCCCATGGACAGCCGAAGACCTGGATCAAGCAAAGGAGACAGCCCTTCAGGGATAGGCCCTGCTCCCACGTCCACTCCAGGTCCCAGGGCAACTCTGACAAACCGGTTCAGATGATGAGGCCCCATCCTGTAGGGAGGGTATTAGGAAGCGAGTGAAGACACGTGGCTTGACTGTACCCTGACCACCGGTAAATATTTCCTTATAACAGACCAGAAATATCTTTTAATGGATAGAGCGTCGGCCTATGGCCTGAAAGGTACCAGGTTCGATTCAAGGGCATGTACCTTGGTTACAGGCACATCTCCAGTAGGGGGCGTGCAGGAGGCAGCTGATCGATGTCTTTCTCATCCATGTTTCTAACTCTCTATCCCTCTCCCTCTCTGTAAAAAAATCAATATATTTAAAAAATACGCGCGCGCGCGCACACACACACACACACACACACACACACACGGAGTGGCCAGATTATGATCTTTGAATGCATAATAATCTGGCTACCGAGGAGTGTGTGTGTGTGTATTTTAGAGGCCCAGTGCATGAATTTGTGCATGGGTAGGGTGCAGCCAGCCTGACCAGAGAGAGGGACATGGGCAGTTGGACAGCCTGCCTACTTGTTGAACTCCTGGTTGAGGGGACAATTTGCATATTGGTCTTTTATTATATAGGACATACACTGAGTGGCCAAATTATAATGCGTTCAGAAATCATAATAATTTGGGCCACTGTGTATGTGTGTGTGTGTGTGTGTGTGTGTATTTCAGAGAGGAAGAGACAGAAACATCATGGATTGGGTGCCTCCTGTACACCTCCCACTGGGGATGGAGCCCACAGCTTAGGCAGGTGCCCTAATTGGAAATAAAACTGTGACCTCCTGGTTCATAGGTTGATGCTCAACTACTGAACCACGCCGGCCGGGCTGGACCAGAAATATCTTCAAGGGCCCCAGAGGTGCTGTTTTCTCAGGAAGGAGAGGGTTTGAGTGTGAAGCTCAGAAGAACAGGGCTGTGATCTGATGAAGTGTTAACCAGCACATCAAGGCAGAAGTGGGAGCCGAGTCTGGTGACATTATGTAAATGTTGGGGAGTCTCTGAAATCCAAACATAGGACAGTGAGCAGTGGCCTGTGAATGCTGAGCCTAGACAGCGGGACACAGTAACTCACTATCCATCAACGTCATGGTGGTGGTTTTTCAATGTTTCCCGTTTCCTGGGTCTGAACAGGAACACCTGTGCCTCAGACGCACGGCCAATGACGTGATCCAACTGGTCCGCGGCGTTAGGCCCTCCGAACCAGCCAACTCGCATGCAGGCGCCTGGCAGGTTCAAGACGCCACGCGAGGTGTTCTGTGAGCCATGGGCGGTGACAGAGAGCTCGGCTGTCTTCTTGGAGCTCAGTCCAGCCAGAGGGGGACACAGTCAAAAAGAAAGCGGTACTGCGAGTAAGCTTTAAAGAACTCTCCGGGCAGCATGCGGGGAACTGCCTCCGTTGACAAGTGCAGAGGAGAACAGCTGTGAGGACACGGTGAGCCCACGGGCTCCGGCTTCTTTTTCGTTCCAGGGCTGGAGGCAGGAATCTGAAACCCGTCTCCTCTTCAAAGATCTCCCTGTGGACGGGGGCAAGCCACAACCTGGGCGGCTTCTCATCTGCAGAACGGGAGAACAAGCCTTCGCCCCCACCCAGGCGGGCGCAGAGCCAGAGGAAAGGGTGCTGGGGGTGGGGGTGGGGTCGCTTTTGTGGTTCCTTTGAAGGCATGAGATTGGTTTCTAGCAAACCCCTGTTGCCCAGTGGAGTATGAGAACCACGATTGTGTGGCTTGATTTGAGCTGTTTGAGCATTGACCTATGAGCTGGGAGGTAAAGGTTTGGTTCCCCATCACGGCACATGCCTGGGTTTTGGGCTTGATCCCCGGTTGGGAGCGTGGGGGGTGGGCAGCCGGTTGGTGGTTCTTTCTCATCATTAATGTTTCTGTCTCCCCCTCTCCCTTCCTCTCTGAAATCAATAGAAATATATATATTTTAAAAATGGATGAGTAGAAAAAGAAAAAACAAAAACAAATAAAAAATGTGATGAGCCAAAACTGGTTTACTCAATGGATAGAGCCTCAGCCTGCAGACTGAAAGGTTCCAGGTTCGATTCCGGTCAAGGGCATGTACCTTGGTTGCAGGCACATCCCCAGTAGGGGGCATGCAGGAGGCAGCTGATCCATGTCTCTCTTTCATTGATGTTTCTAACTCTCTATCCCTCTCCTTTTCTCTCTGTAAAAAATCAATAAAATATATTTAAAAAACTTTTTTAAAAAATATATTTTATTGATTTTTTTTTTTACAGAGAGGAAGGGAGAGAGATAGAAAGTCAGAAACATCGATGATAGAGAGACATCAATCAGCTACCTCCTGCACGACCCACAGTGGAGATGTGCCTGCAACCAAGGTACATGCCCTTGACCGGAATCGAACCTGGGACCCTTCAGTCCGCAAGCCGACGCTCTATCCACTGAGCCAAACCGGTCGTGGCTTAAAAAACTTTTTGATGAGGCACACACAGAAACATCCATTGTGGTTCACTTACTGATGCATTCACTGTTGATACCTCTACGTACTGACTGGGGATTGAACCCGCAACCTTGGTGCATCGGGATGATGTTCTAGCCAACTGAGCTACCTGGCCAGTGCTGGGGATAGTCTTCTTTTCTATCTCCACTATTTCTACAGAGAACACTTTGCAAGGCTTAGGCCACTGGAACCGCGTGAGAAGCCTGCGTTCATCGAGGTCGTCTGTGGGGGATAGGAAGGTGTGGTGTGAGGGCTCCAGGGCTGGGAAGAGGGTGGTGAGAAACAGTGTGGCCACCAAATGCTACTTTACCGACTGCCTTTGTCTGTC
>JAAGEH010000417.1:15223665-15272964 GCA_011751065.1 Lasiurus cinereus | reverse complement strand
ACTGTTGATATTTGGCTTTGCTGACTAATGAGTTTGCTGATCACTGTGCTAGAACAGCGTTGTCTGATACAAACAGAATGCAAGCCACGTGTGAAATTCTGTATTTTCTCGTAGTCCCATTACAAACAGTAAAATAGCCCGAGTTGGGAAGTTGCCATTTGGTTTCCCGTTGGGGCACATGCCTGGGTTGCAGGCTCGATCCCCAGTAGGGGGCGTGCAGAAAGCAGCCGATCATTGATTCTCTCATCATTGATGTTTCTATCGCTCTATTTCTCTCCCTTCCTCTCTGAAATCAATGAAAGAAAGAAAAATGACAGGTCTCAGAACAATGGCAACGACCAAGCCCAGGGAGCTTGAAAAGGCTGGTTGCTTTCTTGCAGCTTTAAACCGTCAAAATGGCCTGCTGATGGCACCAGAGGCTACATGAGAGGAGGAGGATTCTGAGAAATGCTTCATACTAATTCAGGTTGCAAAGGTGTGTTGTGCTCCCTGCAGAATGGGAGGTCAGATAAGGCAGCCTCCCTCTGCCTTCCCACCCCGCTCATCCTCCTTTCTAGTTGCCTGGAAACCTTCTGCGAGTGAACCCCTCCCAAATGGAGCCAGTGGGCTGGCTCAGGCCCGAAACAGACCCTGGCCTTTCCTGGGCTCACTTTACCCTGAGGATGAAGCACCTCTCCCACAGGAAGTGCTCACAGAGACGTGGTGCTCCAAGAAGACAAGCATATTAATGGGTTGAGCAGGAAATGCAAATCCAGATCTGGGGGGAAAGAGGTCCGGTCAAAGCTTAATAGGCTTCTTGCCGCACAGTTCAAGAGGCAACAATGAAGCAGATAAAGAGAAAAGCTTTCCATTCATCCCATAACATCCGTTCAGTTTTTCTTTTAAACAGAAAACTCTGAACCCCTGGAGAATGACACCCGTCCTATTCATGAGCATCACTATGATTGTCTTCTATTTATGGCATCTGACAGGAACTTTATCACTTACACCCAGGCTATTAAAGAGACAGAAACACATGAAAAATCAGCAATAACAATCTACATTTTCTCCTAAAAAATTCTCAACTCCTCTATTATCATAATGATGTCTTCTGTTTGTCTAGGACTCTCAGGTAGGAGTGTACCTGATACAAATAAAGTGATGCCTACTTCCTGGGTTATTTCAGATTTATCTTGGAAGAACATTAGTTGGTCCCATCCTCCCCACCCTTTTTTTTTTCCCAATCTTCACCTGAGGATACTTTTTCCATTGATTTTGTAGAGTTTGGAAGGGAGGGGGGAGGAAGAGAGAGAAACATCAATGTGAGAGAAGCACATTGATTGGTTGCCTCCTGCACAAATCCTGACCAGGGTTGGAGATCAAACCTGCAACCCAGGTACATGCCCTTATCTGGGAATTGAACTCCCGACCCTGAGTGGGCCAACACACTAACCACTGAGCACACCAGCCAGGGCAGCTGGTCTATTTAAAAACAAAACAAAACATTTTATTGATTTTTTACAGAGAGGAAGGGATAGGGAGAGTTAGAAACATTGATGAGAGAGAAACATCAATCAGCTGCCTCCTGCATACCTCCTACTGGGGATGTGCCTGCAACCAAGGTACATGCCCTTGACTGAAATCAAACCTGGGACTCCTCAGTCTATAGGCCCACGCTCTATCCACTGAGCCAAACCGGTCAGGTCAGCTGGTCCATTTTTAAAACTAAATTGGTCCTTTCTACAGCTTGTTTCTTTACCTTCTCCAGACCTGTCCTTTCCCCAGCTCCTTAAAGTGTTAGCTCATTTTCCTCAGCTTTCTCTTCTTGACGCTTCCTCTCATTTATTTGGCCCCTGAAAGGCCATATTACTTTGTATTCAACGAAACCTGTGTCAGTCTCAACTCTCTATGCAACTCTGGCCATATTTGCTCATCTGTAAAACAGAGGTAGTAATACTAGCTGGGGTGAGAAAAAATCCCATGTTGCCACATGTGTGAAGCAAAGAACATTTTGGATCCCTAAACTACGGAGCTCAGGAACCTCTGACATGCCACACACACTGTGATTTCAGAGCACAGACCCACTCTGCAAACTTATGATTTCATGGGTCTTTATTTGATTAGAACTCCGAGTGAAAAGGCTTCTAGAACAGTGATCTAATTATTTTACTGGGGATGATCCCATTCAAAAGTACTTGGAAACCTTGCAAGTGCCAAAGACATACTGTTTGGTGAGGTCATAATTGTGGTCTATGAAAACAGGTGCCAAGGAACAAATTATGATGTCAAGAGCACAGCTGGACTTCCGGCAGGTTCAAATGGAAAGATAAAAACCCACCTTCATCAAACAAGTCCTGCTTCAAACTTAGAGATCTTCAGGGATTACCTAATATGGTAAGAAAAGTCACAAAGCTCGGGAAAGATGTATAGCTTTATCACTTCCTTCCATATTTAATGATAAACTTTAGATTTAAAGTATTAGATTTCCTGCTCTTTTGCTGTGGAGAACTGGTCCCCCTATGACAAACTCTGTATAAAAAAACCAACGACACAAAATAAACCCATTTAACAGGCACTAAGTTTTTTCAAGCTAGTAGCGGCCACTGTTACTGAATAGCCTGATCTTATCCCAGTCAATGTAAAAGATGGAAAGATATCCGCTATAAAGCTGTCAATTTAAAGACTTCGCCCTGCCAGTGTGGCTCAGTGGTTGAGTGTGGACCCATGAACCAGGATGTTGCTGGTTCCATTCCTAGTCCCACACATACCTGGGAGATGTCAGGAGGCAGCTGATCCATGTTACTCTCTCGATGTTTCTATCTCTCCCTTTCCCTTCCTCTCTCTCCCAAATCAAGAAAAACATATTTAAAAGAATGAAATAAAAGCACCATCTTACCTAATAGTCAAACATGTAAACTGACTGTACCTCTGCCATGCCCACAGCCAATCAGGAATGAGTATGCAAATTAACCAGGCAAAGATGTCAGGTTAATTTACATGTACAGGCGCAGAGGTGCTGGGAAGGGCTGGATGCCTGCTAGGAGGAGGAGGGGAGACAGTGGGGGGAGCTACAGGAGTGGTGCTTTGCTGGGAGAGAGGACTTGCAGGCTCGCAGGTGGCAGGGAGCGAAGCCAGTGGAAGGAAGGCAGGCCTATTCTTGCACGAATATCGTGCAACAGGCCTCTAGTTAAAAAAAATAATTGGACTTTGATTAGGTATCACATGAGCATAATATCGACATGCAGATTAACACAATTTGGGATGGGTGGGTTCCATGTATTTAAGCTTGACATCTTCCAGGCACGCATGAGGTCTTGGAGACCAATGCTTTACAGTTGAAACACTATTGCCAGAGGCAAGCACATCTCCGAAGTCCTGCCTGCTCAAGGTACCTCTGACAGCCAAAGTCCCTGTCCTGTGTACAGTTCTCGGGACACCTGGAGGGAAATCTCAAAGCGGCAAGTCTCTGAAAGGTTGAACTAGCTTGAAGAATATGGACGGAATAGAGCGAACGAGGGAGGTTTGGGGCCCACGGCGAAAGATCTGACAAGAGCGACGCTGACACCTACTCTGTGCCAGGCTTGAAACAGCCCTGCTGCGTTCCACGTGTGCTATAAAGCTCTGCTGCACAAACCCACGGGGATCGTCCCATGGGTCCTGTTTTCTCCAGGACGTGGGCTTTCCTCTCCTCTCCTCCTCCAACCCGCCCCCCCGCCTCTGCTCCTGGCAGAGCTCCAAGGCCAACCCCCTCCACCCCCCCGCAGCCTAGGGTGCACCAGCTCCAGGGAAAACAGCTCAGGTGTCTGGACCAGCTCCACGGCACCGCCAGCAGGGCCTCAGGTCAACAAGTTGCGCGACTTAGGGTCGTAAACCGGAAAACTCAGGGCGCCTGGGCTCGCAGTCCCCTTTCCAGAGCCCTTGATAATCGTGGGTAACCGTGTGGGTGCCGGATTTCTCCGCGGACACTTACCCGACCCCACGATCGGCCTCCGCCCCCAAAGTTCTGGTGGGAACCAGAGTCACCGCCGAGTAGGGAATCGCAGCGGCGATCTCACGTCTGCGCGTGCGCCGTGCTTCAGCCCCCCCCGCTTCCTTCTTACCAACTGCGCAAGGGGGAAGTTGGGGCCTCTTCCCCCCCCCCGCGGGGGCCCGCGGCAAAGCTGCCAGAGAGCCAATCAGACGAGAGGGCTAACAACGACCACGCCCCCGCACCAGTTCCCAGGCGTCGGACCAATGTTCTCCGCGCGAGCTGCGGGAAGGGAAGGCGGGGAGGCCGCGGCGCGCGCAGCGGCCCCGTGTCTCCGCCCCCTCCCGAGCGGCCGGCCAATCGCCGGCCAGGCGCCGGGCGCGCGCACGCTCCCTGAAGTTTAACGGTCGCGAGAGGCCGCTCGCCCGACGCTGAATTGAATCGGCGGCCAGGTAAGCGGCCGTCCGTCTGCAGGGAGCTGCCGGTCTCGGGGGGCAGGGGGACGAGACTGAGAAGACACAGCCGCGGAGGAGCCCTGCGCGTGCTGATGGGTTAGGGCCAGGGAGACCGCGGCCGCACGCCGCCGCCCTCCCCCGGCCCGCGGGCGTGTGTGGGGGCTTTGCCTGCGGCCGGGCGCCTATTCCACTTGGGTGCCCTTGAGTGACACCGCGAGACCCAATTGCAGAGTGCCTCTCCCCCAGGGGCCGGGGGCTTGCGGGGGGGGGGGGGGTTCCTCTTTTCCTTCGCTTCGCTCCCTTGAGGAATCACGGTCGTAGTTGAGGGGACCGAGGTCTTGCATTCAGGCGCCTGCGCGCGTCCTCCCCCGCCTCCTCGCGTTGACCCGAGAGCCCGCACCAGCCATTGGGGTCTGGCCTCCCGACCTCTGTGATCACCCCTTCCTTCCTTCCCCCCTGGGGCTCCCAGCAAAGCAAAACTGCACGTTAACTTTTAGAGCAGCGTCAGACCCCCATCAGCCGATCGCTTCTCCCCCCACTCTTTTTTTTTTTTTTTGCTAGGGGTCGGGGGGGGGACCAAAAGCATGATATTTTGTTACTGTGAAATATAAAGCTGTCTTTGGACTATCTATTCCCCATGACGTTTTATAAAAAAAAAAAAAAATTTTTTTTTTTTTGCATTGCATTTCGGGGTATCTCCCCTCCTCCCCCTTTAACCTTCCCCCCCTCACCTCGCTGGTGGCGAAGCATCGTCGCAGTCCAAGTGGTTTTGCGCCCGGGCCGCCTGCATCCGGATGATCTCAGCCGGGGAGGAAGAGAGGGGTGGCAGGTGCTCGTCCCTCGGGAGCTCGTGGTTCCTCCCGGTGGCAGAGCCGGGTGATTTGAGTCCCCGTCTTCCCGTGGCCCGCTGGAAGGTGCGGCCCCTGACGTTTTCAATGCCCCATTGGTGGCTGCTCATGGGCCGCAGCTACGGGGGGGAGAGCCACCGCGTTAGGTCCGGTTACCCCTGGCTTCCGCACCGGTCCCCCCCCCGAAGGCCAGGGTTCCGCGGGGAGGTGAGGTGATGTTCCTGAGCGTGTGCTTTGTAAACAGCAGGCTCGGGGAAGGGGGAACCAGAATACTGTATCGTTTTTCTCTGTTTCACTCCCTCAACGTTTTGTAAGCAGCAAGGTTTTTCTTCTTGTCTTGTGTGTGTGCGTGTTTTTAAAATACATGAATTTCCCAAGAAGGAGGCATATTGTTTGACTCTATCTGCCTAGTGTCAGCTCAGTTTTAGTTGATCTGACAAATAGTTTTTTTTTTTAAAGTAATGCATGCACAGGGTACAAGAGGCTGTGGAGTGCAAAATGCATTCTTTCCACCTCACCTTCCAGCGGGTGGGAAACAACCACGGTGAGCCGTTTAATCAGCGGTTTTTAATACCAAGTTAAATACTATAAGCAGTTCTTTTTTCATCTACTCACTGTGTAAATCAATAAACATGGATACTTTGTAGAATTTATTAAACAAATGGACATATAAGTTGTTACCTAGTACGTACAGTGGTCGGGGAAAACTCATTAGTCAACAGAGCCAAATATCAACAGGACAACGATTGAAACTTCTTTTGAGAGCCAAAGTTTTTAAACTTAAACTTCTTCTAATGCCACTTCTTCAAAATAGACTCACCCAGGCCGTGGTATTTTGTGGAAGAGCCACACTCAAGGGGCCAAAGAGCCGCATGTGGCTCGCGAGCCGAAGTTTGCTGACCAAGGACCTAGTAGCATTGTGTCTAGAACCTTGTTTATTAAACACATACAATTCTGAAATCTTACCTGGAAAAGATGATGCTACTTTGCAAATCCACCCCTATTGTACATTTTTATTGAGATAAAATTCACATACCATAACGTTCATTCTTTTAAAGTATATAACTTACTCAGTTTTAGTATATTCATAGAGTTGTGTAACTATCACCACTATCTAATTCCAGAACCTTTCATTGCCCCCAAAAGACACCCATTCCTGTTTTGGTCACTTCCATTCTCCCCTTTCCTCAGCTTTTGGCAAACATTCATCTATTTTCTGTCTGTAGATTTGACTATTTTGATATTTTGTATAAATGGAATCATACAATATGTGGTCTTTTACTGAGCTTCTTGTTATAATGTTTTCATTGTTCACATTGTAGGGTGTTCATCCACATTGTAGCATATCTCCATACTTCATTGCTTTTTATGGCTGCAAAGATTCCTTTTTTTGGATATACCACATTTGATTATACATTCATCAATTGATGGGCATTTGACTTGTTTCTGCATTTTGGCTATTGGAAATGATGTTGCTCTCCTTAATGTAGACTGTATAAAAGGATCACAGTTGCCAAAGTCATGAAGAGATAGTTGCTAGGTTTAGTGGCTTTTTAGTAGTATTTTTCCCCCCATTCATTTTCAGAGTCTTGGGAACTTAGGATATTTCACAGTTCTGAATGTTAGCAACTGAAAATGCCTGTAGACGATGAAGCTTCTGAAGATGACCCGGATTCAGTTTCTTCAGACAGTGAAAGAACCTACACTTTCAAATGAGAGAGCATAACAATTTCTGTACATTATGGAAGATGTTGACCTGGTGAAACCCTTACAAAAAACTTCATCTTCTGTAGAATCTGATATAAAAAATTCTCCCTACTCTCTTGGACTGAACTTAAGTACTAATAGGTAAGAATGGGATAGATAGATTTTTAAAAAATGTATTAACAAATAAAAAATTTATTTGCATAGATTATCAATTTATCCAAAGAGTATAGTTACTGATTTGCTCTAAAAAATCAAAATTATGATCAGTAACTGTTCAGGGACAGATAAAGAATAGTTTTAGCACTTGCATGTTTTTTTATTTTTGCCAGAGGTAGGTATGTACTTTTGCATGGGGAACTGTGAGAAAGAACTTGTTTTTGCTAGTTGCTGTGGTCTTTATACCTTTTTTTGGTTTTCAGTAAATTACAAGAATATCTTTCAAATTTAGTTGCCTAAATATTATTTCAATTTAAAAATAAATTGATTTCAGAGAGGAAGGGAGAGATAGAAACATCAATGACAAGAGAGAATCATTGATCAGCTGCCTTCCGCATAACCCACCCCCATTGGGAATTAAACCCTCAACCCGGGCATGTGCCTTGACCAGGAATCGAATCGTGACTTCCTGGTTTATAGGTTGATGCTTAAACTATTCAGCCATGCTGCTTGGGCTATTTTTACGTTAACATGATCAATAATAGTTTATTAGTGCAGAAATAGCTCACCAATCTGGAAGCAATTAAAGTTGAATACTAGGAAGAAAAAACACACAAAAAAAATCTCAGATCAAGCTGACAAAATAGATTCCGTCAAACAATGCATTTTATTTTTAATCAGAGCCTGTTCACTCTGATTGTGTACATATTCTGACAAGCTTGATTACTTGGTTTCTAAATTCATAGTAGCTGAAAACCAACAAAGAGACAGGAACTGTTAGAGGAGACCAGCTATAAAAAGCAGGCACAATAAAGTGTAAAAGGCAGTCTGGTGCCTGCTGTTAAAGGGGCAAATGCCTTTATACACAATAGGAGGAAGCATAAATTAAAGGAGGGAAAGGAAACAAAGCAGGTGTGGGAGGTGGTCCAGAAGAGATGTCTGCTGATAACCTAGACCCACTGCCGAAAGCTGGCCCTGTGCTAATTTCCTGTGCCGCCCAGGGCCCCTGGAAGCCCACTTCCAGAACTCGTGTTGGATTTGCTGCAGGAACCTACATGTGCCTTTCCAGTGAAAATTACGCAGCCGCACTAGCCTCTTTTCACTGTGACAGCAGCTCAACTGGCCAAATTTAAATTGGGTTAATATAAATCCCTGATGGATAGCAGATTCTGTCCTTCTAGCCTTTGAATTTTTATTAATATTTTCTCTGCTTCTAATTCTGTTTTGCTGTTATTTTCATTAGTGTCCTCTCTCTCACACATTCTTAGCGAAACAAAGCAGAGTACCAATGAAGAAATGAAAATGGCCTTTCAACGATTGGAATTTAAATAAATGTTAATGTCCTTAATTATGCTTTTTGTGTTTGAAACAAATCTGAAATGAACTCATCTCCAGTTTGGAAAGGCAGTCCTCCTGGAGAGAACCAGTGGTATTTTACACACTGAATAGGCTAAATTCGTCCTCAGTATTGGGTGCTAATTTGCTTGGCACAACTTTTATTCAAAGATGTGCAAAGATAAGCATCAGCTTATCATGCCAAATTAGAGGGATCCAATGAACAAGACTCCACTGTCATTCTGGACCAGGGTGAAAGAATTTCATTACACTAAAGGGCTGTTCTTAAAGGGGCACACAGTCTTCTGCAGTAATTTAGATCAGAAGGGCTGGAGGTGTTGTTTATTATTGTTTAGCAAAAACTTGCTTTCCGCTGGGACTTCCGAGTATCCTTTCACTTTTGAAAAAAGCCTTTTTGTTGTGTTCTTTTTAAAAAATTAAATGCTGTCTGTCTTTTTACTGCTATTTTTCTTTCATGGGCAAACTTGTGATCAGATTTGCAACAAATGAAGTGCCATTAAGAAGGATTAAATATCAGTGGTTTGTAATGCTCTGATAAATCTTGAATTGCTGAATTATTCAACACTCTGGTAGAATGAGGAAAACCATTTGAATTATTTATGTTTCAACAGAAGTAGCCCCCACCTTAGTACAAATGGGGTATCCTCTTTCTCAGGGAAGACCAGACCGGCTGTAATTCAAGGCACAGGTGAAGCCCTCACCTCTTTCATGCAAGAGCTACAGCACAGCAGAAGGACTGATTCGGAACTTTGGAAAAACTGCGAGGTATCTAGTTTTGTTTTATTTTTTGGAAATTTAAAATAATTATAAACATGACTCTACTGAAGTCTGAATTGTTAGAAATGGATATCCTGTAGAGAATGACATTGAAGTTAGGGCTAATGGAAAGTGACCAGACATATTAACTGGGGGATGATATTGAGTGAATGTGAAAAAGATGGTTGGAAGTGTGTCTTTTTTTTTTTTTAATATATTTTTATTGATTTCAGAGAGGAAGGGAGAGAGAGATAGAAACATCATTTTTTAATATAGTTTTTTGATTTTTTACAGAGAGGAAGGGAGAGGGATAGAGAGAAACATCGATGCGAGAGAAACATCGATCAGCTCAGTTGCCTCCTGCACATCTCCCACTGGGGATGTAGGGGCAACCAAGGTACATGCCCTTGACCGGAATTGAATCTGGGACCCTTCAGTCTGCAGGCCGACGTTCTATCCATTGAGCCAAACTAGCGAGGGCCAGAAGTGTGTCTTAACAACATATTCCTGATTGGACAGAAACACCAGCGACTTTGGTGTGTATTGAGCAAGGGGCAGGGGGAACGAGAGGAGGCTGCAGGTGTGGGAGCCAGATCGTGCAGGGCTGGGAAGGAATGGTAGGAAAGACTTTGGGAGGCTGTACCCAGGGCAGCCTGTGTTCATGGCCGCTCCTGTGACATTGTAGGTTATTGTGTGTAGTCCGTGACCAAAAGCACAGCGGCCGGTCAGTTATAGGAGCACTAACTGCTTGGGGAGGTGGGTGGGTCAGGACCTAAACAGGCTAGGAAGGGGTTGCAGGTCAGCTTGGGGTTTTTAGTCTTGTTTCAGCTGTATAGCTTTAAACTCTTCAAT
Source organism: Lasiurus cinereus (assembly GCA_011751065.1). Lineage (NCBI taxonomy): Eukaryota > Metazoa > Chordata > Mammalia > Chiroptera > Vespertilionidae > Lasiurus > Lasiurus cinereus. Next base: position 15,262,888 of record JAAGEH010000417.1, on the reverse strand, counting down.
ACCTGACTTTAAGAAAATGTTTTTACTTTAAGAACAAATAAATTAGGGGTTAAAATCTCATAATACCAAACAATTAATTGTTTTAAGATGTTGGATTCATTTTGGGGGTATAAGTCACTATTTAAGAAAATCATTAGTTGTTATGAGACAACTGTAAGGTGCCCCTACCCATTCTTGTTTAATCCAGAATGGTAACAGAGAACATTAGATTAAGATGCCAGTTGGAAAACTAAGATTTACCCTATAAAAAAGGGGTCCCCAAGCCTGTGAACTTGTATTTTTGCATTAAATCTGATTTTACAACTATTTAATTCCACTTACAAATTTTACATTATATATAAAAAAAAGACTCTTTCCTACTGGAGAAATTTTTCTGTGAAATACTAGGTTAAAAATGATCTTTAACTAAAATATTGTGTAATTATTAGGCCAGGTGGTTACAACTATTCAACTTGGTGGAAAAACGGTGCCAAGAACAGATAGCGGCCCAGCAGGAACAGTTCCACAACCAAGTCCAAGTAAGTTGTTATTTACACCGGGTATTTCATGAGATGTAAGATCTGTAGAACCAATTAGTACTTTATATCAACTTTGTTTATAAACTGAAGATAAACATATGGATTATCTTTAGAGTAATATCGTATTTTGAACACTATTTTCATACCACTTATAAAAGTGTGATGTTTAATATACTTTCTTACCTAAACCTGTTACTTTTTATTTTTAGCGGGTACAGGAGGAAATAAAGAATTTAGTCAAGTTACAGAGCAGCAATGCTTCGTGGGCTTCCTGTGACAGAAGTTCTCTAAGTGAACACCCATCTTCAGAAAGGCAGATGGGGTTCTTTTCTGAAAACAGTGACAGAAATGAATCTGTCCTCAGTTACCCAAAGTCTAAAGAACCTGAAATGCAGCAGGAAACATCCCCGTCACAGCCAGACTGCAATGTGGACAGCAGCTCAGTGAGCAGTGGCTATGGGACCTTTTGTGTCTCAGAGTTAAATACCTACACGTGTAAGGGCCCTCAGGAGTTCATGGAGCACACAGAGGCTTCGGCAGGGCAGTGCGGGGCACCAGCCGTGCAGACCTCGTCTCCTGTGGATGTTGGCAAACACAAGCGTTTCTACATTCATTCTCCTCAAGACTTCAGTGACTCGTTGAAGGAAGACATTTCCATTTTTCCTGGTGATTTTGAACACAAGTTTCTCGATGAAAGTAAGATTTTGGAAGTATACACCGGAAAAACAAATAGGTAAGTAGAGTTTCTGCATCATTTGAGGGGCATTTACTTGTTTAATACACTTAGAATCTAGCAGATAAAGCTCCTTTTAGTTGGACTGTAATAGAATGAGATGCATTTGAACATTTATCTGTTTTACCAAAGTCTTTCATTTAGTGCCTGTGGAAGTTGGAATAAACAAAGCACAGTCTATACTAATGATTTTTGTTTTTTAAACATATTTTTATTGATTTCAGAGAGGAAGGGAGAGGGAGAGAGAGAGATAGAAACATCAGTGAAGAGGGAATCATTGATCGGCTGCCTCCTGTACGCCCCACACTGGGGATTGAGCCCATAACCCAGGCATGTGCCCTGACTGGGAACCGATCCCTGACCTCCTGGTTCAAAAGTTGATGCTAAACCACTGAGCCATCCGGGCCGGGCTCTTCCCATTTGAAATGTTATAAGATGACTAAACTCTTAAGGTGGGAGGGAGGCCTTGCCAGAAAAATGCCTTCTAGGGTTTCTAGTCACTATAAACTTGCTCAGAATGGCAGAATGAGACTGTGTCAACAGTGGGATTTTGTTACATATGCTCAAGTAATTGGAAATTAAAAGTTATACCAAGCAAGAAGCATTTTTCTCAGTCTGTTGAGATCTTGCTTCCAGGCATGATATAAGATATAAACTTTATATCTTTTTTTTTAATATTCTGGATCATTTCTAATTTTTTTTTAATATATTTTATTGATTTTTTACAGAGAGAAAGGGAGAGAGATAGAAAGTCAGAAACATCGATGTGAGAGAGACATCGATCAGCTGCCTCCTGCACGCCCCACAGTGGAGATGTGCCCGCAAGCAAGGTACATGCCCTGGACCGGAACCTTTCAGTCCGCAAGCCGATGCTCTATCCACTGAGCCAAACCGGTCTCGGCTAAACTTTATATCTTATTAAGAAAACTATATACAAACCTACTTGCTTTTATGTATCTTTTTATATATAAGAAGAGATTTGTAAGGTTAACACATTTTGATTGACCCAGGGACTTTTTTTTTTTAAATATATTTTATTGATTTTTCACAGAGAGGAAGGGAGAGGGATAGACAACTAGAAACATCGATGAGAGAGAGACATCGATCAGCTGCCTTCTGCACCCCCCCCCCCAGGGATGTGCCCGCAACCAAGGCACATGCCCTTGACTGGAATCGAACCCGGGACCCTTCAGTCCGCAGGCCGACGCTTCATCCACTGAGCCAAACCGGTTTCGGCTGGTTTTTTACAGAGAGGAAGGGAGAGAGATAGAAAGTCAGAAACATTGATGAGAGAGAGACATCGATCAGCCGCCTCTTGCACGCCCCACAGTGGAGATATGCCCGCAAGATACATGCCCCCAACCGGAATCGAACCTGGGACCTTTCAGTCTGCAAGCCGACGCTCTACCCACTGAGCCAAACTGGTCTCAGCAGACCCCAGGGACTTTTTAGTAAAGGAAATTGTAGCTGAATGTTTGTAAAACAAAAAAAATCATTTAAAATTATGTAGATTCCCCTCAATTTCCAGTTTTGTATCTTTGAAATGTGCCACAAAGTAAGGTGTGCAGCCATACAGCCAGTCTTGTGCACACAGTGTAGTTATTAGTCCATGGGAATAAATGTGCTCACTCTAGAGATAGATTTAGAGCTTGAAGTGTCGCTGCTGGTTTTGCTTTGGTTGACGGCTATAGACTGTATGTACTGCTGATTGCTGTTGGTCTTTTAGTTCATTTTGCCTTTGGGAATGAGAAACTGGAAAAAGAAATGTAGGTGAATCCATAATGTCCCTTGCTCTTTGCTCTTAGAAAACAACTCAAAGCCCTTTCCACTGATGTGGTTTTGGCATGTATTTAGTTTCACATGGGAAGGATGACATCTAAAGAGTCGTTTTGGTTTTCTCTTTTTAAGTAGTAAAGCGATAACATCATGGGCGCAGAAGCTGAAGCAGAATCCCCCAAAGGGAGCCCATGCCAAAGAGGGGTGTCCCAGATCCACGCAAGGAACCGAGCAGCCCCAGAGAGTGCTGGTGGAGAAGGTGGGTGACACGTCACATCACTCCGCGTTTCCTACCTGCTCATCTGCACAAATGACATGGTCAGCTTGTTCCATTGACATCTCTGCCTTTTGGTGAAACAGAGGAGTGGAAACAGCGACTGGCCCTAAGTCTTGCTTCTTTCCCAGAAGTCAAAACTAATGAGGGAGAAAATACTAGAAAAAATGAACTCTTTTGTAAAGGCCCTAATTCTTTTTCAACTGCAAATGTCATATTTAAACAGAGAGTAATTCATTTAATTGTCTTTCAAAAACCCTCAGCCAAGTCAGTGAGCTTAGTGGTTGAGCATTGACCTGGAGGTCATGGTTTGATTCCCAGTCAGGGTACATACCTAGTTGGTGGGCTCAGTCCTCCAGTAGGGATGTTTCTATCTCTCTTTCCCTCTCCTTTTCTCTCTCTGAAATCAATAAAAATATATATTTTTAAAAAGTCTATTTAAAGTTTATATTAATTATTATGGTTTTCAGAGTTGATTTGATTTAATGTAGTTTTAATGATAAGACGAATTATTATAGCTTTTACATTCATTTTTATACCAAAGGACTTTAATTCTAGGCACCTCCCATTTCTTTTGCAAGTAGACGGCAAATTATTAACACATTTTCGTTCCAAACTTTTTGAATAACACCTGCTCCCAGATTTCTCCTCTCAACTCCACAGAAAACCCAAATTAACATTTGGAAATTATGTAGGAAAAGAATTATTTGCTGTTTAATTCTCATTTTGTTGCATTCTTGCAACTAGAGGGCCAGCCAGGCGTTGTGCATGGACCCCTGACAGGTCTCTGTGCCCTTTGAACTTGGTCAGCAGTGTCCCTGGGATGTTTAGCTGTGAGCTCACAGTTATCCTCCTGAATTGCAGTTGGAGTTTGCTGCGGCTACACCACCTCATGCTTTTTACCTCAGTAAGCCAGATGAAAGCCCAAATTTTTGGATGTCTGATTCAGGAACAGGTATGAAACTTACATTTTTAAAGAGTTTCTTTTCTTTTTAATAACATCTGCATTTCCAGGCAGAGAGACTCACATGCAGTGGGTTAGAATGGTTTCTGTAAGAACATGTGGTAGCTGTAGCTTCCTTACTTGGTTGCATGCTGTCAGGATAGATGTGTTTCTGCAGGTCTGTCCTTCCTTTCTTCCTTCCTCCCTCCCTCCTAACCAGAGAATATTTTCCCATTAATTTTCAGAGAGAGAGTGGAAGGGGAGAGACACACATGGGTTGGTTGCCTCCCACACATGCCACGTGTGCCTGGGGCTGGGGAAAGAGCCGCAGGTATTGCAGACAGTGCAGAAATGACCTCAGCGTTTTCTTGGTGCCTCAAAATGAATGAAATGCAAACTTTTTGGGAGCCATTCTCCACTCGCTGTGGTAGCCTTACTTTAGTTCTAATGGTTTTACATAGAGGCTCCGTTTCCACACTCCTACATCAGTTCATCGGGAGGAATTAGCTTTGCCTTCTGAAAATTGTGTCACCCCAACCACCTGTACGCTGTCACCTTAATGGAGCCCCATCACCTGTCAGCTGGGCTCCTGCAACTTCTTCCCAGCCTCCCCACACACCCCTTTCCATCTGTGCTCAGCGCAGGAGCCAGCCACCTGCTCTTCGTTAGAGATGAGTCAGAGCACATGACTCCTCGGCTCTAAACTTTGTTAGGCCTTGGAGTGTCTGTGAGACCTATGGAGGCCTGCGAGAGTCTGCCCTGCACACTCTGACCTCATGCTCCAGCCTCACCTCACCTCTGCCGCTCTTTGCCTTTCTCTGCTTGGGCAGGGAGGCTGTTGGTCCATAAAGTTCTCATTGGAGGACTTTTTGCATGGGCTGCTTCCTGAACTTGGAATGTTCTGCCCCCTGTATGGAAACTGCCTCATATGTGGCTAAAATGGCCAACTCCTTAATTGTTACTCTGAAGTGAGTCAACCCTGATTACCCTGTCTAAAACCAGTACCTGCCCCTCCCCCAATTGCATATTTCCTTCTATCTGATTTTTAAATTTTCCAGTTAGAGGCTCACCACCCTCTAACTTCCTGTAACCTTCCTGTTGTTTGGGTCTCAGTCTCCCTTTGCGCAGCCTGGTACAGTAGATGCTCAATAAATATTTAAATTATTGAATTCTTTGCATTGCTTTCATATAAGCCTGTACTATTCACAAAGAAATTGTTGTCTTTAAATTTTTTAAATTATGCTAGTTGATCTTGACTTGTAATATATTTCAACTTTAAATACTTGGATCATGAAGAGTCCTGCCTTCTTACATGGTAAGGCATTTATGTGAACCGTTTCCATCAAAGGCTAGTTACTTCCCGCATTTCATTTTCTTGAGGTAGAAATGTTACTCTAGAAACACTTTTGTTCTCTTCTCGCTTCTCTTCTGTGTGCCTGCGCAGGCCTGACACACTGGAGACTGGAGGAGAAGGACACGTACCACTCTCTGCCCGAGGTCACAGACAAGCCCTTTGCTCCGTCCTCCCCCCCACAAGTGTCAGCCAGCCCGGTAAGTCAAAATGTGTGTTTGCATTGTCACATGGTAGATAAGTACTTGTTTTCATTATACAATTTGTGTTTTTCACTGTCGGATGCAAAGAAGAGAAAGCATGGGTATTAAATCACAGTCATCTGCTCTCAGATTCTGTCTGTCATTGCCTGTGTGATCCTAGAAAAGTTACTTAAGAGTGGGATTAAAAATGCCCAGTGACCCTGGTTGGTGTGGCTCAGTTGATTGGGCATCATCAGGTGCACCAAAGCGTTCTGGGTTCAATTCCGGGTCAGGGCATATACCTAGGTGTTGATCCCTAGTAGGGGCACATGTGGGAGGCAATCAATTGATGTTTCTCTCTCTTCCTCTTCCTCTCTCTCTAAAAATTAATAAAACGTCCTCAGGTGAGGATTAAAAAAAAAAAAAAAAAGGGCCCAGTGAGTGCTTTGTGAGATTAAATGAAGTGGTTTTGTGCCTACTATTTAAATACAGTAGGTCCATAGATAAACTCCTGATTTCAGGCCTGGTTTGACTTTGTATCCTATTACACCCTCCCACTAATCTATTTGTATTCTAATTCTGAACAATTTAATTGATATTAATTTTCTTTGAGCAAGAAATGTAAATACTTTGTTTATTTCAGAGCAAAAAAATACAACTCTCCAATATGTGCACTAGATACATACCTCACTTCTTGTCTTGATTGGGTGATGAGAAAGAGTAGGTTGGGAAAAGGAGAGCTACCATTAAAGTAACCAGGAGAGCTGTGAGCCTGAGTGACAGCCATAGACAGTTGTGGCAGTCGGGATCTCCAGAGGAAGAAGCAAAAAAGCCAGATACCCCAGGGAGGAAGGAAGGGTGGGAACTTGTGACGGAGGGCTGGGAGGCCGAGTGGGCTCTGCTCACAGGGCTGCCTATGTGTTCCTTGTTCTGCAACCTTAGTAATTAACACTGTATTTGTTGACTAAGATGCCACCCATTTGAAGATGTTCTGTGTGATAGGCTATAAAAAGAAGAATTTATGTTAGACTGATGTAATGCTTTCTTTAAAAAAAAAATTTTTTTTTAAATATTTTTATTGATTTCAGAGAGGAAGGGAGAGGGGAGGAAGAGACAGACAGACAGACAGACAGACATCAAAGATGAGAAAGAATCATTGATTGCCTCCTGTATGTCCCCTACTGGGAATGGAGCCTGAATCCTGGGCATCGAGCCCAAAACCTGGGCATGTAACCTTGACCAGAATTGAACCCAGGAACCTTTAGTCTGCAGACCAACACCATCCAGCCCCTAGATTAACCAGTTCGTAAAGATAACTGGTGCTCATTTTCATCATTATCCACCTTAAAGTGATAATCTTTGTCGGCCCATAGTTCGCAACTGAAAAGGTAGTTCTGGGGCCTCAGAGGGCTCAAGTCCATGTCCACAGAATCTTCCATGGGGAGGTAGCACGCACTTAGGTGAGAGAGAAGGCGGATGGAGATAAATGGCTTCTGTGATACAGAACAGATGCGAAGGATGGAATCGCACCCTAAACATAGATTAAAACATACATATATATATATTTTTTTTTAATATATATTTTATTGATTTTTTACAGAGAGGAATAGAGTTAGAAACATCGATGAGAAAGAGGCATCGATCAGCTGCTTCCTGCACACCCCCACTGGGGACGTGCCCACAACCAGGATACATGCCCTTGAACGGAATCGAACCCGGGACCTTTCAGTCCGCAGGCCGATGCTCTATCCACTGAGCCAAACCAGTTTCGGCTAAAAACATATATTTTTATTGATTTCAGAGAGGAAGGGAGAGGGAGAGAGAGCTAGAAACGTCAGTAATGAGAGAGAATCATTGTTCGGCTGCCTCCTGCACGCCCCCAACTGGGGATTGAGCCCACAACCGGGGCATGTGCCCTTGACTGGAATCAAACCCGGGACCCTTCAGCCCTCAGCCAATGCTCTATCCATTGAGCCAAACCAGTTAGGGCTAAACATAGCTTTTTATTATGTAAGTCTTATACATATTTAGAAAGGAAAACATAAGGGAAATAAATTGATTCAAATTTCCTCACCTGCAGAGGCTTACCCTCCTTTTTCATCCCAGCATGGCTTTCTGTTTTCCCACCTACCGTTTCCTTCATGACATGGCATTCCTTTAAAAGAGGGAGGGAGGCCTTGATGTAGCGGGGACCTGCCTTAGCAGTTGTGAGGCCTGGCCTGCTTCTGACTCTCAGATGGCACTGCTACTGTGCACGCCTGCTCCCATCCCTTCATAGTGGCTCCCAGGCTTCCTTGTGTGTTAAGGTTGTAGGATGTGAGTTAAGGCTGTAGGATGAACTGCCTGGCATTGTGTCCCTCCTGGAATTTAGTCTCCTTTGACAGAATGGCCACAGTTCAAACTTGACAAAGTTAAGTGGTACCCCTGTCACACCCCACAGTAGCTCCCACTTCAAAATAATTTGAGCGCCAAGTTTTTCCACTTGGAGCTTGGACCGCAATGCATTGTGAGGGAAACTCATTGTAACAGGTTTTGACTCCCAAACCTTTATTATAAATCTGACAACACAAAGCTCAATTTATTGACAATCTTTAGAAAAATTTCTTATGGTGCTGATCTTGATTTCAGAAAACTTTTTCTTCCTTGCTAATAGCATTGAAATAATTTTGTTTCGTGTCTTCAAGTCTAATACTAGTAATGAGATGAAGCTTCCGTCACTGAAGGATATTTATCATAAAAAGCAAAGGGAAAACAAGCAGTTACCTGAGAGGAATCTCACTTCTTCCAGCCCAAACCATCCGCCCGAGGTAATGTGGTCGGCACTCTGTGGGGTGGAGCGAAGCTGCTTCCTACCCTGCCTGGGCTTTAGCGCATTTCCCTGGGAGGTCTGGCCGCTCACCTCCACAGCAGCCCATTCGGAGGGAGAACCACGCTATCTATCTGCCTATTTCCAGGTGCTGACTCTGGACCCAACGTTACACATGAAGCCAAGTGAGCAGATGGCGGGGACTCAGCCGCCAGGCTTTCTGAATGCCCTCCAGGACAGGATCTCCTTCTCGCCAGACTCTGTTCTGGAGCCCAGTGTATCCAGTCACTCTGACATAGACTCGTTCTCACAAGCAAGTAACGCCACCTCTCAGTTGTCTGGATTCCCCAAATGCCCTTCACGTGCAAAAGCTTCACCAGTGGCTTCTTGGAAAAATCACACATTCCCAAATGAAAGCAGGACCAGCTCTACGTTCCCCTCAGTCTATACTGTCACTAGTAACGACCTCTCGGTCAACACCGTGGAAGAAGAAAACACTGTCATGGTAACTGCAGCCTCAGTCAGTCAGTCCCAGCTTCCAGGTACAGCCAACAGTGTCCCAGAATGCATTTCATTGACTTCCCTGGAAGATCCTGTGCTATTGTCTAAGTATGTATTTCAGTGGATGGCCTGTAATGCTAATCGATTTTCTGTAGTGTCTGCTTAAATGATAAAAGTGATTTTTATTGAATTTCAGTAATGTATAAAATCTTAAGTTAAAAAAAGAGATAGCATTTTTAAGGTAGACCATCTAAGAATTAAATAATCCATGTCTGTTTTCTTCTTTACTTTGTTAGTGGTCAACTTGTGTATTGTCTATATTTTCTGAGTGCAAAGGAAAAAGGCTGTTTTTGCTCATAAGAATGACTGTTCTTGCTCCTCTTTTGGGACAGAGAGTGCGAAGACACTCTCCTAACAAGCCTTTCCCTCCTGCCGACAGCATCAGGCAGAACCTGAAGGAAAAGCAGGCCCGGCACATAGCAGATCTTCGAGCTTATTATGAGTCAGAAATAAGTAGCTTGAAACAGAAGCTGGAGGCAAAAGAAATGTCTGCCGTTGAAGATTGGAAGAAAACCAATCAAATTCTTGTAGACAGGTAAAACTTAAAGTTTAATTATAGTTTTAAAAATATAATTTAAGTGTTAGTGCTTTGCCAACTTGGATATATTATTTTCCTCAAAGTATAATATATTGTGATGATAAATCACTTGTAAATCATGTGCCTCAGATTTGAAAAAAAATTATTTTTATTGATTTCAGAGATAAAGGGGGAGAGAGAGAGAGAGAGAGAGAGAGAGAGATTAAAACATCACTGATGAGAGAGAATCATCTATTGGCTGCCTCTTGCACACTCCTACTGGGGATTGAGCTTACAACCGGGCATGTGCCCTGACCTGGAATCAGACTAGTGACCTCTTGGGCCATGGGTCAAGGTTCAACCATTGAACTACACTGGTCAGGCAGATTTAAAAATTTTAATACCAAAAACATGTTTTCCTAAGTAATTATTTTTATAGATTTGAACCATCCTCTTAGAACACTAATAACTGACATGCACGCAGGTGCTTCTTATGGGCTGAATGCTGAAATAGTTGAGCAGACCTTGTGTGTGTCAAGGAATGTTACTTATGGGAGATTAGTGCTACACATGGATCCCTGATGAGAAGGTGATGGATGACTAGTGCTCTTGGGCAGTGCTCAGCCCTTTTTTGTACCCAGACAATTATCCTGTTAAAACTGCTGTAGAAACACAGGGGAGAATGGCCTTGCACTAGGGATAGTTTTACATCCATCCCCTGATGGACACTTGGGCTGCTTCCTCCTGTTGGTATGTGGATGCTGCTACTGTGAACATGGGTGTGCAAGGAGGTATCTGTTCACGTCTTGCTTTGTTGACTTAGTATTTCTAAGGGGTCTTTTTACATCATAATTTTTTCTGACACTATGCTGTCATCAGGTCACATGCATTTTACTAAAGCAGCATCCTGAGTCTAGGCTGATGTGGAGAGCTGGTGTTACATGCTTGAACACTTGTCAGGGAGAGGGCTTGACCTTCCATTGTTTCATTTCAATTTTTGGTCTTAGATGCGGTCAATTAGATAGTGCTCTGAATGAAGCCACTAGCCGTATGAGGACACTTGAAAATAAGAATAACTTACTAGAAAGAGAAGTGGTAAGTAAGTATTCTACTTTTTGTTGTTCTGGTGTCTTTTTTAAAAAAAAAATTTTATTGCTTTCATAGAGGGAGGGAGAGGGAGAGAGAGAGAGAAACATCAATGATGAAAGAGAATCATTGATTGGCTGCCTCCTAGACGCCCCCTACTGGGGATTGAGTCCCAAAACCAGAGAAATCGAAGGCTGATGCTCTATCCACAAAACCAAATAGCTAGAGCTGTCTTTTTTTGTTGTTGTTAATCCTCATCTAAGAACATGTTTAGAGAAGGCATGGGGAGATAGAAAGAAAGAGACACACACAGACAGACAGACATCAGTGTAAGAGAGAAACATTGATTGTTTGTGTTCTGTACTCTCCTGATCAGGGATCAAACCCGCAACCTGGGTATGTGCCTTGACCCGAAATCAAACCCATAGCCTTTTTTTGGTGTACAGGGTTAAATAACAAGAAATACATAAACTTTTGCTTTTAACGATATACATTTTTTTTTCATATAGTGCCAAGTTCTGTTCTTCTACACACACAACCTTATAAACAGTGTTTTTTTTTAAATTTTAATTAAATCTTTATTATTCAGATTATTACATCTGTTTTTTTTTTCCCCTCCATAGCACCCCTCCACCCAGCTCCCACCTTTCCCTCCCTCCCGTAGACCTCATCCATAGGTGTATGATCTTTTTCCAGTCTCTCCCTGTATAGCCCTCACCCCTTTCCCCCTGAGAATTATCAGTCCACTCCCTTTCAATGCTCCTGATTCTAGTATATAAACCAGTTTATTCTGTTGATCAAATTTTTAATTCACTTAATTTTTAGATTCACTTGTTGATAGATACGTATTTGTTGTTCATAATTTTTTGACTTTAATCTTTTTCTTCTTCCTCTTCTTAAAGAGTACCTTTCAGCATTTCATATAATACTGGTTTGGAGTTGATGAACTCCTTTAGCTTTTTCTTATCTGTGAAGCTCTTTATCTGCCCTTCAATTCTGAATGATAGCTTTGCTGGATAGATTATTCTTGGTTGTAGGTTCTTGCTATTCATCACGTTGAATATTTCTTGTCACTCCCACCTGGCCTGCATCGTTTCTGTTGAGAAATCAGCTGACAGTCGTATGGGTGCTCCCTTGTAGGTAATGAACTGTTTTTCTCTTGCTGCTTTTAATATTCTCTCTTTGTCTTTTGCTCTTGGTATTTTAATGATGATGTGTCTTGGTGTGGTCCTCTTTGGATTCCTTTTATATGGGGTTCTGTGTGCTTCCTGGACGTGTAAGTCTATTTCTTTCACCAGATGTGGGAAGTTTTTAGTCATTATTTCTTTAAATATGTTTTCAGTATCTTGCTCTCTCTCTTCTGGCACTCCCACAATTCTGATGTTGGTACGTTTGAAGCTGTCCCAGAGTCTCCTTACATTATCTTCACATTTTTGGATTCTTTTCTCTTCTTGCTTTTCCAGTTGAGTGTTTTCTGCTTCTTTATATTTCAAATTTTTTACTTGATTCTTGCCTTTCTCTAGTCTGCTGTTAGGACTCTGTATAATATTTTTTATTTCAGTCAGTGAATGTTTCATTTCTAGTTGGTCCTTTTTCATCTCCTCTTGGGACTTGATAAATTTATCCATCTTTTCTAGCATATTCTTGAAAAACCTTATAAGCGTGGTTTTGAACTCTATATCCAGTCGTTTTTTTTCCTCCATTTCTTTTGTTTGTGATCCCTTCCCTTGTCTCGGCATTTTCACTATGTCGGGGAAACTTCTGTGTTGGATTCAGCCTTATAATGCCAGACATGCAAAGCCGCAGAAGCCTCTGTTGAGCTTGGGATGGGTGGAGTCTCAGGGCTTAAGGGACCGCCTTGCCTTCCAGTCGGCCCCGCCCTCCACGGCCCCTGAGTCTCACGTGACTGGGTAATGGCTGGAGCGGTCCTTGCGCGCGCGCACCCGCAGTGCCTCTAACCGCTGCCTTTCCAGCTCCCCTGCACACCAAGACCACACGAGTCTAGGTCCACAGGGTTTCGGCCAAAACAGAGGGGCCCAGTGGACTCAGAAGTGGCACAGTTGGGAGGGTTTGTTTCCCGCCCACTGGCGAAAGCCAGCGGCACAATCAGCAATCTGTCCTCCACGCAGCGCCGTGCGCGCCGCCACTAGGCCTTTGATCTTTTGCGGCTCCCCTAAATTTCCGTTCACCTCTCCCTTTTCACAGTCCAAACTCACCTTGTATGAGTTTCGGCTGGATCTGGGGTTTAGTGTCGTAAAATAAGGGGTTCAATGCCGTTGGGAGTCTCCGTTTCCCTCCCGCCAGAGAAAGCCAGCCAGGTACTCCGGCACCTGCTCTCTCAGCGCGCGCGTCTCCGTACCTCAGCTTTTTGCAGCTCCTCTGGGTCTCTGTGAGCCCCTCTCTTTCCTTCTAGTTGTAGAACTTCCACTCAGCCAGCTTTCGTGTGGTTCTGGATGATGTTCGTTCTGTCTTTTAGTTGTAGTTTTGAAATTGTTGTGCGAGGCAGCAATGTAGGTGTTCACCTATGCCGCCATCTTGGATTCTCCCTCATAAACAATGTTTTGATGGAAAGTGTCAGTTATGTTTTATACGCTATTTCTTTGTTTTTGATGTTTTTTAGTCAGCTTTATCTCCTCCTACACTCTAAACTTCATGAAGTCAGAACTTGTCTTTCATGTTAATCTTAATTTCTAGCCACTCTAGTGTGAAGTACCTAGTGGATATTCAAGAAATGATTGAGTGAATATTAACATACATCTTGAATTTTATTTTCCTAGTAAGGAATGCATTTTTTAACCTTTAAATGTGAATGTAGGACAACAAATTCCAGCTATACTTTCAGAATCATTTCTCTAATAGCCGTGGTTATTTTTCCTCACTAAAGCAATCCACAGGTAAGACCTACAATCCGAATGCCTTGAACAGTGGTTTTCAGTTCACGTTTTATAATCAATTTATGGTAGCATAATTCTTTCTGGTCTCCACCCCAGGCTACAACGAAACAGTAAATTTGCTGCCCAGCCAGCATGGCTCAGTGATTGAGTGTCAAACTGTGTACCAGAGGGTCAGGTTCTATTCCCTGTCAGGGCACATGCCCAGATTGCTGGCTTGATCCCCAATGGTGGGCATTCAGGAGGCAGCTGATCAATGGTTCTCTCTCATTAATGTTTATATCTCTCTTTCCTCTCCCTTCCTCTCTCAAGTTAATAAAACTATTAAAGAAAAATTAAATTTGCTGATTTCCATTTTATGTTTTGCTTTATTATATTTTAATGCCCAGTTTATTAGTTGCTATTGAAACATCTATTTTTTTTCTTTTAGTGACATAAATGTTTGTGTGTGTATGTGTGTGTATATACAGACACACACACACACACACACACACACACACACACACACACACACTAGAGGCCCGGTGCATGAAATTAGTGCATGGAGGGGGGTGTCCTTCAGCCCAGTCTGCTCCCTCTCCAATCTGGGACCCCTTGAGGGATGTCTGATTGCCCATTTGGGCCCGATCCAAGTAGGATTGGGCTTAAACGGGCAATCGGACATCCCTCTCACAATCCAGGACTGCTGGCTCCCAACTGCTCACCTGCCTGCCTTCCTATATTGCCCCTAACCACTTCTTCCTGCCAGCCTGATTACCCCCTAACCATTCCCCTTGCCAGCCTGATTGATACCTAACTGCTCCCCTGCCAGCCTGTTTGCCTCTAACTGCCCTCCCCTGTGGGCCTGGTCACCCCTAACTGCCCTCCTCTGTAGTCCTGGTCACCATTAACTTCCCTCCTCTGCTGGCCTGGTCACCCCTAACTGCCCTCCCCTGCTGGCCTGATCTCTCACAACTGCCCTCTCTTGCAGGCCTGGTCCCTGCCACCTGCCCTCCCCTGCTGGCCATCTTGTGATGGCCATCTTGTGTCCACATGAGAGCAGGATCTTATGACCACATGGGGGCAGTCATCTTGTGTGTTGTACTGATGGTCAATCTGCATATTACTCTTTTATTAGATAGGATAGAGGTCTGGTGCACAGGTGGAGGCCAGCTGGTTTGCCCTGAAGAGTGTCCTGGATCAGGGTGGGTGTTCCCTTGGGGCATAGGGTGGCCTGGGCGAGGGGCCTGTGGTGGTTTGCAGACTGGCCATGCCCCCCAGTGAACCAAGCGGAGGCCCTGGTATCTGGGATTTATTTATCTTCTACAATTTAAACTTTGTAGCCTGGAGTGGAGCCAAGCCTTCTGCTAGCTCCCAGGTGGTAGGCATTGAAACTTTGTTGCCTTAAGCAGAGGCCTCAGCAGGCCAGGGTTTGCAGAAAGCTTGGCTTCCTCCATTGCCAGGGGCAACCCAAGTCTCCTCCCTGCTTCTCTGTGGCCATAGCCATCTTGTTTGGGTTAATTTGCATACTTGCTCTGATGGGCTGGTGGGTTTGGCTTGGGGTGTAGCAGAGGTACGGTCAATTTGCATATTACTCTTTTATTAGATAAGATACATTAATGATTCAGAGAGAAAGGAAGAGAGAGAGCGAGATAGAAACATTAATGATGAAAGAGAATCATTGATTGGCTGCCTCCTGTATGTCTCACACTGGGGATCGAGCCTACAACCTGGACATATGTGCCCTGACCAGGAATCGAACTGTGACCTCCTGGTTCATAGGTCGACATTCAGCCACTGAGCTATGCCAGCAGGTGAGACATGTATTTCTTATTAAAGACAATTGATTATCCTGCTTGTTTTGTAGAGTGATTTCAGAGAGCGCCTCAGTGCAGCCAGTAGTGCCTCTAAAATTCTGCAGGAACGGATTGAGGAAATGAGAACAAGTAACAGAGAAAAAGACAACACCATTGTTCGACTGAAGTGTAGGCTGCAGGATCTGGAGGAAGCGTTTGAGAATGCGTACAAACTCTCAGATGACAAAGACGCCAGACTGAAACAGGAAAACAAAATGTTTCAAGATGTAAGTGACCTGGTGATGTGCTCAATTAAAGTAACTAGGTTGTGTACTTTTACAAGCTCTTATGATTTTAGTTTATTTTACATAACTTTGCTGTAACTGCATATATATACCTTCCCATGGTGTAGGGTGGGTCTTTCTCAAAGCAGGAAGTGAGCTCTGAGACCATGCTGTCACTCCCTCCCACGCATGCCTTTGTCTCTGGCAGGCCCATTTAGGAGCGGTTTGAAACCAACATCTGTCTGGCAGGGCAAAGATTGAGAACTGGTTTGTTGAAATTATTTCACTTAAAATTGGATTTGTGTGGCACTGATGTGGGAGTAGGTTTCAGTTTGTATTTTTTCCCCTCTAAGTTTTTTTTAATATCCCTTGTACCTAAAAATCTAAAAGTATTTTGATGGTTGAAAGTTTCTTTCTGGTAGCTTTAGGTTTGATGCTTGTTGCTTTGGTTTAAAAAAATTATTTTATTTATTTATTTATTTATTTATTTATTATTTTTTAAAATATATTTTATTGATTTTTCACAGAGAGGAAGGGAGAGGGATAGAAAGTCAGAAACATTGATGAGAGAGAGAGACATCGATCAGCCGCCTCCTGCACACCCCACACTGGAGATGTGCCCGCAAGCAAGGTACATGCCCCTGACCGGAATCGAACCTGGAAACTTTCAGTCCACAGGCCGACTCTCTATCCACTGAGCCAAACCGGTCTCGGCTTTTTTTATTTTCTTTATTGATTAAGGTATTACATATATGTCCTTATCCCCCCATTCCTCTCCCTTACCCCCTGCTCATACCCTCACCCCCCTGGTCTCTGTGTTCATTGGTTAGGCTTATATGCATGCATACAAGTCCTTTGGTTGATCTCTTCCTCTTACCCCTACTCTCTCCTGCCTTCCCTCTGAGGTTTGACGGTCTGATCAATGTTTCTCTGTCTCTGAATCTGTTTATGTTCATCAGTTTATGTTGTTCATTATATTCTACAAATGAGTGAGATCATGTGATATTTATCTTTCTCCAACTGACTCACTTCACTTAGCATAATGCTCTCCAGGTCCATCCATGCTGTTGCAAATTGGTTTTAAATTTTATTTTCATGAAATACAGGTAAATGGTTTAAGTAGCGAAATTGGAAATGAAAAACAAGTCCTTCCCCCTCCCTGTATCTTAATGCCCTGGAGGCCATTACCATCAGCTCCTTTAGCTGTTTCTTCCAGCACTTCACGTTTCTACAAAGGAAACTTACATTATTCTTGCTTTTCCCCCTGTCAAATCAAGACAGTATATGACTTCCTTCTGTGCACTGTTATAGTTTAGCTTTCTTACACCATTTGCTCCCATTGTGGTTCACATATTGAACTGATGCTAAGGCACCTTCTCTTTCCCATTGTTACGGCTCTGGAATTGGGGTAGCTATATACCACAGTGTCGCATTTTAGTTATTTATTCATTCTTATTGATTTTATTTTATTTTTTAAATAATTCTTTATTGTTCAGATTATTACAATTGTTCCCCCCCCCAATATCTCCCCTCTACCTGGCTCCCACCCCACCCTCTGCCCTTACCTCCCCTGCATTGTCCTCATCCATAGGTGTATGATTTTTGTCCAGTCTCTCCCTGCATCCCCCTCACCTCTTTCCCTCTGAGAATTATCAGTCCATTCCTTTCTATGCCCCTAATTCTATTATATTCACCAGTTTATTCTGTTCATCAGATTTTCAATTCACTTGATTTTTAGATTCACTTGTTGATAGATATGTATTTATTGTTCATAATTTTTATCTTTACCTCTTTCTTCCTCCTCTTCTTAAAGAGTACCTTTCAGCATTTCATATAATACTGGTTTGGTGTTGATGAACTCCTTTAGCTTTTTCTTATCTGTGAATAGCTTTGCTGGGTAGAGTATTCTTGGTTGTAGGTTCTTGCTCTTCATCACGTTAAATATTTCTTGCCACTCCTGTCTGGCCTGCATAGTTTTAGAAATCAGCTGACAATCGTATGGGTGCTCCCTTCTAGGTAATTAACTGTTTTTCTCTTGATGCTTTTGATATTCTCTCTTGCTCTTTGTATTTTAATTATGATGTGACTTGGTGTGATCTTCTTTGGATTGCCATTTGCTTCCCTTATTCAGGCCCTGCTACGGCTTCATTTGAACCTTCCACCTGAGCTGTTACCTCTATGTTCTCTTTACTGGCTCCATTGCTAATAGTGGGACCAGGATGAAAAGGAAACTGTGACATATCTCACTTCTTTAACCAGGAGGCTCACATAGCTATTTTTAAGTACGCTACCTAATTATATTATCCTTTCATGATGGTACCTTACTCTGTGGAACTAATCTAGCAAGGAATAGTATGCAGCAGTTCGAGACAGAACAATGCAAATACACTTTAATCTTTTGATCAATGGGTATTCACAGATACTACTTTTTTTTAACTTTTTATTTTGAAATAAATTTAAGCTTACAGAAAACTTAGAACTGTCATTCCTTTTACTTAGGATCAGATATTAACATGTTGCCGTTTCTACTTTGCCATTCGCATAGAATCTTTTTTCTCTCAGGCCATTGGAGAGTAGGTCATAGACATCATGTCCCTTTGCCTCTAGCTTTCAGAGTGTATTTCCTGAGAACGCGGGCTTCTCATTCATAGCCACAGAGCAGTGATCACAACGCAGAAATCCAGATGCTGCGTTCGCGTCCGACTGTTCCTTCATGGCCTTGTTCCCAGCCCAGGAACCACGCCTTGTCTTCACTTCTCCTGGATTTTCAATTGCCTTTGATCTGAAACTGTGTCGTGACTTGGCTATTTTTTTTAAACCCTCACTCAAGGACATTTTCCCATTGATTTTTAGGGAGAATGGGAAGAGAGAGGGGAAGACAGAGAGAAATATCAAAGTGAGAAAAATACATCGATGGTTTGCCTCCTCCACAAGGCCCGATCAGGGCCCAGACTGGGGAGGAGCCTGCAATTGAGGTACCTGCCCTTGACCAGAATCGAACCTGGGACCCTTCAGTCTGCATACCCACCCTCTATTTACTGAGCCAAACTGTCGAGGGTGTAACTTGGTATTTTTGAAGAGTCTGGGCAGTTATTTCTAGAGCAGTGGTTCCCAACCTTTTTTTTTTTTTTTCCATGTCCCACCTAAGCATCTCTAAAATCCTGGTTCCTCCTGTGACATATAATTCTTATTATTCAAAAAGTGAATTCCCATTCATGTGGAGGAAGCCTAAAAGGCCATTAAGTTTGTCTAAAGAAGCTTCCAGAGAACACGGCATCCATGAAAGAAAGAAATAAAAGAATGAAAGGACAGTTAAAGTATTGAGGAAAAAATCAATAAGAAATTGTTAAAACAATAATAATATGGCTCTGGCCGGTTTGGCTCAGTGGATAGAGTGTCAGCCTACAGACTAAAGGGTCTCGGGTTTGATTCTGGTCAAGGGCACATGGCTGGGTTATGGGTTCAATCCCCAGGGTGGGGCGTGCAGATGATCAATGATTCTCATCATTGAAGTTTCCATCTCTCTCCCTCTCCCTTCTCTCTCTGAAATTGATAAAAACATATTTAAACAATAATATGAAGTGATACGAAAAAATAGGAAATAAAGTTTCAAAACATAATAGAGAACTGAAATGCATAAATATGTCACAATGTATATTTATTAGTCCCTCGGTGCACGGATTCATGCACATTGAAAGGAAATTAATTAGAAGGTGGCTGGCGGGGTGGGACCGGGAGAGATAGGCCCGGGAGCCAACCTCCCACGGGCATCTGGGGCGGTGCTGCGTCTCCAAGGCCATCTGCAGAGTGAGTGGAGTCCCTTTGTCAGGTGAGGTCCCTTTGCCTGGCCTGCGGGATCAGGCCAAAACCAGCTCTCTGACATCTCCTGAGGAGTCCCAGATTGTGAGAGGGTAGTTCTCGGGTATCGCGTCTGTGTATCGCTTCTGGAATCAGGCTTCCTCCTCTCTGGTTCCAGGGTGTGTCACCCAAGAACCACCACTGCCAAGGCACTGCAGCTCAGCAGCTCCTGTGTTGAACATCCGCCCCCTGGTGGTCATTGCATGTCAAAGCTACCGGTCAGATGGTTGCTTAGCCACACACACACACAGATATACTGTATATGAGACCCTTAGAATCATAAATACAAAAAAATCACTGTTAATAACTCATTCTCGAATTGTCTTCTGTAAAATTAAATTGTCCCCTTAAAAGTCAAATTGTCCCCCTCTGGGGCGTGTATCCCACATTGGGAGTCACTGTTATAGCGTATCCTTCGGTGAATATTATGTTTAATTTTCTGGTACAACTCTTTGTTTTTCCTGCAGCTTTTAGGAGAGTATGAATCCTTGGGAAGAGAACACGAAAGAGTGAAGGTAATAACGGTTCATTGCTTATGTTGCAGTGAGGCAGAGCACTGGACTGGAAGCCAAGGGTCCTGGCCTCCCCCCTCCTCCCTTGCCCTGTCCCCCATAGCTATTGGCACTGACTTACCCTCTCTGGGTCAGTAGACTTATTTTTAGTTATCTACCTGTGACTCACAGTCTGGTTGATTTTTTCATTTAACAAATATTTATTAAATGGCTGTTGCATTTGAGGTGAGATGAAATTTTTAGAAGAGTAAGAGACCATGCAGATGCAAATAATTAATGCTCTTTAAATATAAAGTTTTGTTTCTCACAGCATTGGCTTTTTGTGGGGTTGAACTTACTATGTTTGAACTCTTGATTAAAGCTCTGTTGGGAAACTACCATTTGCATGCAGTGAAACCTACAATTATGCTATAAGTGGGACCCCAGTATTTCTGCTGTGTAAAGTGCATGTTGAGATTATTTAAGGTTAGTGAAAGGGCCTGCCCAGCCCGGCCACCAGGAATTCTGGGGGTCAGGGGCCAGGCCTTACTTTGGAAACCTCATCATCACAGGGATTTTTTTTGCCATTTATTGAGACTTCAGTCAGGTTTGTGTAAAATGTGTCCATTTAACACTGGACCGTTTCCAGTGAAGCTGGGCCCCACAGCTGTCTGTGAACCAGCATCCATTCACCCATCCTTTTCCGGGAGTTCTGTCTGTGGCTTCGTGGAGGCCATGTGTGCTGAGTATCTGCATGGTTTTCTTTATAGCTCTCTGGTGCAGCCTTAGGTTAGTTTTTTATTTTGCATTTTTAAATAAAAGGACTACATTTGAATACTTCAGTTTTCTGAGCTTTTCCTTTATTTTCATAGGATACATTAAATGCAACTGAGAACAAATTGCTTGATGCACAGACTCAGATTTCTGATTTAAAAAGGTAAATGCATTGTCTTACTAACCAAACACCTCTAATTGTTTTTTTTTAGCACTTAAATAAATGTCTATATTGAAAGTGATGAAAAGAAAGTTTTTCTTGAGGATTTGCAAGCATTTTGAGATTAGATCTTATCCTAATCTTTCTGACATAGAAATACATTTGATATTAGCCAAAGATTTTTAAACTTTTTTAAAAAATTGATTTCAGAGAGGAAGAAAGATGGAGGGGCGGGGAGAGAAAGAGAGAGAGAGAAACATCAATGAGGAGAGAGAATTATGGATTGGCTCTTCCTACATGCTTCCTCCCGGGAATGGAGCCCACATCCTGGGCACGTGTCCTGACTGGGAATCGAACTGTGACCTAGTTCATAGGGTGACACTCAACCATTAAGCCACACTGGCCAAGGTAGCCGAAGATATTTAAACGATTGAATATATCAATGGTTGGTCCTGAGAGGTGCACATTTTCCCAAACATTATGTATTTTCACAGGATGGGTAACATCCAAATGATATTAAAACATTGAAAAGAATTTTAAGAAGCAGTTTAATTCTCTGAATATTTTTATGCTCCCCCCAAAACAGCATTCCCACCTATTTGTGGTCATCTGCTTTCTTAAAGACCTGTCTTGGGGACTATATTCATGATCTGATCTGCTTAATTAGGTAGGAATAGAGTAAAATTGTCCCAGTGGCAAATGATTCCATATTTCTAATTGGCTTTTATGCATGTTTCTATATTTGGGGATAGTAATGTCCCTCATTTGGAGATTTTTACTGCATTCTTCAGGACCTCCCATAAGGAGGACAGGATTGCTGTATGACTTACTCTGCTCAGTCAGTTCCAGTGTTAGCAGCCTTATCTGAGGCTTTTTTCAAACCTTCCTTGCAATAGGAAAAGAAAGAATTTGAGTTTAAAAGATGAGATGAGGCCAAGTCGATGTGGTTCAGTGGTTGAGCTTTGACCCATGCCCCAAGAAGCTGCTGGTTCGATTCTCAGTCAGGGCACATGCCTGGGTTTGGGGCTCGATCTCCAATAGATGGTATGCAGGAGGCAGGTGATAGATGTTTCTCATCATCGATGTTTCTATCTCTTTCCCTCTCATTTCTTTATCTCTAAAAATCAATAAACATTTTACAAAAGTACGAAATTCTTACCTTAAAAAAAAAAGATCAGCCCTAACTGGTTTGGCTCAGTGGATAGAGTATCGGCCTGTGGATGGAAGGTTTTGAGGTTCGGTTCTAGTCAAGGGCATATGCCTGGGTTGTGGACTCGATCTCCAATAGGGGGCGTGCAGAAGGCAGCGGATCAATGATTCTCATCATTGATGTTTCTGTCTGTCTCTCCATCTTTCTTTCGCTCTAAAATCAATAAAAATATATAAAGATAAATAAAATAAAAGCTCTTGAACAAAATATGTTATCTAAGGAAAAAGAAAAACAAAAAGAGCATTGGTCTGTGACGGAAGGATCCCGTGCTTGATTCAAGTCAAGGGCATGTAATTCTGTTGCAGGCTCCTCCCTGGCCTGGGCCCTGGTCAGGGCATGTGCAGGAAGCAACCAATCGATGTGAAAGAAACATATTTCCTTCTGTCTTTCCCTCTCTTCCACTCTCTAAAATTCAATGGAAAAATATCCTTGGGTGAGGATTAAAAAAAGAAAAAAAGATCAAATGAGGACAAAGTGTAAAGTTTAAAAGAACAAAGACTGCAAGACATGTTCAAAACAATTAATTGGCCACAGTATTTATTTTCTGGTGATAACTTGAAAATGGGCTTTTATTCTGAACATGGCACAAATTCAATGAGGTGCATAGTTTAAAACTAGGAGTTCTTTTTAGTGGCTATGTTATTGGGAATTAAGCCTGCTTCCTCTTCTGTGGAAGTATTACCTATATATATATTTCATGTGCTTGGATGTGTACATATTAAACATGTTAGAATTGCAGTTTATTTGAATATTTGAATTTATTTTATATTTATATGTTGTATGTTTTGATCTATAGTCAAATTTATAATTTCTTTTACTTGCTAGATTAAGTCCATCTATTTTGTTCATTTTCCTTCAGTTGTAGGATGAGTGCTCCTCTGTAGAGTTGAATGCACTTGCCTTTCTACTTACTCTCCCTTACTTTGTCAGCTTTGTAAAGTTAAACAGTGGAATTTTACTGAGAAAAGGTTTATGGACTTGAAGCTCCTTTGTCTCCCTTTTTCTAGAAGGATCTGTTAAATCAGTAATTTGCAAATGAGCTGTTCAAATTTGTTGAAATGTACTTACATTTATTTTATTGCTTTGAATCAGAACAATCTCAAAACTTGAAGCTCAGGTCAAGCAAGTGGAGCATGAAAATATGTTAAGTCTTCGTCATAATTCTAGAGCTCCCATGGGACCCTCACGTGCCAAGTAAGTTACTTTGTTTAATCTCTGCAAAGCTAGAAATAGGTGCGCCCTTCTATCAAACTCAGAAGCTCCTCTGTCTGAATCATGAGAACGTCGGGGCTCGTGTCACGGAGAATTTGATGTGTAAAAACATCTTGTTCTCAGCCAGCGCACCAGCTCCTGCAGAGGCATTTCCTGGAAGGAGGAAGGAGGAGAGAGGAGAGAGTGACTGGGAGCAAGGAGAGGAGGGTGTTCCTGTTTTTCACTCTGTCCATTAGTTACCTTAGGCCACGCTGTTGACTAGTGAGTTTGCTGATCAATGACTAGACTAAATGTTACGATGTAGTTGGAAGCTGTGAGGATTAGGCAATGATAGCATATTGTGTGCAAAGAGGTAGAGTAGTATATGACAACGGTTGGCCAATTCATTAGTCAACAGAGTGGCAAACCGCACGAGCCTTGGTTTACCGATCACTGCCTTAGGCAAATCTCTGAATTTTTTTGTAGCCCAGTTTTATTATCTGTAGAAACAAGGAAATTGGATTGAAGTATCTCAAACGGTCTTCTAGCCCTAAAAGACCAGGTTATTTTCTTACCACATTAGTGGAGAGACCTGTGACTGTAGATTTTCATTAGCTTGTGTGAATTTTTCTTCTTAGTTTTTCAAAATTAGCTTTGCTGTCATCTCAGCATTGTCTTGATGATACATTTATAGAATATGTTTTCTATGTTAGAATTGGTTTTTATAATTTTGGGGTAAATAAGAGTATTAATGAGTAGATCATAACTTTGTAACTATGGTTACTTGAAAAAGATTGTTAAATTGTTAATTTTAACCTAAGTCAATTGTCAAGTGAGAATCTTTGCTGGTAGAACATAGTAAATTATTAAAGAAAAATTATGTAAATAACTGAAATTGAACATTGAGAGAGAACAAACAGCTTTGGGGAGAGTGAGATAGGAGAGGCACCAGGGGACCCCACTTGTATCTGGATGTCCACTCTGCAAATCTGAGCACGATGAAGTGGAGGAAGCAAGGTTTTCTAATGTAGATGGTTGGTGCCTGAGTGCTGTCTGCAGGCTGGAAATGGTTTATGTTTTTAAAGAAAATAGGAACCAATAAAGGATTAGCATCCGGAATATAAAGAACTACAAATCAATGAGAAAAAGACAGCTTCCTCAGTAGAAAAGCAATCACAGAATTTGAGCAAGCAGCTCACAGAAAGAAACCTAAATGACTAATAAAAATGAAAAAGTGCTCTTTTCACTGGTAATTTGAAAAATGCAAATGAGAACAACAACGGGAGGCCACTCACACCCTCAGACAAGCCAGCCTTCAGATCTAATCATGGTGAAGTTGGGCCAAGATGTGAAGAAATAGGAACCACACTGCTGGCTGGGCTGACCATTACTACAGCCAGAAGAAGGTGATTCGTCAGTATCCAGTGAGACTGAGGGTGTACATACCCTAAACTCCACGTTCCACTCTTACAGACTTATCCGAGAGGAATCCTTACACCTGTTAACTGTAGCATTGTTGAAGGGCAACCCATTAGCAGGGAAGCACCCACCACCACCAGGAGGGAGGATGCGTGACTTGTGGTACATTCACACTGTGGGTAAATAAGAGGATAGTGCCTTCTGAAACACAGGGATCAACCTCAAAGGTGATGCTGAGTAGAAACAGCAGCACTGCAGGGATGTGTGCATTATAACTTGGATGTAACCTAAAAAAGACAAGCATATCATATATCTATGTTTTACAACTACAAACAAGTAGGGCAAGACGTTAGCAATTTTTAAAAATATATTTTATTGTGTTTTTCTTTATAGAGAGGAAGGGAGAGGGAGAGAGAGCTAGAAACATGGATGAGAGAGAAACATCGAGCTGCCTCCTGCACACCTCCCACTAGAGGTGTGCTTGCAACCAATGTACATGCCCTTGACTGGGGCCTTTTACTTGCTAGATTAAGTCCATCTATTTTGTTCATTTTCCTTCAGTTGTAGGATGAGTGCTCCTCTGTAGAGTTGACGCTCTATCCACTGAGCCAAACCGGTTAGGGCAGATGTTAGCATTTGTTAAAACTGAGTGTGGGTGGGTGCTTGTTATAGTATTCTTTGTAATCTTCTAAGACTGTTTGACATGTTTTTTTAATTTAAAAGTTGATGCCAAGCTGGCATGGCTCAGTGGTTGAACATGGACCTATGAACCAGGAGGACACAGTTTGATTCCCAGTCAGGACAAATGCCCAGGTTACAGGCTCAATCCCCGGTGTGGGGCGTGCAGGAGGCAGCTAATCAATGATTCACTCTCATCATTGATATTCCTCTCTCTTTTCCTCTCTGAAATCATTAAAAAATATGTATATTAAGAAGTTGAGGAAAAGGAGTGAGTGGGGTTAAAATGTAAATAGAAGTGTGGCAGAGAAGTGAGTAGAGAGTGGAAGGCAGATGTGGTCTCCTGGTTTCGGGTTCTCTCTGAGTGTCATTCGAGGTTATCTCTGGTGGTCTAGGCTGGGCTGAGCAGTTAGAGGAGAGAGGAGAAGGCAGGAGACAGTCGCCCATTATAGAGAGCTCTGTTGCCAGCCGTGTTGGGTGTCTGGCTGAGATGGCGAGAGTGATTTTGTAACGACATATCAAGTATCGAGAAGTCAGTGTCATCGTCCAGGCCAAGGTCCTGGCTGCCCGTCAGCTGTGACTGAGGGCGAGCTGGGAAGAGAGTCGGGGTGCACCCCAGGGTAGGTAGAGTGGGACTAGAGATCTGGGAGGGGTTGAGATGCAGGAGAGTGGAGGCCGAGCTTGCGCAGGGCCCCAGAGAAGTCTTTGGAGGATCGGTTCCTGCTGAGGCCAGGCCGGTGGTGCTGGGGGAGCAGAGCAGGCCCTCGAAGAGGCCAGGACAGCCTGTGTGTGTGGCCTTCCCAGTCTGAGGGCAGAGAAGGTGTGAAGAAAAGGAGACCAGTTAACTCATTAAAATGACACATTTAAAAGTTGGTTCTTCAATTGTAGTAGCCCTGTTTCAAATGTTCAGTAGCAGTGTGTGGCGAGCAGAAAATTCTGTCCCGGGGCTGATAGGAGGCAGAGGGCTCTCTCCGCTGGGGGTGTGCAGAGCTGTGTGGGTATACCAGTTCCCGAGTCTCAACGGAGGCTCAGTTATGATCAGCAATAACAGAAACGTGAAATGATCTTAGAACCGAGATGTAGAATTCACATATCGAGAGATGCTACATGCGGTTCTTAAGTTCCCATGGAAGCATGGGAGTAATCTTTTGAAGCTAGGAGTTTTCATCTGTGCTCAGCTTACATAGAAGCACAAACCTTGTAATGCCCACAACACTCCTCACCCTCACAGCACGCTGGCCACCTCGGACGTCAGCAGGCGGAAGTGGCTGATCCCGGGGGCAGAGTATTCGATCTTCACTGGCCAGCCCCTGGATGTGCCTGACAGGACGGCAACGGAGGAAACAGGTGTTCCTGGGTGAGATGACTGTCAAAGGTCATGTTTTGGGACTGAGGTGTTTTCCTAGAGCCATCTCCTTGTCTCCTAATGTCTCAATTTTAAGGACCTGATTTTCATTTTACTTTGAGAGACTAGTGTCCTCTGGGCAGTTCACTTTTGTAGACTGTGCAGAGCTTCCCCTCTCATGCTCCTGATGCTCCTGGCACATGAGAGAGAGAGATTTTGTTTCTTCCTCTTTTAATTGGGGCACTAATCTCCTCTTGGTCTCATCTAAACTCAGTGAACTCCCAAAGGCCCCACCTCCAAATAGCATCATACTGAGGATTGAGGCTTCTATATGAATTGGGGGGAGGGGGAACAATATTCTGTCCACAGCACTATGTGTCTTACAATTATTATTTAAGGTACCATTCTCCTCCGGAAAAGGATTCTTCTCTTGGAAGTTCACCAACAAACTTACTGGTCAAAAAACAAAGAGAGACTTCAGATACACCAATCATGAGAGCTTTAAAAGAACTTGAGGGAGAAAAAATATTTAAAAATTGGGGCACACAGACAGAGAGAGAGGACACTTCAAGTAGTAAGTATTTTATTTCTTATTTAATATTAGAGGTCCAGAGCACAAATTTGTGCACGGGTGGGGTCCCTTGGCCTGGCCTGTGATTGGGCCCAATCAGGGCTGCCCAGTGTGGGGGAGGGACCAAGGGAGGTTGGTGGGCTATGGGAGGTTGGCTGGGGGAGCACACTGACTACTAGGGAGCAGCTCCTGCATTGAGTGTCTGCCTTCTGGTGGTTAGTGCATCGCCATAGCGATTTGTCGAGCAGTTGAGCAGTCAACCAGTCATAATGGTCGCTTGGGCTTTTATTTATTTATTTTTATTTTTAATTAAAAAAATATATATTTTTTATTGATTTTTTTACAGAGAGGAAGTGAGAGAGTTAGAAACATCAATCAGCTGCTTCCTGCACACCCCCCACTGGGGACATGCCCACAACCCAGGTACATGCCCTTGACTGGAATCGAATCTGGCACCCCTCAGTCTGCAGGCTGACGCTCCATCCACTGAGCCAATCGGTCAGGGCCAAGCTCTTATATATATAGGTGGATTATAGAGATATAGGTTTTTCTCCTTTCCTCCTAACTATATTACTTTCTCTTTAAAATGGAATTCCCCCAATGATGAAATAAAAGGTTAGTTTAGTTTATTGCTGCTTCAGTCCCATTTCATAGATAACCAAATCCCTAGTGAACAATTTGTCACAGTCATGGCATAACATGTGCCTTTTATAAAAGCAGATTACATGTTACATTCTGATTATTAAAGATTCCTGTGGCATTCTTAAGGATATGTGGAAAATTTCTACATCAATTTGTCTTACTTGCACACGTCAGGAAGCTGTGACAGACGACTCATGCTCATAGTGAGCGGAGCCATTCCCTCAGCGCCAGCAGAGGGGCTAGGGTATCTTCATGCTGGTTTTCATGGCTCCAGGTACTTGCCACTCCTCTCATAATTCCTCTCTGCTCACTTGGTCAGGCCTGGTCCTTATATCATTAACATCTTCAGTGTTGCACCCAAAACTGTATCTCCTCGTAAATAAATTAGTGACCTGCTTTCTAAAAATTAACTCTAGAAAAATCACCTTGAATTGTAAACGGAACCAGAATGAATGCATTATAAACTCCCACATTTTTCTTCATCAGGCATTATAGATAACATGGTGCTTTTGCAAATAATCATTGTAACCTACACAGTGAGAAGAATTGCTTGCCAGTGAACCTCTGTTAAAAAAGGCTGATGAGTGAAGCTGGATTTGTCTTGCTAATTTTTTTTTTTACACTTGTCTCAGAACTAGCGAATCCTCGGCAAACTGAAACGACTGTCGGTGCGAGTCGGTCCCCAGAGAAATGTGCCCAGCAGAGACACAGGAGGCTTAATGGTGCTGCACAGAGATCGTCCTCCCTGCCGCCTTCCAACCGCAAGCCCAGCACTCCAAGTAAGAGCAAGCGTCACCCCTCCGGGCTTGGGTACCTCGAGCCGCACACTCGGTCACACTCTCCGTCTCCTTTACACTCTCCCTTGCTCCGGAGACACTCTGAATATAGGTCCCTAAATATGACCTTTTCCAAGAATAACAGATCTGACTGCACAAATGCTCGGACTGAAAAAATGCTAAGTTTATTGCGTGAGATTGTTGCAAATTATTTGCAATTAATAACCACTGCACAGTTTTTGAGAGAGTTGATAAATACTAATTAAACATTAGCTCAAACATGAATGGAAGCCAGCGTGCAGAGGGATGCTTCTTAGTATGCATTTATCTAAGGTTACTCACACTAGTCACCTTTTCTTCACTTGATTCTCAAGTCTGAACATGGATTTCTGTGTCCTCAATTTTCACTTTCATAACAGCTAAGGAGAGTCCTATATGACTGTGTGATAGGGAAGTCCACCGGGGCTCTGGCATTTCCATCTTATTTCCAGTCCACTTCTAAAATCCTGAAAAACCAGTTCTGCGCCTGTGCTGCAGCTACAGTCTGCTGTATAAAATGTTGGCTCTGGTCCCCTCTTGGTGTCAGGGTTAGGAGTTATTTTATTTTTATTCTTCGTACTCTTATTTGTCTTTCAAAAAGCTTTCAATGAAATTATATTTCTTTGAAGAATATGTTCTGCCAATATAACACATGTATTATAGAGAAGGAAAAGAATATTTCCTCTTCGTTTTCTTCTATAGCGAAAAGAGAGATTATGTTAACACCAGTGACTGTGGCTTATAGTCCAAAGCGGTCCCCTAAAGAAAATTTGTCCCCAGGATTTAGCCATCTGCTTAGCAAAACCGAAAGCAGTCCAATTCGGTAAGTTCTCTAAAATTGTAGCATAAAATATGTATATTATGAATTTTTTTAAGAAATGTCAAGTTATGCCTCTAGCTATCATTAATTTTTCAGTTAATGGGAACTCTGGCTTTAAATCATATCAATGAATGTCATACTAAAAATTAAAAATACTACAATACATGAAAACAGTTGGTAACGGTGTGAACTGGCTACTCCCAAGTTCAGCACTGTCTCATAGCCCCTTCCTCCCGGCTTTGGCTGTAGAATGATACTTCTTTGTTTTCCTGAAAAGGTTTATGGTACAAGATCATCGTGGGCTGTCCTGGTGTGGCCCTGGCACTGGGTGTCAGTTTACCTGGGCTCCTGAGAAGTGACCTCACTGATGTGGTCAGCAGGGTGCGCTCCGGGGGCAGCCACGGGCTCCTGCTGAGCCAGCCCCCGAGGCTCCTGGAGAAATTCCTCGAGCGCAGTGGCCTGCTTCCGCTTCTGTAGAATAGGGATGAGAATAGCTGCCCTGCTTATTCCGTGAGGGGGTTAGAAAGATCCGACAGGAGACCCATACTGGAAGTCTGTAGTATGTAGCTAGGATTTGTATTAGAAAACAAACTAGATTTCAGTTTTGAAAAATGATATGACCAGTTTCTTTCTAAAAATATGTCAGTGTGTGAGTTACCTGGATGCCAACTCATCTCTAGTGGCGATAGGGAACATCAGTTGACAGTGTTTTCTCACAAGTAACTTGCTTCATTCAATAGATTTGATATACTTTTGGATGATTTAGATACTGTTCCCGTGTCTACGTTACCACGTACCAATCCAAGAAAACAACTCCAGTTTCTTCCTCTAGATGACTCGGAAGGTATCTTTTCCTACAAAATTCTTAGTTTTGGTTTTAGTTATTCATTTTGTGAGTGTCTGGTATCTTTCCAAGGTTCTAAAGATGAGCATGTCCTGCCTTTAAGTATTTTGGTAGGGATAAGCGTTCCCAGCGCTCACCTGTGTCAGTGTGGGTATCCTCTGTGAGAAGCTGGGGAACGGAGGGATGGGGGCTGTTAACTGTCATCACTTTCTCTCCATGTGTAGTCTCTGATTTTTAAGGCAGCTTTGGCTTTGGGAAGTCTTTTTCTTTTTCTCATTAATGTCTTAAATTTGGAATAGTGTAGATGAAGTCACGTGGTTAGGCCCCTGAGAGGTTAACCCTTTCGTGTTGCTATACATGTGTTTAGTTTTGAACTTTTTCTGAAGTGTACTGCAGTTAATTTAGGTTTACCGGCAGCTCCGGAGGCTCGTTTAGGGAGGACTGTCCACCGAGGGCAGAGCTTCTGGCTTCTGTGGAGCAGCAGCTCTGAGTCACAGTGGTGGAGGGTTTTGTTCCTCATTGCTGTTTGGCCCCGTAGCAGCTCTTTCCAGAAAGTGAAGGGGGTAACGTATGTAGTGGGTATACGAGCTATTCAAAAACTTGATAAGAAATCAAAGGCATTTCTTTTCTCTCTGACAGAAAAAAAATATTCAGAAAAAGCCACCGACACCCATGCAAGTCATAGCTCTTCCCCTGAGCTGCCGCCGAGCGGAGTGAAGGGCGCCTCGGGGAGCGCCGTGGGGTTGGGCGAGTTGGGTAGTGCGCAGTGTCCGGCTGCTGGAGCGCGAACCCACGACTTTGAGTACACCGCAAAAATCAGGACCCTGGCGGAAACGGAACGGTTTTTTGATGAACTTACAAAAGAAAAAGACCAGGTAAAAGCAACAAAAAATGGTTTACCTCTTTTTCTGAACTTAAGGCTTGTGGCTAAGGTCTAGTCAGAGGAGTCAGTGAGTTGACAGCCACCCCAGGAAGTGGCTGGGCATTTCACACCAAAGCCACACATGTGAGCTAAGTGGCGCTGTGCGTCATGACAGGGGTACTTAGGAAGAGACGGACAAGGACGGAGGAAGCTGATGTCTTGGCTTTCGCTCTGTGATAAACCCTTGCCAGCAATGCGAGTTCTCCTGGTCTTAGTTAAGCCTTTTGTGTTGACAGATTGAGGCTGCCCTCAGTCGGATGCCTTCAATGGGAGGACGAGTCACTTTGCAGACGAGATTAAATCAGGTGAGGTGTCTCAGCTTAAGTCTGCTTTGGAGGCTGGCCGCCCCATTTACAGATAGTTTTAAATCTTGCTTTTAGGCACGTGGACACAGGTGGTCAGAACTCAGCCTCTGCAGGAAGCGTTTGTGATCATAGCATATTTCATAACTGCATGCTAGCTTTCAGTATTAAAAACTGATTTTACCTTTGTATTTCAAGAAAAATGCACATGTATGTTTTTGAGAAATGAATGTGGGAGCACATGGCCTAGCCGCAGAGGAAGGTGTGGATCCATCACTGAGCAGGCGGTGGGGCAGGCGCATGGCCAAGAATGGAAGTGCATGAAGCCACAGGACAGTTAAACTGTTCATGTTGTAACATCTGTGTCTCTTACTGAGCAGCCTGTCGGCTTCTCTGGGCCTTGGCTTCAGCGAAAGTTCATCACCTGATTGCATGCGACACCAGAAGGAAAATCGGACACAGAACAATCTCGAGCTCTTTCCAGGGCCTGGAGCCCTAACTTTTCCTTTCATCTGACTTTCAAGTCTTTTGCTGTTCTGAAAGTTCTTATTTAATAGTTTGTAAGACACAACACACAAAACTCTTCTTAAAATAGTTTACTGGGAAGGCAGGAGAAATGTTGGTGCTCCGATCCTAAATCTGTCCGAAACAGTTGCTTAATATATTTTTATACAATGGTCATGAGCTCTTAAACTGAAACTCGAAGGGCTCTAGTTCCTGTTCATATACTGGGTGGTATGCAAAGCAGCTTATTCTATCATTATTATTATTATTATTATTATTATTATTATTATTATTATATTTTCCATTTGAACTGTAAGCCTCCTTTTGCCTACCCTGTATGTCAAAGCTCTTTCAGTTCCATGCGAAACCAAATGGCAGCAAAAAGGGGCTGAAGATTCTTGTATCTGATTCATAAGTGAAAAAGTTAAATTGGGCAATAAAATGAAATATGTGAAAAGTAGTCAGCCTCAGCAATGAATAAAAAAACCACACATTTAAACAAAAGCATCAACATTGGCAGGTGTTTTTTAAAAACAATACCTGGGTGGCGGAAAAAGCGTGTCGGCACACCCTGCAGGTGCAATGGGAGGTGTCACAGTCCCCGGAGTACGACTGACAGCTGTCCCAAGTGGTAGAACTCTGCCTCCCTTTGGACCTAGCACTTCTATGTCTGGAAATGGTTCCTAAGGCAATACAGATACACGCAGGGAGATATATGTAAGGATATTTCTGGCTGCCTTATTTGTGATAGCTGAAATTAGAAGCCACCTACTTTCTACTAGAAGAGCCTAGGTTAAATATGGTCCATCTGATGGAATGTTGCACTTATTTTAAAACAGTGTTGTAGAAAGATATAACAAGACCAGTTCGATTGAAAAATATTTGGAAGTAGAGAGATTTTTCTTAAAGATGGAAGCACATCTGCAGGAAAAGAGTAAAGAGAACAGTAGTCACTTCTTGCTTTTTGCTTATCTGTCTGCTGAATACTCTGTAAGGAACATGTAGTCCTTTTATAATTAAAGTCGTTAAGGAGAAAGTCCTCAAGTTTTATTGCAGGATACCATTGGAGTTAATCCTGAATAAAGTATCGAAAATAGTAAGTACATAGGTGTCACCCCAAAATGTAGTTCCACACTTTGAATAATTCTAATGGCAGTGTTTATTAAAATATATTTCCTTTTCAGGATTGAACTATCCACTGCTAAAGTGTGGATACATTTTGGGGGAACATCCTATATATTCCAGGTACTTTTAATAATCACAGTTGTTTCATCGACTCATTGTGAAATCTGTTCCTTGGAAAAGTCTCCTCCTGATGTTGTTTTTCCTTTTAACTTCGACATTTTTGTTAGAAGAAAGTTACCTGTTTGTGTGAGCACCTGGAACCTGGCACCCACTAGCCAGGTGTCTGTTAACTTGGGGAGGGCTCTGCTTTCTCAGCTTAGCATGGTTAGGTTAGGGCTCCCTTCTGTCCCTGTGTCACTGTTGCTAGCACCCCCACATTGTGACCATGCTGAGGGTACGTTGCAGAAGTTACTTGGGTGGTGGAAAAGTTGATTCACAATGTACAGTTTAAAATAAGTGACATAAAGATGTTAACAAAATAGTCAGTTTTATGTTTACACTAGAGGCTCAGTGCATGAAATTTGTGCACTCCAGGGGTCCCTCAGCCAGGCAGGCGCCCTCTTGCAGTCCAGGAGTCCTCGGGGGATGTCCGACTGCTGCCCCACTTCTGGCTGAGTGGTAATGCCCTTGTGGGAGCACACTAATCACTACGGGGAAGCTCCTGCATTGAGCATTGCCCCTTGGTGGTCAGTGTGCATCATAGCGACCGGTTGTTCTGCTGTTTGGTTGATTTGCATATTAGCCTTTTATTATATAGGATTGTTCTTTTGCCAAAAGGAAGGCCCATCTCATGGTAATGAGCCAGTATGACACTTCTCCCGTCTTTCCGCCTAGGAAGCCCTGGAGGACCGTCTGGAGCGTATTAACCGTGAGCTGGGCTCCGTGCGCATGACACTGAAGAAGTTCCACGTCCTGCGCTCCTCTGCACACCTTCACCCCGTGTAGCCATTAAACGAGCTGCTTCATTTACATTGACGTGTAATTACGTCCTCGGGAAGGTGGAACATTTTTTACTGTTTCTAGCCCTTCCCACCGTAGTTTTACAATCATGACACTCGCTCTTTTATACTTCTGATGGCCACATATTTCCAAGATATTTTTGTTATGCTCAGGAATCTTGTATATTTTACTATTTAAAAAGTGTTATTTTTAAATAGTATGTCTCCAGTTTATATCAGGAATAAGGAAGTGTGACCGTGGGAGACAGCTGGTCTCTAAACAAATAGTGTTTATTCTTTCACAGGTATCTGCGCACCAGTGTTGTAAATTTGTTCAACATTGTGAATATGATTTTTTAAAATTTTTAAATAAATGCTTCAGAACAGTTTTCATCATGGTAGGCTAATCCACACTGAATGCAAAAAAAAAAATTACAGCACACCCTGGATTTAGTTTTTCTGAGCTTTTAAAAGCACTAATGCAATTCCTGTCTGACACATTTGTCTTAGAGTGAATATTAGATCAGTCATAACGGCAATATCAGCAATAATGGAACGCTGGAAAGCTTTCAGAACTGCATGGATAACTCATTTTGTTTCCCTTAAACTCTATTATTTGTAAGGAAAGAAAACAGATGTAATTTTCTAATTTTGTCATATATAATGCTTTTCAGAGAAAGTTAAACAATTGGAGGACTGTGGCTCTCTGCCCATCATTCTGAATGTAACTTATGTCCTGCCCTTGATGGTCAGTGGATAAGCTTTGATGAAGTTCAGGGACCACCCAGTGAGGCTGTACAGGGAGCCCTCTTTCCTCCATTCCCCAGGTGCAGCTGCCAGTCATTCTGCATAGATTGACCCCTCCACCCTATCCCTGCCCAAAAGAAAAAGGACTCCCCTTGTGGCTGCTGTGAGGGTGCCAGGCTGGGTCAGAGCAGCCTCCAGTAGCAGAAGGGAGCGTGTGAATGGCTCCAGCTCCGCCAGGCAGGACCTGGCGCTCAGGAGCAGCCTGTGGGCAGGAGCCTGGGCTCTGACCAGCAGCACTGGCAGCTGTGTGTACTAATGGCTGGTCAAGTCCAGGCTGCTCAGCTGCCCGCTTTTCAGTGGCCACTCAGAACCCCATGCCCACATGTTCACACTCGATTCCTGTCTGTACTTACTCCAAGCTTTTACAGTTGAGTCCCCTTAAAAATGCTCAGGTATTAGACTCTGGTTTACTTCTGAGCTTGTCCGCCTCACGTGGCTTTTGGTAGCAATTAGTTATAAAGCACCAAGCCAGCCGTCCCTCTGTTAGGGTGTGTGTCTGCCCTCGGGCAAGGATCTCAAGTTCCCTCTGAGCGCCCACTCCTGCACCACGTGAAGACCAGCTACTCAGAATCCCTCAGTAACCGAATCAAGTGCCTTTTGAAAAGCAAATCAGCTCTACAGGGGCTTGCCCCCTCCTATCCCTTCAGTAACTGTCGGACTGGGCAGCAGGGGACGGACCCTGGCAGACCTAGGCCACACCTGGGTGCTTGCCTCAGCAGCTAGCGGTGAAATGAAACTTCCGTTTGTTCCCGGAGATTTCTGTCAAGTGCCTGGTGCTTAGTGTGTTTTCAGTAAATAGCACATTTCAGCTTCGTCCGGAATGAAATAGGCCTTTCAAGTGGCTATTGGGTGGTTTTAAAATAGAAAAGTAGACTGTGTTCTAAGCATTTGACTTGGGTTGGTTGACGTCTCCATGAGGTAGTCCAAGATGTTCTCTCCACTTCTTAGCAAAAAAAGAAAGAAAGAAAAGAGGTTTCATGGAGTTTAAAAGAGCTTTCCTTTGGTATGTGATTTTTTTAATGACTAATAAAAAACTTGATAAGCTGTTGAGTGTAAGATTAAAGAAAGCACTTTTTCTTTGGTGCCTTGAGGGTTATTTGACATAAATATAGACTGTTCTAAAAAAAAAAAATGCCAATGTAATGAAACTCATGGTCCTTGGAATGTTCCATAATGTGACATCTCAAGGTGATGGTCAGTAAGGCAGGGTCACTGCGCATCAGATGAATGAATGAAGATTTATTTACGCTCCCCTTTTTAAAGTAGAAAAGCCAGGTGCTTTGCTGAATGTTGTTTGAATTTTGAACTCTGCACTGATATATGTAATAAAATTCAACATTTTAGATATTTCAAATATTTTTCATTAAGTTTTAACATGCTGTGAGTC
Organism: Lasiurus cinereus; assembly: GCA_011751065.1. Taxonomy (NCBI): domain Eukaryota; kingdom Metazoa; phylum Chordata; class Mammalia; order Chiroptera; family Vespertilionidae; genus Lasiurus; species Lasiurus cinereus. The sequence goes on along the minus strand of JAAGEH010000417.1, from coordinate 15,226,388 downwards.
TCTTAAAAAAATAAATGTGTACCCAGAGCTCTTTAGGGGTCAGAGGTAAATCCTGCATAGGAGCTCTCAAGGGATCGTGAGATTCGCAGGGTCCAAAGGAACCAATTGTGTTGCACAGATTTTGCAGGCGTTTGATAACACATTAAACTACACCAGTGTTCGTAGGCCCTGCATTTCCAAGCTCTTCCCTTCTGATTTGTGTTTTATTTCAATAGACCCCTCTCAAAGAGGAGGAATCAAGCCATAAGTTTGCACTGGCTGGACATTATGTACTGTGTCACCACTTTGACTGCAGACTTCAGAGATAATTATGTTTTACTCACAATTTCACTGTAACAGTGATGAATAATGAGGAAGAATCTCTTCACAGAGTGCCACTGACAGACAAAGCCAAGTGCTCATTGTAGCTGCTGTTAAATGTCATCGAACATTGGAGGGATGAAATTGTAAGCTCTGCAAGAGCAGGCACCATCTCTTCATTCTTGCAAACAGGCACTCAATAAATATTTGTGGAAATGAACTGTCTGGTGATATTACTGTATTTATTCACATCAGCTAATTATGGGGTGTTTTTTTTAAATGTGTATATAGATTTCAGAGAGAGAGGGAGAGGGAGAGAAACATTAATGATGAGAGAATCATTGATTGGCTGCCTCCTGCAACCCAGGCATATGCCCTGACTGGGAATCGAACCCCAGCCTCCTGGTTCGTAGGTCGACACTCAACCACTTGGCTACACCAGCTGAGCCCAAGGTCTGGTTTTTAATGGTGTCAAGTTTTCTGAGTTACTGCCGATGAGAGAGCAATCATGGCAGGGTCAGGGTGACACTTGTCCAGGTGCTCAGTTCCGGCTGGCGGACGGGCAGAGACCTCACACAGACCTGTGTGTGCTCCGGCAGTTCTTCACTGGGCCTTGGGGCCCCTCTTGGCAGCCGGAAGGAGCTGAGGGTTTAGAGTTTGCTGGGACACCCTCACTTGTCTGATCATCATCACACCAGAGTTTTGGGCCGAGTTGTGTCACAGTGGCTTTCCTGTCCCGTTGGGTGTCCCAATTCCAATGCAGGCACCGGGCAGATGAAGAGCCTGGTGGTTTGCCCTGCCCGCCTTCATCTGAACTCATCTTGGCTTCCTTGAACTCTAGCCTGATAGGGACAGATGTCAACGTCAGAAACTTGCAAACCTGGGAAGAGTTTTTGTGAGTTTATTTGAGCCTGGCAACAACTGCTGGGAAGCAAAAACAACGGATTGAGAGAATGCTCTGGAGAATGGTAGTTGTGTAACTTGTTTTACACTTTATAATCAAAAGAGGAGGTGTATGTGGGCTACATGAAACCCACTGGTGATAGGGGAGACCTCTGGGGTTGGATAAAAAGTAAAATGATAGACCCACACTTCTTTTACTAGGTGGGTGCAAGGTAGTTCACAGTCAACGATGAACTCAATGACAATGAGGGGCTTTGGAGTCTTCCCCAGAGCGTTCCTGTGTTTTGAGGGGTCCAGGAAGAGGAAAATTACTTTGACATTCCAATGATATGTTACTGTAGATGCAAAAAGACAACAGGCTCAGATAAGGTAAAGACAGACCTTCATCAGCGAAGATACCGGCCTAGGACACGACCATAAACTGCTTTTAGTTAAAAAAGCGTGTCAACCTATGAAGGAGGTCACAGTTCAATTCCCTGTCAGGGCACATGCCCGGGTTGTGGGCTGACCCCCAGTGTGAGTCGTGCAGGAGGCAGCCAATCCATGATTCTCTCTCATCCCTCTCCCCTTCCTCTTCAAAATCAATGATATTTTTTAAAGGTTTTAATCTCACACCATCCTTTGTGGTTACTTCAAGTCTCTGAGCTTGCAAGGCCGCCAGCAGGCCGCCACACAGGCCCAGTGCTGTTGGGCTGTAGGTGTGTCCTGCTCAGCTCTTGGTCACCAGGCCCCTCCCTGCCAATCCCCACACCACCACGTCGCGCACATTTCACCAGGTCCCCTCCCCAGCGTTTTGTTTTCCAATTTAGGGTCCAACCAGGAGAGAACCTCGCCATGAAGCTGTTTCTGATCCGCTCCCAGTTCCTTCTGCAGCTGGGGCTGAGCCTCCTGCTACCCTCCGTCCCCAGGACCCCCGCTGCTCCTGCATTTTCACTTTCTTGGTCTAGAACACACTTGATGCCATGTCTAAGTCGGGTCTGTGGCTGACAGCTGCCCCCACATCTAGGTCCCGGCTTCAATCTAGCTCGCCGGCAGCGTTCCTACTGCCTGTGGAGTCCAGGGCCGTTCGTTCGCGCAGATCTGTCCTTTTACGCCTGTAGAACAGGAGGATCACGATCCTCGTTGCTGTAGCTATGGAGCGACAAGGCCCGCAGATCTGCTGCTGCTTCCCCCGGGGTACCGAGCCAGGCCCGCCCAGACGGGCTGACGGCGTGAGTCCTGCGCTCCAGGCGTCCCCGCGAGCCGGGCCCTGCGGACGGGGACCGCGGGCAGCGCCGGCTCAGCGCGCGCGGGAGCCCACGCGGTCGGGTTCTTCCGGCGGAGGCGGCCCTGCCCGGCCCGGCGCCGCTCCCCGCGCGGCCTGACGGAGGCGCAGCGCCGCCGAGTGAGGGAATGCGCCGCGGCCCGGCGCGCTCGGGCACAGCGGCCGCTGGGGCGCGCGGGGAGCGGCGCGCCGAGAGCTGTCCAGCCGCCCGCCCGCCGCGCGCAGACCCCGGCCGCCCGCACGTGCGCCGCCCCCA
>JAAGEH010000417.1:15182405-15223265 GCA_011751065.1 Lasiurus cinereus | reverse complement strand
GCGGGGTCGCCGGCCCCCCGAATCCCGGCCCGCGGGGCTCATTGCCCCTTTCTGTCGGGGGCCGCTGGGGTGCAGAGGGCTCCCCTCCCCCAGCGACGAGCGCCGCCGCGGTGTGGGCAGGTGTGCGGGCAGCGCGGGGCCTGCCTGGAGGAAGCGGCGGGCAGAGCCGCGGCCCAGCGCCACCGCGTCCCCCTCCTCCGGCCCTGGCCTCGCCTCGGCGGGGCCCCCTCCCTCCCCACGACCCCCCCCCCGGGGGGGCAGGAGGACAGTGCGCCCCCTTTCCACCCCTGCTGTAACCTGAGCTGCCCGAGCCCCTGCTCTCGCCCTTTCCTGCCGGGACCGGGAGAAGGAAACTTGGGCGCCCCCTCCCACAGGCGCGCCCCTCCCCGGAGAAGCCCGCAGGGACTTCCAGTAAACACGGAGGGCTTGCTGCCCAAACCTCGCGCCGCCGGCAAGCCCCCAGCCCGTCCGCTTCTCAGGGTCGGGCGGTGCCCGCACAGACCTCTGGCCCCTCCTCTGCACCCCGGTCCCTCGCTCTGAAGTGAGGGCCGGGCGGTTCCCCGGGCTCCGGCCTGCTTCCTCCCACCCGGTTTCCAGGGCCTCCTGTGTGTGAGCATCGTTCTCGGCCCGCTCCCAGCCCTCCCCACCCCCACGGGAGCCCCTGGCGCCCCTTTTCTGGGGGGGGGGAGGTGGTAAACGCTCCCCCTCCAGGTCTGCTTCTCCCCCCAGCGCCCTCTCTGCGCGCACTCCCTCTGGGCTGGGTCCCAGGCCATTGTTTCCCTTATCGGCACCCGCCCTCCTGGTTTGAAGGGGACTTTGGTGGCTGGTTTATCTCCTGCTGGATGGGGAGCTCCCCGGGGACAGGTGTTCCATTCATCCCTGGTCCCCGCCCTGGGCCAGCGCCCCGTGGAGGAGGGCCCCTCCCGCTTCCCGGATCGACCCCCACGCGGGACGGAGGCTGTTGGAGGCTGTCCCCCTGGCGGTCCTCCTCCAGGAGCCTGGGTGCCCAGCTGGGAGGATGCGCAGCCCTCGCTCTGCCCTGGCAGGGGGGGCAGGGAGTCAGTCAGGCAGGGCTGCTTTCCTGGAGCGAGTGACTTGCCAAAGGAAGGGGACAGGACATGCTCTGCTCGGGGGCAGGCGCAGGCCCTGGTCCCCAGGGTGGTGCGTGTGGAGCGCGCCTTCTCTCTGGCCTTGGGGCCGCACCGTCTGGGCGGGAGGCGGGGGAGAAGAGGCCTGGACTGTGGGAGTCAGGGGTCCAGGCCTGGCTCGTCCATGACATCGTACAAGCTGAACTAAGTCACTGGCTTTCTCTCTCCTCTTTTTTAAAAAAAATTTTGTTGTTGTTGTTAATCCTCTCCTGAGGATATTTTCCATGGAGAGTTTTAAAAAGAGTGGAGGGGAGGGAGGAAAGGGGAAAGAGAGAGAGAGAGAGAAATATTGACGTGAGAGAGAATATGGACTGGTTGCTTCCCACACGCACCCTGACCAGGGCTGGGAATGAACTTGCAACCCTGGTACATGCCCTTGCCGGGAATTGAACCCATGACCCTTTGGTGCCTGGGGCAGTGCCCTAACCACTGAGCACGCCAGCCAAGGCCGCTTGGTTTCTCTTGGTCGGCCCCTTCAGGAACTGGGCCCACCTCCGCCCCCTTATCAAGACCCGTCTCACCTTCCCAGGGCGAGTGCATCCCTCCACGTTTGGCCCCTACTTCCATTTCCAAGCAGAAGGGCAGTTAGGGCCCCCCCCATGAGACCGGGACCCCGGGGGTCAGTGCCGAGTCACATTTTTCTGTACCCACTGTGGCCTGGCCGGTGGTGGGCGCTCAGGAGAGTGTCTGTCAGCTACACGGGGGGTGGGCGGGCCCCTTCCCTTCCTCCCCACCTGGAGGCCTGTGTTCACACCCGGCAGATGGCCTCTGCACCCTGGCATCCGGCGAAGCCCCTGACTTGGCCTCGAGGAGATTAGAAGAGGAAGCTTCTGCTGCTTCAAGATCCTGCTTTCGGGGCCGCACGTCCTGTGGGCAGGGGCAGCCCTCTGGCTCCGGCCGTCAGGGCCCAGTGAGCAGCCACACACCGGCCTGCCTCGCTTCCCCCCATCAGCCCTTCGCAGCAAACTGCTCATCAGGCCCGCTGCCAGGGCACCGCCCCAAGTGGTGTTTGCTCACGGCTCCCGGGGGTGGTCCCGGGTTGGGAGAGGCGTTTATTACATGCTTCCTGGGGATGCTGTCAAAGAGAACCGGTCCTGGGGTTTGCCTGACACCTGGGCATTGGGCCCCATGCACAAGGCTTCTTACAGGGTCTCCTGGGAAAAACTGACTTTGGAATTAGGGGAGCTAGGTTGCTTCCTCCTCGGAGGATGACAGAGCACCGGGTCTGGTCTGTGTCCAGTACTCACAGCATGTGTGTGGCTGCCCACGTGCCCTGCGGGGTAGGTAGGAGGCTTCCCCCGTGCTCCCCGAGGTGGACGTTGAGACACACAGGGAGGTCAACTGATTCCCCCAAAGGCTGTGTGGGTTGGTACCCACCGCACCCCACGCCCTGCTCTCTTCTGACCTCTCGGGCACCTCCTCCCCCGGGCGGGCAGGCTGCTCAGTGTCCAGCCGAATATTCCATCGAGCAACGGCGTTCACTTACGCTCATGGTCAGCCTCCCCATTCCTCCTTCCCCGTCCTGTCTGTCTGTGTGGGCGTGTGTGTTTATGTGTACATCTGTCTGCCTGTATTCTCTACAAGTCGCCACACAAGATTTCCGGAAAACTGGACAGACACGTGGGTTAAATCCAATAAGTAGCATTTGCGCCTTCAAGTCAGGCCGGCTCACCGCGGGGTCAGGCAGGTGCGTCCCCACAGGCGACAGGCACCGGGTGTGTGCTAAGTGTTGCTCCAGCAGCAGGCAGAGTTCAGAGGAGGAGACACCCTTTCTGGGACCGGCAGTCAGGGTTGACTTCCTGGAAGAGGTGGGACTGGAAGAGGCCTCGAGGAATAGGTGGACGTGTGACAGCCGAGCCCCTGGACAGGGTGTAGGAGTCTGAAATCTGAGTTTATGGCCACGTCCCCCCCATCAGGTCTTTTTTGGGGGAAAGGAGAGAACTGGTCCCGGCGGGGGAGGGGGGCGTGGCCTGGCGATGTCTTTTCAGACCCTCTGCTGTCAGGAGGCAGGGCCGCACCCCGTGGGGAGGGTGAGTCCAGTGGAGGAGAAGGGTCTCGCCCTTCGGCCTGGAACCCGCGTCCCTCATTGCCAGCTCAGGCCGAGGGGGGCAGTAACCCTGTCCATGGCCCTCCCCCCTCAGCCCCCTGTGAAATGGGTGTGGGGTCCTGACTTCCTCACGCTCAGCCCCGAAAACACCATCACAAACGGCCGCTTGTGGGGGGGTGGGGAGGTGGAGAGCGGGCGTTCGCTCCCGTTACTGATGTTCGCTTCGCCACAAGCCGGGAAGGAAATGAGCCCACGGGCAGGTTCCGGTAACAGACAAGCCAAGCGCAAGCCACGGCCTCGGAGGAGAGTGCCCGTCGGCCGTCGCACCCTCCTTTCCGGAGGCCTGCGCCCCCCACCCCCCGCCTTCCCCGTGGGAGGGGCCGGGAGTCGAGGAGCCCCCAGAGCAGACCTCCAGGTGGGACCGGCAGCCTTGTACCTCGCCGCAGCTCCGTTCCCCAAAGGGCCACGAACCCTAGAGGAGGGAACACAACTCCCGGCGGGAACTCGGGGTGCGGGTCCTGCGAGCTTCGGCACAACGTGTTTGTCAGCCCCTCGCTCCGTCACCCCGTGTGACGTGTTCCTGTGTAAAGGCGCCTGACTGAACAGATACCGCTGGTTCGCGAACACTGATCTCGGCCACCAGCGCCATCCCTCACGCAGCTGAGCGAAGCTGGTGGAACATGCGTGTTTTCTCCCAAAGGCGCATCACAGCCGTGGAACATGCGTGTTTTCTCCCAAAGGCGCATCACAGCCATCCTGGGCTCAGGGACACCCAACAGCGCTTGGGGCCATTTTAAATTTATTTTTATTGATTTCAGAGAGAGGGAGGGAGGGAGAGAATCATTGATCGGCTGCCTCCTGCACGCTCCCGACTGGGGATCGAGCCTGCCACCTGGGCATTGTGTCCTGACCGGGAATTGAACCCTGATCTCCTGGTTCATGGGTCAACGCTCAACCACTGAGCCACACCGGCCGTGCCTGAGGGCCATTTTAAACTGTGAAATTACCAACAAAAAACCCACAGAAGTGTGAAAGTCGTGGCAGTAAACAGACAGTTTGCTCTGGAATGAGCGAGCAGGGTCCCCTGGTTCTGCCTCCCCTGGGGACATGTACCTGAGGTGACTCAACGTTTCTGCCTCTCCGCACGCGTCCACGATGACCTCAACAGCGCCAGGAGCCTTGGCTGGGGGTTACAGATGATTTCAGTGAGTCAGCGAATCGGTGACTGGGACCTGAGTCACGAGGACTGACCACACGCAGAGCTTCTCACGCACAAGGCGCCCCTGGATCGGAGGCCAGGCAGCGGCTCAGAGGGGATTAGTGACTTGAGCTCTCACGGGGCCAGGCCGCTCGCACAGGGGCCAGGCCGGGCCGAGACGTGCACCCGTGGCGGGTGGGTGCCAGGCGGGGCTCTACGCCGGAGCTCTGCTGGGCGCTTGTGGTGGACTCTCCCCTCCTCCTGTCTCCCGGGATGCGTCTGCCTCCTTTGTGTTCGGGTCTGTCCCTTCGGGCAACTCCAGCATCTAGAACAGGCCACCTCCTTGATGCTTAGGAAGTCCTGGGGCTGTGGAGGCCCGCAGGCTGGCGGGTTTGCTTGGCTGCAGGTTCCAGGAAAAGGAGAAGCATCCAGGCATGCGCTCCCCCTCCCTGGTGCCACCTCTCCTCCCCACCAGCCCCGGGCGGGAGGTGCCCGTGGCAGAGAGCCCGCCGCCTGCGTGGGCCCCTCGAACAGCACCGGTCCCCGAAGGAGGGGTTTCAGCCAACCTGCAGCTTCCCGAGGCCTCCGGTCCTGCCCGCCTTCCTCCTGGGGGCCTTTCCAGAAACGCTGTGCCCCGGTCCCTGAGCGGGGCCGCTGTGGGAGAACGCACGGTCCTCTGGCTCGCTCTTCTCTCCCAGCTCCGTGGCCCTCCTAAGCTGGGGCTGCCCCCACCTTCCCTCGGGTCTCCTGAGGGTCTGGCTGGCTGTGAGCTCTTTCCCATGCTGCCCTGGGGAGTGGGAGTCAGGGCCTGCAGCCTGCCGGGCCTCACCTCGGATCACAGAGGGATCCAGCCCCCCAGAAGCCCCTCAAACCCCAGTGTCCTGGGTGAGGTCCGTGGAGGAAGGGCCAGCGCAACAGGTACTGCTGGCTGTCCGTTCCGCCCCTTTAAAAGCCGTCTGAAAGGGGGTGGGAGGATGGGGGGTTAGGGACAGCGGTGTGGGGTGGAAATAGATGACCGTTCCCATTTCAACGGGACAGCACCGTCCACTCGAGGCCGGCCTGGAGGCAGCTTAGCCCAGCCCCTCTGGCCCCCAGGGCCCGGCTGCAGGGCCCGTTAATTGCTTTTCTCGCACTTTGTGAGAGTTAACTTTTCACTTGCGGTTTTGTGTGTGTGTGTGTGTGTGTGTGTGTGTGTGTTTCATAAAGAGGGAGAAAAACCAAACACTTTGTGCAATTAGAATATTTCCCTCTTGGGCCATCACCATGGCTCCGTTGCGAAGCCCTTTGAAAACCACACACGAGCACACAGGCAAGGCGGCGGGTGGGGGAGCCTCCTGCCAGCCGGGCGGGTCCCCACAGAGGGAGGCCGCCGGGCCGAGGGGTGAGGAGACAGCGATGCCACCTTTATTTGGGGTTTGCTCCTGGGAGCACATTTCAGCGAGCCGATGGGTGCTGTGCGTTTGCACGCCGCAGGTGCTGGGGCGGCTGAGCCAGCGGGGAGCGGGAGGCCTGCAGCCTTCCCCACACCACAGCCGCCGCCGTGGGCACTGTGGGTGACGGGCTTGTCGGAGGTGCCTCCGGAGCCAGCAGCGAGACCCGTGGGGAACAAGAGCCTGGGAGTCCGGGGCTCTGCGTGCTTCGCCCTCCGTCGGACAAGCGTCCCTGAGGCCCGTTTCCCCCTCCGCGTGGAGCGTTTCCCCTGCGAGCCAGGTTCTGGTCAGGACCACGTCTATATGAACCCGGCTCGGTGGGAGCCCATTAATTTGTCCTGGGGGTGGGGGTGGGCGGGAGTCAAAGCCAGGGCCTGGTTCCCAGATGCGGGCATTAGCATGCGGCTGAGTGCCCGCCTGGTCGCCTGGTCGGAGGAGAAGGGCCGCTTTTATTTTGGTTCCCAGCCTTGGGTGACTCACTGCAGCGCCGGGCGTTCGCTCGAATGGCTGCTCGCCGGCACAGTCTGTCCTGCCCTCCCGGGGCCGAGGTGGAGAGCCCTGACAGCGACATCCATTTTTCTTTTCCTTTTAAACATGTTTTTATTGATTTTTCTTTTCTTTCTTCCTTCCTTTCTTTTTTTTTAGAGAAGAAAGGAGAGGAAGACAGAGAGAAACACCGATCGGCTGCCTCCTGCTCATGCCCTACTGGAAATGGAGCCCCCAACCCAGGCGTGTCCCCTGACCGGGAATCGAACCCGTGCCCTCGTGGTGCGTGGGATGATGCTCAACCACTGAGCCACACCGGCGGGGCCCATTTCCCTTTTTAAAAAAATATATTTTATTGATTTTTTACAGAGAGGAAGGGAGAGGGAGAGAGAATTAGAAACATCGATGAGAGAGAAACATCAATCAGCTGCCTCCAGTATGCCCCCGACTAGGGATGTGCCTGCAACTGAGGCACATGCCCTTGACCAGAATCGAACCTGGGACCTTTCATTCCGCAGGCCGACGCTCTCTCCACTGAGCCACACCGGCAGGGCTCATTTTCCTTTTTGCCTCTGTTATTCACCACCCCCCCCCAAAAGGGCCTGGTCCTGAGGAATGTCCCGGCTGACTCTCCAGCAGCAGGGAGAGAAAGGAATTCAGAGGCTTAGGCGTAGGCAAGCCGGAAGGAGCGTTGGAAAAAACCAAGTCCAAGGGTGTGTGACCTTTCTTTCCACCCTGAGGAATGGCTTTCCGCTTCCCCGTGAGCTTAGCATCCATCCCAGGGCTGTGTGTTGAGGGCACGGGGCGCGAGGACTCGGACCCCGGTGGTGAGCTGGAGGTCCAAGACTCTGGGGGTGCAGGTGGCCTGGTAGCTGCAGGCCTGGTGTTCCAAAGGTTTTAGGCTAATCCTATCACAGAGCAGGTGACGTTGATGACGGACTTTTCCGGCTGCTGAAATTCCTGCTCTAGGAGAAGGCAGCTCTTCCCACGTCAGACCTCAGGGTCCGGGTCCAGCCCAGCTGCTGCTCTGTGAGTGGAGGGACCCTGGCTTCTTGGTCTTTGAGTTCCCGGTGCCCAGCACAGCGGCCTGGTGAGGCAGTGGCAGCAGGCCCGGAGTGGAGGGGACTTGCCTACCCAGCTTTAAAAAAAATTATCTATTTACGTAATTACTTACTTGTTTTAAAAGCCTGATGTCTGGGACTTACCCCCAGAGAATTTTTATTTTATTGATTTTTCACAGAGAGGAAGGGAGAGGGACAGAGAGTTAGAAACATCGATGAGAGAGGAACATCAATCAGCTGCCTCCTGCACCCCCCTCCTGGGCATGTGCCCCCAACCAAGATACATGCCCTTGACCAGAATCGAACCTAGGACCCTTCAGTCCACAGGCCGACACCCTATCCATTGAGCCAAACTGGTTAGGGCCAGAGAGGTTTTTTAAAAATATATTTTTATTGATTTCAGAGAAAAAGAGAGAGGGAGAGAAACATCAGTGATGAGAGGGAATCATTGGTCAGCTGCCTCCTGCACGTCCCACACTGGGGATCGAGCACACAACCCGGGCATGTGCCCTGACCAGGAATCAAACAGGGACCTCCTGGTTCAGAGGTCAATGCTCAACCACGGAGCCACACTGGCCAGGCCCCAGTTTTTGTATAAACCCTCAGTGCACACAGTGCTTCTGCTCGCTTTGGCTTACCTCTGACCGGGGACAGTGAGAGACAACTGGGCTGAGGGGCGTAGGGCCCGGAGGTGTGAGGAGACCCTGGGCTACCGCGTCCCTCTGGGGCCCTGGTTTCTGTATCCATCAGCCGGGGTAGCGGTGCTCCCTCCTGGGTGTGTTTGGTCCACGCCGACAGGAGAGGTTGTGAGAGTTTAAGAAACGTTACTGCATTCTCTCACAGCGGATGCAGGATATTGGTGTGAGCTCCGTGGGCGGTTCGGGCGCCTTACATCGAGTGAAGGGTGCAATACAGGGTCAGGATGTGGGTGTGCAAGCCGGTCAAGCAGAGGAGAGTGCACGGGTGGTTCAGGCGGAGGGAAGTTCTTATCTTGCTTTTGCAGGCTCTGGCCATCTGCCCCAAGCTATGGGACGTTATAACAATGCTAGAGGCCCAGTGCATGAAATTTATGCACCTGTAGGGTCCCTAGGCCTGGCTGGCGATCGGGCCCATCTGTGGGGCGACCGGCAGGGCTACCAAGGGGCTCCCACTGGCACCTGCCTTGACTGGCCTGGGGCCTGTGGGCTGTGCTGTGCTGAGTGCCTGCCCCCTGGTGGTCAGTGTGTGTCATAGCAACCGGTCGTTCTGCCGTTTGGTCAATTTGCATATTAGGCTTTTATTCTATAGGATATATTTCAGAAAACGTGTCCAAGCAGCAGAGATGAGGGGTAGTTCATCCTAACTCCAGGGATGCTGTGCTGATGCAGCAAGAGGCCGGAGAGAGGGCGGTTGTGGGCACTGTCTGTGCCTGCCCTGCACCTGTGGTCAAGGGCTGCCTGGGTTTTCATCACTCCCAGGCAGGAGTCGGGGTGGCACCCAGCCTTCCACGCCCACCTGGGGCTCTGAGTGACTTCCACCTGCCAGAAGGTTCCCTCCCTCAGAGGTGCGGCTCCCGGAGAAGATGGCAGGGGTGTGTCCTGCCTCTCGGTGGCCACTGCACTCACTGACCTCCAGCCCCTGTGGCTGCAGGGGAGGGGCCGGGGGCCCAGAGCCTCCTGCTGCGCAGACTCCAGTTGGTTGGCTCAATGCTCCCGGACCTGGAAGCCAGAAGGGTGGCTGAGTCAGAGCAGAAAGTCGCCTGTGATTCGCTAAGTCACACTTGCCTTCATTAGGCTAATTACCTTTCGCTGTGAAGTGGCTCCGCGAGCCGAGCCGGCCTGGGAAATAAGCCCGGTCTCCGGCAGGCGGGTGTCTCAGGGGCCGTGGGGCTGCTTCCTGTCCACCAGCGAAGGGGCCTCATTATGAACGCCGGTCTGGGTGCTGGAGGCTGGGTTGCCTGCTTCTTGCCTTGTTTGTGAAATTTAAGGCCATTCCGTGGGAACCGTGATACAGTTCCTACAGGAGCTGGTATGTACTAGGAGCGTAAGTCCACCAAAGGTTACTCAGAAGATCAGCAGATTCGGGGGGCAGGGACATAGAAGGTCACGGGGATCGAGAGTGAGGGGGGTTCGCGTGTGGAAAGTGCTGGTGATTTTCCGTGGCCTAGCTGTCTCCTCTGGGGTCTCGGGCTAGTCCCCCACCCAAAACACACCCTCCAGGCAGCTGAGCGAGTAGCTTTTGGGGCCCTTGCTCTGTGCCAGGTCCTCGCCTGCCCCCCTAACCCCCAGAGTAACCCCATTTTACAGAAGGGAAAACTGAGGCCCAGAGTTGGACGAACGGAGGGGAACGGGGCGACCTGGGGCGTTAAGCCCCGGCTCTCTGGCTCCAGATCTGGAGGCTGACCTGCCGTGTGAGACAGACCACCTGACACGGGCTGGGTTTGGCGTCCCCTGGGCCTCTGAGAGCCCGTCCGGGGACGCCTCTGTCGGTGTGGAAACCTGTCCCCCGGCGAAGCGGGAGCAGGGACACTTCCCCCTTTCCGGGCTGAAGAGCCGCCTCCCGGTGCCAAGGAGCTCTGTGTGCGGGAGCACCCGTGCCCGGGGGCCAGGGCGCCCCACGCTGGTTGGCGCTCACCCACCGGGAGGGAGCCCCTTGTCCAGGCTCCTGTGGTGGCTGTCCTCGCCAGCTCCCCGGCGGAGCACAGGTGGTGCCCTGGTACACATTCACCTTTCTCCCGGCGTGGCGCACACAGCTGGCGCTGAGCAGCCGGAGGGTTTATTTTTAGCCGCACGGCCTCTGCGATTCCGTCTCTATGGAGATGCCAGGCTTGGGGCCACCAGCTCTAGGCTTTTCCTGCCAGCGAGGGAAGTGGGTGCCCTCGGGGAGGGTCCAGGACCTCAGTCATCATGTGCGTGCGTGTGCGTGTGTGTGTGTGTGTGTGTGTGTGTGTGTAAGAGAAACAGTGTCCGAGAGACAGAGATGCTGATTGAAGCCGTGCTGTGTGACCTTGGGCAGCTTGCTTCACCTCTCTGGGCCTGCCTTCGTTTCCTCCCCCACCTCTTCTCTGGGCAGTCTGTGCGTCGATGGCGAGGTTTGAGTGCTGGGTGCACCACGGGCATGGCTCTGATCCATGGGACCCTCCGTAGATCGCCCAGGAACAGTCCATTCCTTCTTTGTCTTGCTGCTTTTCCCTACCCTGTTTCCCCGAAAGTAAGACATCCCCCGAAAATAAGACCTACTTCCAGTTTTGCCTCTCGCTGTCATATAGGGAATCCCCCTCGAAAATAAGACCTCCCTGATAATACGGCCTCCCCGCAATATAAGGCCCCTGAAGCTACCGTCAGGCATCTGACTCCTGATTTAAAGAGACCTCGCATTGCCTGAACAGCTCCGGCTGCGCTGCGGCCAATCAGTGATGACAACTACCAGTACTACCGTACTATAGACAGGTAATAAATTTCCTTTTTTTTTTTTTTTTGTTCAACAATAAATGTGTACTGTATTCTTCTTCGTGGAAAATTAAGACAGCCCCTGAAAATAAGACCTAGCGCATCTTTGGGAGTAAAAATGAATATAAGACACTGTATTATTTTCGGGGAAACAGGGTATATTTTGGCTTCTCCATGTGAAGGCAGAGAATGAGGAGGTTGGAGGGAAACGTGTTGGAATCCTTGTCAGACATTATCTCGAAAGGTATCGCTCTGGGAGATGGAAAGGGCCTCCCTCCCACCACCCATGTGTCACCCCGTGAGGTTGATGAAAATACTTTCTCCTCCATTCCCGCTGTGACTCCCTGCCCCGCCCCAGCAGGCAGTGGCACATGGCACCTTCGCTCCGATCCTGCAGTGGACACAGCCGAGGCTCAGAGCGGTTCAGGTGTTTGTCCAGAGTGGCCCAGCTGTACGCTCCGGAGCTGGGACCGAACGGAACTTTCTAGACTCTCTAGCATTCTTTCCGGGGCTCTGTCCGGAATGGGGGTGGGAAGGGCTGGATGCCAGGGATCAGCCATTGCCCGTGGCGCTTGTCTCCGCCCTTCCTCTAACATCTCCAAAATGGCTGTTACCCCCAACATGGAAACGGACAAGTGTTGGCGAGGACGTGGAGAAATTGGCAGCCCTGGTGCACGGATGGTGGGAGTGGAAAGTGGTTCAAGACGGGGTTCCCAGCGGACCTGCTGGGGAAACAGCAGGCGGCCTGTCCACGTCCCGGCACAGTATTCGGCCACGAAAAGGAAGGGGGTCCTGGCACAGGCTCCACTGTGGCTGAACCTCAAAAACCTGCGGGGGGAACACGGCCGGACACAGAGGACAGTGCCCTGTGATTCCACTTAGACGAGGGCCTGGGAAGGGAAACCCGTGGAGACAGAAATGACAGGGCGGGGGGTTAGCAGGGTCTGAGGGTTGGGGGATTGGGTACAGAGCTTCTGATTGGGGTGATGAAAATGCTCTGAGAATATCCTTCATGACCCTGAATTGTACCCTTAAAAAATGGCAAGAAAAAGACCCTCAGGCCCTCAACTGGCCAGTGTTGCCCATTGGTTAGAACACCAGCCTGTACACTGGAGGGTCTCTGGTTCGATTCCCGGTCAAGGACACGTACCAGGGTGGCAAGTTCCATCCCCACCCCCGTCAGGGCATGTCAGGAGGGACCCAATCAATGTGTCTCTCACTGATGTTTCTCTCTCTCTCCCCGCCTCCCTCCCTCTCAAAAAAAAAAAAAAAAGAAAGAAAGAAAGAAAGAGGAAAAAAAATACCCTCCTTGGGTGAAGATTAAAAAAAAAATTTCAGGCTCATCTCAGAACCTCAGGGGGGTCTTGGCGGATCCCCGTGGCCTGCGCATTTGCAGAGCATCTGGCTGCCCCAGGGTTTGGGAGAGGCGCCCACAGCCCTTGGCCCGGCCGAGGCCACCTGCGTGCGCCCCGCTGCCCTGGCTCACGGGGCGGGCGTGCCTGACAGTTAACGCCGCGGGCGCGGTGCGTCTCTATGGAGCGCAGTGCACCTGATGTGGGGCATGTCCTTTTATGGCGCTCGCCGGCTCTGGGCGAGTGGAAAGATAAATACCTTTTCAAAGAGCAGATGCCACCTGGCCCATCCCCGGCGTTCACAGCTGCGGGGCGCGTGGGAGACGGCTCTGCCGCGGGCAGGTGCTGCGCCTGGGTTTGCCGGAGGATGGACCACATGGTGGGGCGGGGGCCCACGCCGACAACCCGGGCTCGGAGCGGGGGTCCTGTCACGGGGACCGGCATCCTGCCTGCTCCCCCGGCCCCGAGGTTTCACGGAGAACGCGTGTGAAGGCGCCTGGTGCCTCGGGGGCTGATGCCAGGCTGGGACTCCTCTGTCTCCGGCCCATGGGGGCTGGAGAGGTCCCGGGCTCCCCGAGGGTCCTGGAAGCGTGGAAGGTAGGTGGGGGGGTGGAGGTGCTGGTGGTGGTGGCGGCGATGTGATTGGAGGGATTCCGGACGGAACTGGCTCACAGAGGGCCTCCCGGGCTGGGGTGCTGTTTTCCCAGGTTCCGGAGGCCAGAAGCCACATCCAGGGTGGGCCCTCCCAAGGCTCTGGGGGAGAGCCGGCCCTCTCCAGCCCCAGCGTCGGCCGCCTCCCTCTCGTGCGCAGGCGTGTGGGCGCCGTCCTCCACCCTGCCTGTCTGCTCGGTGTGCGCACGTCGGTGCCTCCTCTCTTCCCTAACGGACACCAGTCCTTGGGTCCAGGCCCCACCCGACTCCAGCATAACCTCATCTTAGCTCCTTCCATCCGCAGAGACCCTGTTTCCCAATCAGTCACATTTTGAGGTTCCAAGAAGGACCTGAGTTTGGGGAGGGGCACATCCTTCAGCCCCGTCAGTGTCCATGCTTCCTGCGGGAATGAGAGAGGGAGCGAGGAGGGGGAAAGCCATCCGTGTGTGGGTGCAGAAGACCTGGCGGGGGGACTCTGGGGGGCTCCGGGGTCCTTTCCTCTCCCCCAGCAGGCCCCTGGCCTCTGCGCCTGCGCCCAGCGCTCTGGCCACCTCCTGACCGGCCGGCTTTCCGTGGCAACATGACGTTGACCTCAGGGAAAGCCACGGCACGCCGGGGGCTCTCGCTTCCTTTCTGCCCAGGATATCACGCTCCCTTCGCCTCCTCCCTTCCCTCGGAGCCAGGGAAGGAGGTGGAGGTGGCTCGGTGGCCTTGGGCAAGTCAGCTCTTTTTGTCGAACCCTAGCCTCCGTGTGCAAGTGAAGGAGACTCAGGGGGCCCCGGAGGTCTCAGTTGGTCGATGATTAGTTCCGTTTTACTGCTGAGAAATGAGGGGCCAGGAAAGCGTGCCTTCGGGTCCCCTGGGAGGCGGGACTCAAATCCCGACGCCCACCTTGCCAGCCTGTCCGTCAAGCCTCTGCCACCTCCTGCAGGAAGTCCTCTGTGATTCACCTCAATCGTGTGGTTCCTTGGTTCTTTACTGTGCCTTGGGTGTGCGATGAATTCACAAATACCAGCCTGCTGTTCAGACAGTGCATAGTTATGTGTGTGTGTGTGGGTTGGGGACAGGGACTGGTGTGTGTGTGTGTGTGTGAGGGGGCAGCGGGGGGACAGGGACTGATGTGTGTGTGTGTGTGTTTTCTCTGTCTTCCTTTCCTCTCCCTTTCTGAACAGGTAGGAGCTGTGTGGTTGGGATATCTCTCTCTGCTCCCCCAGTATAGCACCCAGCACAGGGCTCATGACATGGGGTGTGGACCAGCCTCAGAAGCATAAGCAGAGGATTCAACACCAGGTGAACTACCAAAAGCAAAAAAGCAAAAGAAAGAGAGAGAAAAAAGAAAAAGAAAAAAAAGGAGGACTGTATTCTTTCAACAGATGCCAGAAGAGCATTTGATAAAGTCCAGCCAGCATCCATTACTCGTAAAAACCCAGAGGCGGAGGGCGAGGCTCAGATGTCACCGATAAAGAACATCCCCATCAGCAGGGCGTCATCCCCGTTTCACAGCGAAACCCTCCCGCAGCGGCTTTCAAAGCGAGTCTGCTCCCGGGGCTCGGACAGAAAGGGATTACGGATCCGACAGCATTGGGAAGACATGGCTCTGGGAGGCCCTCCCTTTAATGCCGGCGATGATGCCGCTCTCTCATCGCCGTGAAGCAGCGCTCTGGGCGGGCGGGGCCAGGAGCCGGGCCGGGATGGAGCACGACTCATGGGAAGGAGGGCGCACACCAACGTCTTCAAGTGGAATCGTGTTCGTCTTAGGTTTCCAGAGCGGCGCCCTGAGAAGTAACAAGACAGGGGTGGCCCCCACATAGCCTGCAACATGCGGATGGAGAGCTCTTTTCTTTTCTTTTTTCTTTTATATTTTATTGATCTTTTACAGAAAGGAAGGGAGAAGGATAGAGAGTCAGAAACATCGATGAGAGAGACACATTGACTAGCCGCCTCCTGCACGCCCCCCACTGGGGATGTGCCTGCAACCAAAGTACATGCCCTTGACTGGAATAGAACCTGGAACCTTTCAGTCCGCAGGCCAACGCTCTATCCACTGAGCCACACCGGTTTGGGCGAGAGCTGTTGTTTTTGTTCGGGCCCAGGGACCCCGGCCATGGTGCGATGTTCGTGCCCCAGGATGGCAAGGCGTTCCGCTCCTGTCTATCCAAGTGCCGTGAGAAACTGACCGACATCAGGCGGGCCGGCGCGTGCCCGCGAGCAGCCGGCCGTTGAAGCCCTCCCGGTGGAGGATTCATTGAAAGCATCGAGCCGAATGTCTGATGAGCAGGCGGGAGAAGGAGAAAGAACGACGGAGCGCTCAGGGCCTCCAAGCCCCGCAGACACACACCTCCCCTCGCCCCCTTTGCAAAGGAAGCCGCCGGCAGACACCCCCGTCCAGACACGGCAAGGGGATGTGGATGTGGAAGTTGCTGCGGACGGCCGTAACTGTCGAGCCGTCTCGGCGAGCGTGTTGGAAAGTCTCCGCTGGAGATTTAGAGCACCTCAGTGGTCGGTTTACTTATTTATTTTTACCTGAGATGATTCACAGGAAACGGCGATTAAGAAGACACCACTTGTAGACTTCTATCGTTGGAAATGCCTCATAGAATAAATATGTTGCTTCCTTTATTCACAGAACTATGTGTTAGATCTGTTGGAAGGAATTACAAGACAGCTGCTAAAGGAAAAAAAAAAAAAAGACACCACTTGCCCAGCTGGTGTGCCTCCCTGGTTAGGCATCGACCTATGAACCAGGAGGTCACGGTTCGATTCCCGGTCAGGGCACATGCCCGGGTTGCGGTCTCGATCCCCAGCGTGGAGCGTGCAGGAAAACGGCTGGTCCGTGGTTCTCTCTCCTCATTGATATTCCTCTCTCTCTCTTCCTTTCTCATCCTCTTTTTATTTATTTATTTATTTTAAATATATTTTATTGATTTTTTACAGATAGGAAGGGAGAGGGATAGATAGTTAGAAACATCGATGAGAGAGAGACATCGATCAGCTGCCTCCTGCACACTCCCTGCTGGGGATGTGCCCGCAACCAAGGTACATGCCCTCAACCAGAATCGAACCCGGGACCCTTCAGTCCACAGACCGACGCTCTATCCACTGAGCCACACCGGTTTTGGCTAGGAACGTCTTTTTAAAAATGCGTCTCTCTCTCTCTACAATACTCTCTACAAAACGTCAGACACTAGGTTGCACCTCAGTGTTAAATGTGCTTTACAGGTAGACGTGCCGTGTTAAACGCTGTAGATACAGAGGGGACTGTGGACACGAAATGATCGTGCCACGTGGGTAACGGCCCCGGCAGCTTTTGTGTAATAACATACTTGGTACCGAGTGGCCAAGGGTCAGTGGGAAACGCACACCTCTTTGCACCCCGGGCTGCACGCTGCTCCCCGCAGACAGCCACTGTGGCTAGTGGTTGTGTTTGTCTGTTCTTCCCGATTCTCTGCATAGATGAGCATGTGTTTTTGCAAAGAAAACCCGCTCAGAGCCGCCGCCTTGTGCGCCTGCTTGTTTTGTTGTTGGCGTTAATCTCACCCAAGAATGTTTTTTTCCCCATTGATTTTCAGAGTGGAAGGGAGGGCGGAGGGAAGGGAGACACACACACACACACACATCAATTCCCCCCCCCCCCTCAACCAGGACGGGGAACAAACCTGCCGCCCGGGTACATGCCCTGGACTGGGAATCAAACCCGAGGAGACCCGCAGGGCGAGGGCTGATGCTGCGGCCACGGAGCCACCCGGCCAGGCTGCATCCGCTTTTTTGACTTAAGTAAGTCCTGGCGGTGGCCCTCATCGGTCCAGGTCCATCGCCCGGTCTCCTTCTCGACGGGCTGGTTAGCCTTCGGCTGCCGGAAGCCCCCCGCTTACTCCGCGGCTCCCTCTGGCCTGGCGTTCTTGACGCGAACAGCAGAGTGTTGGAAGCAAACGGTGCCGTGGAGGGCACCCGGGACGCGGGTTTCTGTGCGAACGCTCTCTCACATCTGGGGAACGATTCCCGGAAGCAGCGCAGCTGGCGGAGGAGGGAGGTCTGCTCTCCTCCGCTGTCAGCGGCTGTGGCTCAGCCATCTCCAGCCAGGTAGGGCCGGCGCACACGCCCGCGTAGGATGTGAGTGCGAGGCCGTGGTTTTCAACCTCAAAACCCCAGGCTAGGGAGAGCTTTTAAGGAAAATGAAAATCAGGAGAAAACCACGTGAGAGCCTTTTCCTACCGCAAAAGGCGGCTCCGGCCGGTTCCTGGCACCGCTGGGCGAGGACGCCAGGTGGCGATGCGGCTGGACGATTCCTTGCCCTCGGGGGTGGGGGCAGCCTGGCCCCCTGCCACCCGCCTGACCATCACAATTACACCAGGACTTGTAAAATGGCGAAATAACGTTGCCAAGTAAGCACATTTTTTAAAAAATATGCTTTATTGATTTTTTACAGAGAGGAAGGGAGAGGGATAGAGAGCCAGAAACATCGATGAGAGAGAGACATCGATCAGCCGCCTCCTGCACGCCCCCCTACTGGGGACGTGCCTCCAACCAGGATACATGCCCTTGACCGGAATCGAACCCGGGACCTTTCAGTCCGCAGGCCGACGCTCTATCCACTGAGCCAAACCGGTTTCGGCAAGCACGTTATTTTTAAAGAGTCACCGGGGCTGGTGGAGGCGCGGGTGGGGCGTGCGTGCTTAGTGGGAACAGAGTTGCAGTTTGGGAAGATGAAAGAGTTCTATGCGTGAATGGCGCTGGCGGTCGCACAACAGTGCTTAATGCCGCTGAGCTGTGTGCTTTTCTTTGGAGGGGTGGAGGGGTGGAGGGGTGGAGGCGTGGACCGGGCTGATCTGACACCCACGTTTTTTTCTAAATCGGGAGGATATCTCCAAGGCCTCCCATGAGAAGCTGGGGGTCCCAGCCGCTCGCCAGCCCCCCAGCCCAGGGTTCCTTCCAGAGCTGGGAAGAGAAGGCCCTGTAGCTTCAGGCTGTAAAAACCAGCAGGGGGGTGGTGGCTGAGTGACAGGCTGCTGGAGTCCCAGGTGTTCCTCTTAAAGGGCCACCCCACGAATTTACACAGCCTCACTTCCTGTAGGCTCCAGCGCCCGGCAGTGGCTTTGGGGGAATCCAGGGACATATGGGCAGGAACTCGGGGGCCGCTTTCTCCCAGACAGGGGTGCTCGCAGGGGCATTGTTCCTGTGCTGGGACCTCCCCCATCACAGAGCTGACTAGCAGCCATATCCGAGTTCCCATCATATTCTCAGGGCACCATGATCACCGAGCTGATGCCGCTCCTTGGGTGGGTGGCGGGCGTGGGCTTCCCCCGAAGAAAACCGCTGCTTTAGAGCAGGCTCCGAATGGAACTTTTTTGCTTTCACTAAAGTGAAAAAAAAAGAAGAAGAAGAAAAAGGAAGGACCCCTGGCTGAGCTCAGTTGGTTAGAGCGCATTCCTGGTTGTGGGTTCGATCCCCAGTCAGGGCACATACGAGAAGCAACCAATGAATGCATCAATAAGAGGAGCAACAGATTGATGTTTCTCTCTCTGTCTCTCCCTCTCTCTCTCAAATCAATAAAATAAAATTGTAAAATATTGCTACTTAAAGAAAAAGGAAAACATTAGCCCACACAAAGTCTGTGTGTCCAGCCTGGGATCAGGACGCGGCAGCGCCGGGCGGACAGAAGGAAGCCGGCACCTCCCTGGGGCAAGGCCAGGCGTCCTCCTCCGTCTTCCAGGGGCTGCGGTACCTGACCCTTGTCCTGCCTCCTCCTGGCCCGGCAGAGCCTGGGCAGACCCGGCTTCACACACAGACCGTGCCGAACGCGCCTCCGAGAACGGGGACGTCCCAGGCGCCAGGGAATCGGAGCCGCCTCACGGCGTGAAGCCGTGCTCCCCACTCTGTCTCGGAGAGGACCTTGGTCAAGGTGGGTGAGGCTGAGCGCAGAGGCGGGAGGCGGAACCTCTGCTCCCACGGGCAGGGGCCCGAGGCCGACGCTGGCTGCGCGCAGGCCGGCCGAGCCCCGGGTAGCCGATGGCCTCTCGGGGTCCCCGTGGTCCAGAGCAGGACAGGGGCGGACCGAGGGTGCTGCCCGTGTCTCCGAGCCCGGCCCCCATCAGCCGAGGCCCAGAGACTGTGGACGGGCCATGTGTTTGACAGTCCTCCCCGCATCCAGTCACCAGATGGTCTCCACACCCCGTCAGCGGTACGGTATGCAAATATTTCCCGTCATTATCGCGGTGCTGCCGGGTTGACACTCATGGGGATGAGGAATTACTCGGAGCATCTCGCCATCCAGAGCCCGTCGGGGAGGGGACAGCGTCGTTGGGGGCGCGGTGGGCCACCTCCCGCCCAGACACGCCTCCCTCCCACGGGAGAGCATTCCCTCGGAGCTCTTAGCAAGGACCTGTGCTGCTCGTCATGGACCCAGTGGTTTTCCTTTGTTGGTGAGAACTCATTGCCCCCCCCTCCCCATTTCCCTTTTTGCTTTGCCTCCCGGGAAGCACACAGCTGAGAGTTGGACCTGTGGTTGTATTTTGTGCCTCCTTTGCTTGTAGCTTGTCCTCAGGATCATCGGCCGAGGCTTTCTTCTGCCTCGGTGGGCTCTTTCTTCCTTTACTCATCCTGTTCCTTGGGTGGGGAAGCTGTGTCGTCAGGTTTTTGGAAGCAGGTGGGACGAGTGACATGAAGGAGCTCCTATCTTGAGCTTAGCATGTAATTGCGGGATGCAGGACTGGTCTCTAGCCAATGTCCTGGAATTACCACGTGGACAGGGTGCTAGCAGGGCCAAGATTAGGGGTAGGCCTAATTCTCCCGGCCCGTAGTCACGGTTTGGTGAAGGGATTAGGACAGGCAGTGCCAGCTGCTGCCACAGACAGTCCCCCATTCGCAGGGGCTCGTGGCACTAAAGACCTGTTGTCCCTCTGGTCATTGGGTGCTCCGGCCGTGGTCTCCACACAGTGACTCAAGGATCCCGAATCCTTTCCTCCCTGGGGCTCCCTCGGGGACCTCCATGGATCTGGGCTGTGGAGGATGATTTGGGGCGTGGAGGGAGGGGCCCGGCCTGGAAGGGGTGTGCATCCCTCTGTTACCAGAGCACTGGCCACACAGCCCCTCCCGGAGCCCAGGGGCTCACGGGTAATGGGAGAAGAGGACCTTGGACCAAGCCGGACCGCCCCCGGGCAGTGAGGGACGAGTGGACAAGTGGAGGAAGGACAGGGAGAGGTGAGAGGGTTCCCAGGGGACAGAGGCGAGGGACCCCACGTGTCTGTCTGCCTCGTGGGTCTACAGCCCGGCATTCGGACGGCGTTCAAAACCTTCGGACTTCGGGATGTGGGCGCTGACTGCCAAGGCCCTCGGGAGATCAGCCTCCTCGTACAGGTGGGGGCACTGAGGCCCAGAGAGGCGAGCCTGCTCAGCGTCAGCAGCCAGAGCCTCAGCCTCGGCCCTCACACCCGGGATCCTTCCACCGCACGCAGAGGCCCGGGGCACCGGCCCCACGGCGTCCACGCCCCACTCTGGATGGGACGGTGGAAAGTCAGCGATTGACAGCTCGGGTCCGTCCACCGATGGCCCCAGCCTTCGGGACAGCCCTGGACACTGCCCACAAGGCTTGATGCCGGCATTTATTCCGCCGGGACTTGGGGTGCGGAAAACGGTTCTTCAGGCTCATCCGGGCACCGCCTTCTCTGGGTGGCTGGCACGGGAGCATGGGCAAGTTCTTGGTCAGAGTCACGTTAGGCGGAGAAATTGCACAAAACCCGGCCAATCTGAGGTCTGCTCCCAGACATCCCGGCTTAAACACGACCATTTTACTGCTGCGCGCGGAATGCGGCAGCCTGGACAGGGCTGGGGACCGCTCGCTGTCCCCCTGCGGGTGGGAGGTGCATTGCTGGGTGTCCCCCTTCTCCTGGCCAGCACCCTGGAGCTGTGTCCTTGGGGGCTGTTGGCTGGGGTATTGGTCCCCTCTGCACCCCCTCTCGCCACAGCTTCTCACCGCTGGCTGACCTCGGGGAGTTGGACTTCTCACCGGCAGCTGCTTCCCCCAGAGAAAAACCACAGGAGCGTCTCCCGCCCCCCACCCCCGCCTTTAGTTTTGCCTGGCCAGTGTTGCTCAGTGGTTGAGCCTCGGCCTTTTTAAATTAAATGCCTTATTGTAGTAAAATACACATAAAACACGCACCACGGCTGCCATTTTTAAAGGCGCAGTCCAGCAGCGTTAGGTGCCTTCCCGTGGCTGTGCGACCGTCCCCGCCATCCGCCCCAGAACCCTGTTTTTATCTTGGAAGACGGACACTCTGCCCCCATGAAACACGAGCGCCGAACCCTCACCACCCCCGTGCCCACCATCCCACGGGCGCCTCTGTCAGCTGAGGGGAGTCACCCAGCGCCTGCTCTTGTCTCGTTTCTTTCACTCGGTCTGGAGCTCATGGGTCACCCAGGAGACAGGCCTTCCTTCTCTTCGGGGCTGATCCACGCTCCCTCAGTGGACACACACACACACACACACACACACACGTGTTTCCCCGTGTCCTGCTGTGAATGTGGGCGCCCGCGTGCTCATCCCCGTCCGAGCCTCTGCCTTCCTGAGACCTGGGTCCACGCCTGGCACGGTGACCCCTCCGCTGGGTCCCATGGGTGAGGGCAGCCGCAGGGCCAGTGGGATTCCCAGGCCGTGGCTCCCGGGGGTTGAGGGGGTCACCAGAGCCACCGTCCGGCACAGCCACGCTGGGCGATCTCCGCAGACGTGCCCAGGCGGACCCTCGCTCCAGCCCCACCTCCAGGTGCCCGGGCGCCAGGGCCCTGGGACAAACCCCGTCCAGTGCCCGTGGCCCTCCCCGGGGAGGCTGGCGGGCTGCGCCTCCCGTTACATAATCTGTTATTCTGCGCCGTACCAGGCCCCTTACTTGTCAGAAGTTTCTGGAAGCCAGCTGTAGGAGCTCCAGGCAACTGGGGTGGGGGCGGGGGGCTGCCTCTCCCTCATAGTATTAGTCACGCTGTACTCGGCTAAATTTAACTTTTTATCATCCAAATGATATTTTTGTGCGCTTGGGTTTTACATAACGCTACCAACTGCCGCGGGCTGCGCGTCCCTCGGTGCGGCTGGGCGTGTGTGTGCCTGCGTGGGGGCGCTCCCCCGCGAACTTCTGCCTGCCCAGGGAGCTGGGCCAGGTCGAGCTCTGAGGCCCAGCGGGCTCCCGTGGGCTCTGCTTCGCCGCTCGCCGGCAGCGCGGGGAGAAACATCGCTCCGCCGGCCTCTAATGGCCCTGCTAATGCTTCCTGCCTCGCCGCAGGCTCTCCACGCTGGTCTCGAGGGCTTCCTGCTGCCTCCAGCAGCTCCAGAGAGCGGGAGGGAGTCCGTGCAGAGTGTCTGTCGAGAAAGCAGAGAGAAGGATCTGGAAAGGGGCGGAGGGGGGTGGGCATTGGCGGGAAAGGAGCAAGAAATAAGAGATCCAGCCAGCCAGCCCCCGGCGTGGGGTCCAAGATGCTCGTGGGGGCAGGTGCAGGGGACTCTGGGCTGCGGGCGGAGTGCGGGGACCTGGCTTCTCCGTGGGGTGGTGGTGGGGGACCTGGAGCAGCCATTCCCCCTTCCTCCCAGCTGCTCAGAAATGGTAGCACTCGGGGTGTCACCCAGGGGTCCCTAGTGTTCTTTCCCACACCTGGAGGGGAACCGAGGGCCGAGGCAGCAGCAACCATTGACCGCTCTCCGTGCGGCTGGCCAGGTGCCGGCGCCCACTGCCACCGGCCATGGGCTCTCCTGGCCCGTCCGTGGAGCAGGATGCGTCACCGGCTCTGTGACAGGACAGGAAGCGGAGTCCCAGCTCATGGGATGTTGCTTGAGGCCACGGCACCTGTCAGTCAGACCCTGTCCCCTACCCCCAGCCCCTGGCTCTCGGCCACCCGGTTGCCCGGCCTCCTCCCCACAGGCTGTCTCTGGGATAAAGCAGGGGTGGACTGTCACTGGGAGCGGGGCTGGGTGACGGGGAGCAGGGACGGGGGAGGCTCGTGCTCCCCCTGCACCCTTTTGCCTTTTTAAAAATACAGGTGTCTTACTTGTCTGTTATTTCATTGAAAAATTAGGAGCGCCTGGGTCAGTGGTCGGCAAACTCTTTAGTCAACAGAGCCAAATGTCAACAGGACAACGATGGAAATTCCTTTTGAGAGCCACATTTTTTAAACTTAAACTTCTTCTAACGCCACGTCTTCAAAATAGACTCACCCAGGCCATGGTGTTTTGTGAAAGAGCCACACTCAAGGAGCCCAAGAGCCACATGTGGCTCTCGAGCCGCAGTTTGCTGACCACTGGCCAAGGTCTATACCCAAATAATTGAAAGCATACATCCACACAAAAACTCTGTCCATTGCCGAAACCGGTTTGGCTCAGTGGATAGAGCGTCGGACTGCGGACTGGAAGGTCCCAGGTTCGATTCCGGTCAAGGGCATGTATCCTGGTTGCGGACACATCTCCAATAGGGGGCGTGCAGGAGGCGGCTGATCGATGTCTCATCGATGTTTCCAACTCTCTATCCCTCTCTCTTCCTCTCTGTAAGAAATCAATAAAATATATTAAAACAAACAAACAAAAAAAAAAACCCTGTCCATTGCCCTGGCCGGTTGCTCAGTGGTTAGTGCATCCCAGGGCCTTGGGTGCACTTCCTGGTCAAGGGCACTTACCTGGGTTCCAGGGTCGATCCCCGGCCCCAGTCCGGGTGTGTGTGGGAGGCAGCCCCTCGCCGTGTCTCTGTCACCTCAATGTTCCCCTCTCTCTGGCCTCTGCCCTTCCACTCTCTGAAAGTCAATGGGACCAATGTCCTCGGGTGAGGATGAGTAAGAACACACAGGCCTCGCACATACACGTGCACAGCAGCTTTATCCACAACAGCCCCAAAGTGGAGACAGCCCCAATGACTCGATAAGGGGTCCATCCACACAGAGAAGCATTACTCAGCCGGGAAAAGGATCGGAACCCCGACCCCTGCGTCAGCGTGGATGACCCTCGAGAGCATGATGCTGTGTGAGAGTCGCCGGGTATAAAGTGGACGCGTGTATGATCCCATTGATAAGAAATGCTCAGCCCTTGCTGGCTTTGCTCAGTGGGTAGAGCATCAGCCTGCGGACTGAAGGGTCCCAGGTTCGATTCGGCCAAGGGCACATGTCTGGGTTGTGGGCTCGATCCCCAGTGGGGAGCATGTGGGAGGCAGCCGATCAATGATTCCCTCTCATCATTGATGTTTCTATCTCTCTCCTTCTCCCTTCCTCTCTGAAATCAATAAAGAAATATATTAAAGAAAGAAAGAAAGAAAGAAATGCCCAGCCCTGACTGGTCTGGCTCAGTGGATAGAGCGTCTGCCTGCGGACTGAAAGGTCCCAGGTCCGATTCTGGTCAAGGGCATGGACCTTGGTTGTGGGCCCATCCCCAGTAGGAGGTGTGCAAGAGGCAGCTGATCGATGTCTCTCTCTCATTGATGTTTCTAACTCTCTATCCCTCTCCCTTCCTCTCTGTAAAAAATCAATAAAATATATTAAAAAGAAAGAAAGAAAGAAAGGAAGGAAGGAAGAAAGAAATGTCCAGAACAGGTGAACCCTCAGAAACAGGAAGCAGGTTGGGGTCACCAGGGGCCTGCGGGGAGGGGACGTGGAAGTGACTGCCTAGTGGTGCTGATGGGGGTGGGGTTTCTTTGGGGGGGTGGGCACAGGCGCTGGGACTAGATAGTGGTGGTGGCTGTAGGACTTAACGAATGGACGAAATGCCTCTGAACAGTACCCGGCAGCACGGTGAATTGCGTGACCCGAAACATCTCCATCGAACACCGTGAGGAGCCGGCCCGCCTATCCTCAGCAGCCCGGACAGTCGCTGGCGGGACGACCGCCGTCCCTCGCTGCCCCTGCTTTCCCACCTGCCTCCCGGTCTCCATGCCAGTGGAGAATAGAAACAAACATCTGACCACGGGTTGGAACTCAGGCGTCCCACCGGCGTGAGACACATGCAGGT
Source organism: Lasiurus cinereus (assembly GCA_011751065.1). NCBI lineage: Eukaryota > Metazoa > Chordata > Mammalia > Chiroptera > Vespertilionidae > Lasiurus > Lasiurus cinereus. Next base: position 15,198,499 of record JAAGEH010000417.1, on the reverse strand, counting down.
CTGGGCCCTCCAGGGAACGGGCGCCCCGTCAGGACACCGTTCACTAAGTGTGTGTTCGGCATTTATTTGGGGGGCGGGGGCGAGGCCGATATCCTATTCGTAGAAGCGGCTAGAGAAAGAGGCTCCCTGGACTGGCTCACATCTGCCTATCGGGACAGTCACGGGAAGATCCTCAGGAAGGAAGTCGGTGTCCTGTCGCCAGAGGTTCCTTTGATTTTCGTTGTTGTTTGTCGGTTGGTTTGTGCCCTGCAGTTTCCCAGAACACGGGCCAGCCGGAGGCTGGAAACCCAAAAGGGAGGGTCTCGTGTGGAACGTGGTTCCAGTGGGTGGCGCTGTGCTGGGTAAGTGCAATTTGCCACCAGCAGAACTTGCTTGTCTCAACCGTCGCTTCCCCCCATCCCCCGCCAAAAAAACGGTAAATATGGCCAAGACCAGTATGGCTCAGTGGATAGAGCGTCGGCCTGCGGACTGAAAGGTCCCAGGTTCGATTCCGGTCAAGGGCATGTACCTTAGTTGTGGGCACATCCCCAGTGGGGAGTGTGCTGGAGGTAGCTGATCCATGTTTCTCTCTCATCGATGTTTCTAGCTCTTTGTCCTCTCCCTTCCTTTCTGTAAAACATCAATAAAATATATTTAAAAAAGAAAGAGGTAAATATGGGGGGTGAGGAATGTGCTCCCTAAGGATGGGAGGAGTCTCTGCAGGACGTATATGGATGGCCAGTCGTCACATGATGTACATCCAACTGCAGGCCGTCCCCCCAAAACGCACACACACCGTAACAGCTGGTAGCCCAGTTTTGACAATGAAAGGCGTGTTAATAAACACTGCCTTTAACATTCCTCAAGGTGGTGTGAACGTTTCCTGGGACACCCTGTCTATTAGGATTTTATTACAACACGAGAGGCCCGATGGGCGACATGCATGCAGGAGTAGCCTTCCTTCCCCCCGGCTGTGGGCACCGGCTTCCCCCTGGCACCCGGGACCGACTTCCCTCGCCACCCTGGCTTCCCTCGCCACCCTGGCTTCATCCGGAAGGTCGCCGGTCTAATTAGAATATTTTGCTTTTATTATTATAGGTAGTACAATAGTACAATTATACTTCAATACAAGGGGGGGGGGCATGAAGGAATAAAATGTGGCGGGGTTTTTTTGTTGTTGTTGGCTCCCAGTAAACAGCAGAACACGTGTTATTTAGTATCAGGACCCCCTCCTGCACCCCACGACTCCCCAGCGAGCGCAGACCTCAGTACAGAATCGGGTTCTGCTTTGTCGCACGTCTCCTGCAGGGAGCGGGCTGATTGGCTTCTGGCCCCTTTTGTGGGTCACCTGGCCGGGTCTCCTATTTATTCCTTCGAGTTCCGCCCGTGGCCCGACCCCGGGAGCTGCCCCCGCCCTCAGCGACTCCGTGCTCCCTTTTTGTACCAGAAACGCTTTGTCAGGACTGTGTCCCCCTCCACCTCGCCGCCTGCCGCAGCCTCCGGGATCTGCCTTTTCCCTCGGCCCTGCCCCTTTCGTTCTGCGGCCTGAGCCAGCGAGCCAGCGTGGACCTTTTCAACCAGGGAGCGCTGGGCAGGCCGCCGTGGTTGCCGTGTTACCGGGGCCAACCCTAACCTCCAACGTGGGGAGACTTGCAGGGACCTCGCAGAGGGTCTGGGGGGGGGGAGGTTGTGGAGAAGCTAAGAAACGGCGTGGAGGAGCCGTGCAGAGCAGGGTGTGCGTGGGGGAGCTGGGGTTTTGGCGTGGAGGGAGAGGTGGAGGACGTTCTGCTCACGCGGATCCGCGTGGCCGTGGACGGGAGGAGCAGGTGCAGGGCCGAGGTCGGGCTGGATCCCTGCAGGCCCGTCCCATCCGGTCCCGGCGAGGAGTTTGCAGAATTGGCGGTGCCTCCCGGGAGTGGGCGAGGCGGCCGCGCCGGGCGGTGGGCGGCCTGTGAAAGCCGTCCGTGTGCTCCGCGGTGATGCTCCAGCCACACCTCCCACTGCTGCGCCTCCCTCCGCTCCTCCCCCATCGGACGCTTCCTCCCTGTCCTCGCGCGCAGTTCACCGTGCTGTTTCTGCAGCCTCGGGACAGTCCTCCTCCTCCACCTGGGGGACTGCCTGTCCCCAGACCCCGGCAGCTGGCCCCCGCCCGGGAGGAGGTTGCTGTGGACTTGGGACTTTCTGGAACAATCCCTGCTCCTGCAGCTCGAAGGGGCTGCCGGCTGGTCTGGTCCCTGAAAGACCTCCCTGTGGCTGCCTGCTTCCTGGGACAGGAACGGGGCCGCGCGTGGTCAGACAAACACTGTGTGTGGAGCTGCCGACGTGGACACGTGCAGACGTGGGCACGGGTGGGCGTCTCTGTGGGAGCCGGGGCGGCGGACCTCCTGCCGCCTGAGGCTGATCGCACCCGGGACCCCTGGAGACCCAGGCCTGGACCTTCTCCTCGGTGGTGGGTGCTCTCTGGCTCCGGGCGTGCAGGCACACACTGCCTGAGTGCAGGGGCTTGATGGGAAGGCGGGAGTCCGTCATTTGCTGCAACCCACGATGCTGACTGCGACCTGCCCTGGGCACCCCAGCTGCTGACCCCAACACTGAGCTGCTTCCCCCCTTCTTTCACCTGCCTCCCCGAGGCAGCCTGAGCCCTGCAGGCCCCGAGGGGCGATGGGGAGGCCTCCGGGTTGAGGCCGAGCGCTGGGAGCCGGGCCTCTTGCAGTCAGACACCCCCCGCCTGGGCCAGTGTCGGAAGTGGGGGCCCGGGGTCCCCTGCTCCGTCCTCTGGGCACATCCGTGTGCCCAGGCCCTGGTGTTGCCCAGGATGAAGCCCGGCTTCGCGGTGGCCGGGTGGGGTTGGCGCCACGTGGTCAGAGCGGCCAGGAGTCTCAACGCCTGTCCGCGGGCTTCTCCCTGCAGGATGCTGGCGGTGTGTCCCCGTCCCCGACACCCTTCTGCGGGCCCAGTCAGCCAAGCCACCCGCCTGGGATGTCGAGGGAGCCTTCTCACGCAGACCTGCAGGTAAGGACCGCCCCTGGCTTTGGCGTTCGGGTGCACGGGCTCCGGCTTTATCTGCTCACCATGGGGTGGAGCGGATTCGTCCATCCGCCTCTTGCAGATACTGACGGCTCCTCGCGAAGGAGGAGGTCGATGTTCCGTCCGCAGTGGTCGCCTCCACATTCCATCTCTGCTCCGTCCAGGGCGCCTGGGGGGGTCTCCCCCTCTCTGCTCCCCTGGCTCAGCCTGGCCTCCTCACCCCAGCCAACGGGACAGGAGAGGAGTGGCGGCTCCCCAACTGCCACCGTGGGCGGGAGCTGGCTGTGACCGCGTGGCAGGCGTGGTGGGTGACACGGAAAGGCCGTGCGTGTTTTCGCGTGACCAGCTCCCAGATGAGGAGCTGAGGGGACGAGGCGAAGGTCCTCTGGAGGTCCCGGGGCCTCAGGGTTAGGGGTGAGGTCTGGGGGGCTTATCTGCTCTTTCTCTCCCTCTGCCCCGAGGGAAGAGCAGGCGCCCGGTCCATCTCCCCTCCTGCAGCTCAGGCCCGGCCTCGCCTGGCCCCCCGTTCGTCACCCAGGGCCTTGGGCAGGCAGAGCAGCCCGGGGGGATACTTTTCCCTCCTAAACTCCCAGGAACCTTCTCCCTGTGTGCTGAGCGGCTGGACTGAGCTTTGGGGACCCAGAGCGGGACTCACCAGGGAAACGAGCCAGCAGGGCGCCGAGGTGGGGGTGGGGACACGCTGGCTGGGCTGAGCGCACAGCACCCCGGCAGGAGCCGTGACAGTCCCGTTTCACACAAGGAAGCCGAGGCTCAGAGACGCCAAGGACCTGGCTCGGGGTCACAGGCAGGTCGGTGCTGGGCTGGGGACCGGCCCCCAGAACTAGACGCAGATGTGCGTGGCCTGTTTACTGACCCAGCCCGGACTTCCCTGTGGGGGCGGGGGGCGGGCCCAGCCTTCCTGGTGTTGGGCTCCAGGTGGGTCCGGTGCCTGCTCCGGCCTCCCCTCCCTCCCTCCTCCCCTGCTCACCCCTAATTTCCGCTGCCACAGAGGACTGTCCTCATCTCTGATGGCTCATTCTCTTCAGTGGCCGCAAGAAGGCCTCGAGTGCTAAGGAGGGACGGGGCTGCCTCGTACTTTTGCGTTTTGTTTTAATCTGCGCTCCGGGGTGGTATCTCCGCGGAGAGGGGTGAGGTGGGGTGGCTGGCTGGGCACCAGGCCGCAGCCCCTCCCGAGGTCACCTGCTGGGCAGTGAGCACTCACGGCTTGAGCCCCGGCATCAGCAGGTGCCCCGAGGGCCTCCTCCTCCTGAGCCTTTGCTTCCGGCTCCCTCTTCTGTGGCAGAGGGTTCTTCCTCGAAGCTGCCTCCCGGGATCGGGGGTCGGGGGGCACAGAGGATGACCTCGCCGCCCATCTTCCTGGGGGACTGAGGGGCTCCGCACCCAGCATTCCGCAGCTGCACGCGCTTCTCCAGATGTTCGTGGATTCCTCAGGACCTGCCCCGGGAGGGTTCCAGGAGCTGGGGCGCAGCTAACAGATGGGGTCCCCGCCTGCAAGACTTGGGGTGCACCCAGCGCTCTCCACCTCTCACCTCTAACCTTGGCCTAGGGCTGTTCCAGAGTCCCGGCTTCCCTCTTCTCACCTCTGCCCAGCCCTGAACACTGCGGGCCCCAGTGGGGAAGTCAGGGTTACCCCGAAATGCCTCTGAGTTCCTCCTAGGAAGTGGGGGCCTCCCAGGGCCCCCCATGGTGAGACTCGCAGCGGAGGGAGGCTGCGAGGGGGATTCTCCTATTGCCGCTGCAGGGCGGAAGGAGTGGGTTTATTTTTAGGGGGTTCTTGCTCCAGTGCAGCTCAGAGCCCTTCCTTCTTGCGCTGGGGTGGGGGTGCAGGGCCGGACTCTGGGGTTCCTTTCTCAGCTCCGCCCCGCTGCCCCCAGTCGCGCTGTGAGAGGCACGGCCTCAAAGAGGGGTCCCCTCCCGCAGGCCGAGCCTCTGCCCTCGGGCCGCTCCCACAGTCGGAGACGGTTGCTTTCCGAGCGAGTGGGTGAGCAGAGGTCCAGCTTTGCTGTGAGGAGGGTCCGTGGGGAGGGTCCCAGGCTCAGAGGGGTCACTTCCTTCCGAAGGGAGGGGCGTTTCCTGCCATTGTCTCCTCCTCAAGGTCACTGTCTCCCCGGAGGAAGCTCTGGTGGCTGGGCAGGACCTCAGAGCTCGGCAGCAGCTGACACACACTTTCCGTCCCCGCCCCTGTCTGCGGGCGCCTTCCCCTGCTGACGCCCAGCTCCCTCCTCAGGCGCCGGGAGAGCAGCCGTGGTCCCCTCCTGTTTGTGGTCCCCTCCGGTTAGGCTCTGTGATGAGGCGCGGCCACATCCTGCCGCCAGCCCGGGGCCACCCGCGGAGGGGCCGTCCCTGTGACCTCTCCCGGCCACAGTGCTTTCTCTGATGACCGGAGCCTCCGAGCAGGAGGTGGGCCTCCCTTCCTGACACGCTCAGGGCCTCCCTCGAGCCTCGGAGGAGCCCACGCCATCTGTCTCCTTCTCCGCAGCCTCCGTGCCCCTCCCTGGGCTGGCGAGTCGGCTGGGGTGGGCACTCGTTCGAGGGCGTCCCTGGCTTCCATCCAGGTGGTGGGAGCTGGTGGCTCTGCCCTTGTTTCTGGTCCCTGCTCTGGGCACTTGCTGGGGTTCGCACGTTCTGAGCTTGGCAGGGTGGAGGCCGCAAGGGGGCGGCGCTGTCTCAGCCAGGGTGGTTGGATGGGGCTCCTCTGGGGCTCTGCCCACTGGCAGGACCCCCCCTCACCCCCCCGCCCTCAGCTCCCTCTGCCCCCATGTCTGCCTTTTCTAACGAACTGCCCGGCCCATTAGCCTTCCCTGGGCCCTTTCGTTGCTCGGTTCCTCGTCACACTTCCTGAGCCCTAACCTGCCCTTAGCTCCTGGAGACAGTGCCCAGAGCTTTCCCCCTTCTCTCCTGGTAAACTCCTACACGTCCTTCACAGCCCAGCAAAAGTGGCCCATTTTCTGTGAACTCTCCCCCATCGGGCCGTCGGCTGCTGCCTTCTCCGGCTCCAGCTGCACCCCGTGCCTCCCTCTATGGTCGTCTACCCCGTCCCAGGCGGCGAGCTCCCGTCCAGGCCACTGAGGAGCGGAAGCCGCACCCGGTCCCCCGGGTCCCTGACCAGCCAGGTGACCTCCAGGCCGTCTGTCCTTCCAGGACCTGGGAAGGGGCCGGGTGAGCGGAGACCCAGTGTGCACTCCTCTGCACCTGCACCTCCCCCAGGTGCCCAGCCTCGGCGCCAGTGACCTGCTTTGTGTGAGCGTGTGCCCGGAATCGGGGAGCCCTCGTGCCCGCTCCCTTGGAGCCTCTGCTCTGTTTCCCAGCTGGTTAGCTCGCCGATGCCCTCAGGCGACCACGTCCCCTGGCGTCCCTGCAGCCGGCAGCTGGCACACATGTCCGGGGCTTGTCAGCTGCGTCACTGCCGAGGCCGCGGCCAGGGGGGGAGAGGGATTATGTCGTTCCCATCTGGCTCCGGCGCTTCCCAGCCCCATCCAGCTGTTCCCGTTACCCACTGCCAGGCGGCAGGTGCAGGGGTGAGGCCTGCCAGGCGCCCGGGGCCTGTCCGTCATCCTCACGTGAAATGTCTCCAAGGCTATTTCTGGCCTGGCCGTGATCCGTACCGCTTCGGAGATAAATATAGACACGATTGAGAAGCCCCAGGGGCAGCCGGCCGGCCGGCGGACAGCACCAGAGAGGGTGCAGACGGATGCGTGGCCTTAAAACGCGTGCCCGGCCGTGTTGATGCTGAAGGACAGATTTCCTCGCCACGCCCCGGGCCTGGGGGCGGCCGGCCGAGCAGGGGCTGCGGGGAGAGGGGGATGGAGGGGGATGAGCCGTCGGACCTTGCGCAGTGACTCCCCCGTTGCCCTGTGAGCAGCTTCTAGACGGGACGCCCGTGGCCCCAGCACAGTCCCGGGGTCAGCTGTGCGGAGGGGCAGTGTGCCGTGCGGAGACCATGGCCCCGTCCAGCACCCTCAGCCCCAGCCTCCCCGGCCCGGCTTCTGCTGCAGAGCGGGCCGCAGACAAGGGCCGGGCCGGGGTGATGGTGGGGTGCCCAGGCCTCAGCCTGCAGGCAGCTGTGTCCACGCCTGTCTCCTCGTTCTGCCCCACTGCCTGGATCCCCTCCCACCCACCCCCAGGTCAAAAGCGCAGCTGTATTTACCTGCGGGTCAGCAAGGTGGGCTGCAGAGTGGCCCTAGTTTAGGCTGGAGCTGCAAGGAGGGAACCCTGCCTTCTGGAACCTTCTCCTCGCCTGCCTTTACATCTCCCCTTCCCTCTCACCCCTTCCGGCTCCTGACGGCCTCCTCCCAGGCGGGAACCGACACCGGAGGCCGGGGGCGCGGAGCGAGGACCCGTTGTGAGGAAAAGGCTGGAAATCGGTCCCCGGGAATCATCGTGTCGCCGGGCCATGCCTGTCACCATCGCGTCACGGGAAGCGTGTTCCTGCGGTGCCTCCCGCGGCCTCATTCACAAAGGCCAGGAGCCGGGGCGCGTGCAGGGAGAGCCGCTCGCAGTGCCTGCGCGAGCCAGCGATGCCCGGCGCCTGCTGTCTGCGGCGGAGTGGCAGCTGTGCGGTGGGAAGGCCGCCAGCCCCTCGGACTCAGGCTTCAGGGCTCAGGGACGACGGGAACCTCGGCTCCTCGAGCAGGTGGCCCGGGTGGGGGTCGCACTCAGCCCCGCCCCGTGTGGGCTCCGAGCAGCGGGCCCCGCTCTCAGGATGGATCGTGTGGGTCCCGGAGGGGACAGAATCAGCAGGCAGTGGCGGTGCCCAAGGGGGAGGGGAAGGGGACAGACGCTCCTCACCCTAACCCTAACCCTAACCCTAACCCTAACCCTAACCCTAGCTCCGGGGCAGGAGCCCGTGGAGGGAGGTCTCGGGGGCCTGACACTTGAGCTGGGCCCTGTAGAATGCCCAGTCCACTGAGGCGAGAGGTGGCTATGGGGTTGGAGGGGAAGGGGCCTTCCGGGCACAGAGGCAGGAGGGTCCTGTCTGCCAGGTTAGGGGCTGAGCTGGGAGGACAGGCTGAGCCCAGGCCGGGGGCCAGGTTGGGGGTGCCCTGTGTGCCCGTGAAGGAGCGTGGATGACGTCTTGAGAGCCGGGGGAGGGGGAGAGCGATGCAGGGCTGTGATGCGTCTCAGAAAAGGCTTCCTGGCCTTTGTGATGGGGTGCGGGGGATGGTGGTGGTGGAGTGGGCAGGGCAGAGGCAGGGGCGAGGGGGCGAGGGGCGGGGCACCACTGAGTCTGGCGTGCTGAGCACCGGTGGGGGTTCTTTGTCTCTCACTGAGACTGGGGGTGGGGACGGGAGGCGGGAGCTGCTGATGGCAGGGCTGGCAGGGCTCTGGCCTGCTTGGTCCCCTGGTCACAGGGTGGCCTTGCCCAGCAAGCTTGGCCGGGGCGGTCACGGGGTCTGCGGTGGAGAGAGCTGCCCCCCAGGGGCACAGCCCATGGCCCGGGTTCCCTCTCCAAGCCCCCGAATCGGCAGGCTGCGAAGGGGGTGGCTGCATGGTTCTCAGCCGCTCCCGCTCCTCACCCCAACGCCGGGGCTGTGAGCACCGGCACCCGAAAAAGGCGTGGCTGGGGATGTGCTGTGCGGTGAAAGACGAGCAGCAGCGCAGCGTTTGCTCAGGTGACCCCCGAGCCCACCTGGCCGCGTAAGCACCGTCACATGCCACCGTCCGCGGTGTGCATGGATAACGAGAACCAAGGGGAGAGCGTGGCCCCAATCGCGCCTTCGGGGAAAGGACTGTCCGGCCTATGTCTCAGTGGCTGAGCACCGACCTATGAACCAGGAGGTCAGGGTTCGATTCCAGGTCAGGGCACAGGCCTGGGTTGTGGGCTCGATCCCCAGTGGGGCGTGCAAGAGGTGCCAATCGATGATTCTCTCTTATCATTGATGTTTCTACCCCTCTCTCCCTCTCCCTTCCTCTCAGAAATCAATAAAAATATATATTATGTATATATAAGAAAAAGAGCAGAAACCGGTTTGGGTCAGTAGATCGAGCATCAGCCTGTGGACTGAAGGGTCCCAGGTTTGATTCTGGTCAAGGGCATGTACCTTGCTTGCGGGCACATCCTCAGTGGGAGGTGTGCAGGAGGCAGCTGATTGATGTTTCTTTCTCATCGATGTTTCTTATTTATTTATTTATTCCCTATTGCCCTCCCCACCCCCCCAGTACATGCCCTCATCCGTCTCCCCCACCACCCATCTCATCGATGTTTCTTTCTCCTTTCCTCTCTGTGAAAAATCAATGAAATATATTTAAAAAAAAAAAGAATTGCGTAAATCACCCTCTAACCTGTGTATCTCAGTGGTTAGAGTTTTGGCTCACGGACTGAAGGGTCCAAGGTTCATTTCCCGGTCAAGGTCACAGAACCTGGATGCAGGTTCAACCCCCAGCCCTACTTGGTGGGGCGCATGGGGGAGGCAACGGATGGACGTGTCTCTCTCAGGTTGATCTCTCTCTCTCTCTTCCTCTTGCTCTCCCTTCCACTCTATCTAAAATCAATGGGAGAATATCCTCGGGGAGGATTCACAAAGCAGAAAAAAAGCAGCGTGTAAGTGAGAAGTCCCACACAGCTCTCAAGTTCGGGCGCCTGCATAGCTGAGAAGGTCAGAGCCAGGAGCCTCATACAGGAGACAGCTGGGTGGAAGTCAGCGTGGCAGTGGTCTCAGAGAGTCGTTAATTAGGAGCTTTGTAGATTTTCTTCAGTTTTCGTCCTTGGGAGGGAGTCGAGCACTCTTTTTTTTTTTTTTAAATCCTCACCAGAGGATATTTTTCCCTTGATTTGTAGAGAGGGAGAGCCAGAGAGAAGCATAAATGTGAGAGAAAACATTGATTGGTTTCCTCCTGCACGAGCCCAACCCAGGGCCTGGGCCGGGCGAGTCTGCAACCGAGGTACATGCCCTTGACAGGTATCGAAGCCGGGACCCTTCGTCTGCAGGCCGACACTTTATCCACTGAGCCCAACGGACTGGGGCAGGTGTCACTAGCTCTTTAGCCAGAATCCCCGCCAGTGGGCAGGGCCCCCAGGTCTGGCCCTGGGTGGGTGTGGCCTCCACGTGTCCCCACGGAAGGCGTTGTACCCCCTCCTGCACCCCAGCCGGGTTCCAGCTCCGAGGGAGGTAACTGCACACACAGTGCCGACCAGCACGGCTGGGCTGAGCGGAACTGAGATCTCGGGCCTGACCTGGAGGCTTTGAGAGGAACCAGCCGACCCATCTGTGCCGTGGGCTCCCCAGGGCCCTGCTCCGAGGCCTCCCCCGCTTCCCGAGGTGGAGCTGCGGAAGCTGGGGATCCGCCCGTTCCCGTGCTGCTCACGGCCCTCTCCGTGCCTCACCGACTTCCTCTTCCTTCCTTCCTCCTTTCTGGTGAGACACTTGATGAAACTGAGGATCAGCTCAGACCCCGGAGCCACAGGACCAAGGTTGGAGTCCCCTAGGGGCTGTGAGACCTGGAGCAAGTCGCCTACCTCTCTGTGCTTTAGTTTCCTCATATGCAAATTAGGGACACAAAGGATGAACTCCGTGAATGCCCTTTCAGCCTGCAGGCCCCATCCCCTGTCCCGGGACCTTGGGGCCTGGCCCTCCTTCGGGGAGCTGCCGGATTGCTGACCTCTTTGAAGGAACGCCTGCGTGTTTGGGGGATGGTTAAGTGCATTCGTTACCATTCCGCCACTTTGACCGTGTACCAGCCCTACGCTAACCCCCTACGTTCGTCATCTCATACCATCCTCAAAAGAGTTTGTGTCGCCCCCGTTTTGTAGGAGAGAACTGGGGCTTGGAGGAGTGAGGGGATTTTCCCAGGTTTCTCCCCCCCCTCCCACCCCCTCACCCCTGTGCTGATAATGAAGGAGCCCGGATCTGTCTGCCCTCCAGGAGCTGCCTCTGCAGCCCAGAACGGCAGGAAGGCGCCGGCTTACCATGCATACACACGGCCTCCCTGCCTGGCCCCAGGGCCCCTCCCTGCATGCTCCCGACTGTGGATGGTCAGAGGAGCTTAAATGGAGGAAGCAAGTCAGGTGACACCTGGGGAAATGCCTTCCAGGCAGCAGGCACAGCAGGTGCAAAGCCTCCCCCACCCCCCACCCCCGCCGTGTTCCTGCACTGGGCGGGGGGGAGCCCCCCTCGAGCTCCTGCGCGGCCCACTAGGGACCAAAGTGTGTCTGGGATCCGACGGAAAGCGTTCCAAGAGTCGCTGTGATGTTGTCAGCCCTTCCTGGGGCTCAAATACCATTTCTGAGAGTGGACTCCCCTCCGTCCCGACCCCATTCCCATCAATAACGACTTCCCATTGCCCCTCCCCCGGCGCTGGAACCTCTGTTCTCTCTGCCTCTGGGTTTGCCTGTTCTGGGGACCTCCTGTGAGTGGACTCACCCAACATGGGTCCTTTTGTGCCTGCCTTCTCTCAGCACCCTGCTTTCAAGGTTCCTCCCTGCTGTTGGGGGTGGACATTAATTTTTTTTTAATGTGATTTTTATTGAGTTCAGAGAAAAAGGGAGAGGGAGAGGGAGAGAGAGAGAAACATCATCGATGAGAGAGAAACATCGATTAGCTGCCGCCCGCACATCCCCCTCCTGGGGATGGAGCCTGCATCCCAGGCCTGTGCCCTGACCAGGAATCGAACCAGCATCTCCTGGTTCATAGGTGGATGCTCAACCCCTGACCCACAACAGCCGGGCAGCAGGGTGGACATTGGATTATTTTTATTTTTTTAAGTTGATTTTTATTTTAATTTTTTTAAAATACAAGGACCTGGTCTTCTTCAAAAGCTCTCACGTCGGCCATCTTTTAAAATGCGAGTTCCTGGGAGGCAATGCTTATTGGAAGGAGGCGAGCCTTAGCCACGGGGGAGGACCCCGTTAACTCGTCTCAGCGGTTCCACACTGATGGCTGGACCGGCCTCAGGTTCACCTCCTTTTGGCCTCTTACTACGGAAAAGCTAGAAAACACGCCTGACATGGTTGGGCTTTTAGAAATATGTCTCTTAAAAGTGAGACTGTGTTTGCCAGTGGGGGTGGGGGTGGGGGACATTGTAGAGACTCAGGGGCCAGTCTTCGTCCCCCGAGGAGCTGCAGGGGAACAGAGGAGGAGGAGAAGCCCATCCTGGTGGCAGCGCCCAGAGGCTGGGCTGCCCACCCGGCCTCCCCGGCTTGCATTTCTCCAGGTGGCGCCCCTTCCCTTCCCATCCAGGCCCCCCCGTGCGGCCCCCTTCGGCCCAGGTCACCGTGGGTCCTGGGCTGAGTGCTGAGGTGCGTCCCATCTCAGCCGCGGTGTCCTCGTCCGTGGAGTGGATCGCACACGCACTGACTCTCAGGCTACGCCGGCCCGGCCAGGCTGGCTTCCCGGAGCTGGAGCTGACCCCGAGCTGACCCTCCTGCACCTGGTGCCAGACCCGAGGGGGCGGGGAGGGAGGGAGGGAGCGAGCGAGGGAGCGGCTCTTAGCCTGTGACTTTTTATTTATTCATTAACCAGGAGACGTTGATGTATCAGGACGCTAGAGGAGCTGACAGGTCACGTGGTCTCTGAAAGCACAGGGCTGGTAATCCATTTAAAAAAACATTTTCTTCTTCTTTTTAATTTAATGGAGGAAATCATTAGCTGGGAAATTGGTAGGACTGATTTATTCCTGTTTGGGGGAGGGGGAGGGGAAGCGAACGTCGGCTCTAATTGCCGCTCGTTCTAGAAAAATGTCAGCCGGAGTGTCCCATTAGCCGGGCCTGGCATGGGTGGAGGCAGCCGGCGAGGCAGCCTGGAGAGCCGGGAGGGGCCAGGGGGGCTCTTCCTGGACCCGGGGGGGAGGGGCGGCCACCCTGATGTCAGCAGCAGCTTAGAGAAGCCAGCGGACCTGCCGTGGCCCCTGGGGGCGCGCTGGGGGGGCCCTGCTGCCCAGGAGCCCAGATCTCACGCACGAGCCCTCATTCCCAGGGACACAGGGACACGGGACCAGGCCCCGTCTGGGAAAACGGACTACGTGCCTCTTGGGCTTCATCCGGTTCCAAGAGGAGGCAACTGGGTTCACCCTAAAAATAACCAAACTCGCAAACAGCTCCAGCATGCAAACGGTTTCGAATCTATAGGCCACGCTCCTTAAAGGTGCAGCTATCCTCCCCCTGCCCCAGCCTCTTCTCCTGGAGCCGGGAGGTGCCCTGGGGTGATCTGGGCTCTTCTGGGGTCCCCGTCTCCCGGCACCGCAGAGGAGGTCTGGCTGGGTTTCTGCCCTCTCCGGGGGACGCCTCCTGCCCTGTGTGGCACCCCAGGGTGGCAGACATGTGGTCCCTGAGACTCTCAGTGGCCCCGAGTGCCCCTGACTCAGACGGGATGGCTGGGCTGGGGTGCTGGCGCCCCTTCATGCTCGCTCTGGGTGACGAGGGTCCGCCTCACTTTGATTTTCCAAGCGCATCTGGCCCAGAAACATGAGTAAATGAGCTTCAGAGAGGAGGAGGCTATAAATAGCCCGGCAGGATGTGGAGAGGTGAAAGGCAGGGGACCGCCAAGGTTGTGGGCCCGCTTGAGCAGGGGCCGCCCGGGACCCACCCCGCCTGCTGGGTGCCAGTCTCCCCACTCCGCAGGCAGAGCCCTGGGTCGCCCGGCTGTCCTCCTGGCCACGCCCTGGGCCAGGCCACCGGCAGGCTCCGGGGCACGCTGCTAGACACTGCTGGGGACCCTGTGTCCATGTGATAATCCTTCCGTGGATGTGCCACGTCTTGGGGGGGGTGTCCACCACCAAGTGAGGGGGCTGAGTGTGGTCACCCCTCTGGGTGGTGGTTCTGGGACTCCAGGGCGGGCTTCTAAAGCAGTGGGGGACCATCACCACCATCTCTGGGAGTTGTGGGGAGATGCAGGACCAGACCCTGGGATACTAACTCTACAGTCTTCATTTATGAGTCCACTAGAGGCCCGGTGCGTGAAATTCGTGCCCCAAGGAGGGGCATCCCTCAGCCCGGGCTGCACACTCTCTCCAATCTGGGACCCTCAGAGGATGTCTGACTGCTGGTTTAGGCCCAATCCCACAGGGATCACTGGCTCCTAACTGCTCACCTGCCTGATGCCCCTAACTGCCCTCCCCTGCCTATCTGATCAACCCTAACTGCTTCTGCCTGCCTGCCTGATTACCCCTAACTGCCCTCCCCTGCCAGCCTGATCTCCCCTAACCACCTCTGCCTCAGCCCCTGCCACCCTGGCTTTGTCCAGAAGGATATCTGGAAGATGTTTGGTCTAATTAGCATATTACCCTTTATTAGTATAGATTCGTTCATTCCTTCATGTGTTCATTCATTCATTCATTCATTCATTCAAAAGATGGCTCTCAGTGCCTGCTGAGGGCCAGGAGTTCTCCCGGGTCCTGGGGATACAGTGGTGAATACCACCAACCCAGACCCCTGCCTGCACAGAACCCCCTTCCCGGGGGAGAGACACTTAAAAAAAACACAACCGAATAAAAACGTGCTGCACCATGGGTGAACCTAGAAGACATCAGGCCGTGTGAGCAAAGCCAAACACCAAAAGGCAGACACTGCGATCCCACCTCCGCGGGGATCCTGGAGGGCAGGTGGTGGAGGCGGACACCGTGACGGGCGGGGGACTGAGGCGGGCAGAGCGCCGTTTGGGAAGAGGAAGCCGCCTGGAGAGGGACGGGTGCCCTCGCCTGCCTGGCTGGGGCTGCACAGCAGCGGGAGGTATGCACGCCTCCCCGCGGGGTCCTTACACTTGGCCCCGGCGGCCCGCTGGCTGTGGCGCGTACTGTGCCCCGGTTTTAAAATAAGAAGCTCAGGAGGAGGGGAAAAGCACGCAGCTCTCAGGCTCAGTGTCTGTCGTGAGAGGAGGAGAGGGGAAGGGCCTGGGAGCAGGGCTGAGGTTAAGCCTGAAGTCAGGGCGGGAGGAAGGCTGCCCAGCGGCTGCGGGAAGGGGAGGTGCCTCGGGCAGAGGGGACACGGGACAGATGCCCGGGCGGCGGGGCGGCTTCGGGCCTTCACTGTGAGTGGGTGCGGCCAGGCCCCCTGGGGCTCCGTGCCAAGCGAGGCAGGACGCCTCGTGGGTGTGCGAGGGAGGCAGGGCCACGGGGAACCAGGCAGAGCGGTGCAGGGTGGGCGGTCCGAGGCTGGGGCGCAGCTCCCTGGGCAGGGGCAGGGGGGTGCCCCCACCTGTCCTTCGGCTCAGAGCCCGACGGGGCGCTTCTCTGTGGCGCGTCAGCTTTTCTGGGGCCTCGGCTGCCGCGCCCGGAGGTCCCAGATGTCACTTCTCCCTTGGCCACCTGGGCGGGTGGTGGCGGGGCGGGGCCAGGATCCAGTTCCTGCCACTCGTGCTCGGGAGCCACACAGCTGCCTGGAAGCATGAAGCCGTCCCTGGGCCCTGGGCCGCCCTGGCCGGGGCTGGGGTGCTGAGGCGCCCCCTCCTCCCCTACCTGGGCCTCCAGAGTGGCTTCCGGGGGCCCAGCAGGCCAGGCAAGGTCAGGCCGGCTTCAGACCCACCTGTGTCTCTGCCTGTGCTCCCCACCCCGCCCCCCTATGCACCTGCAGAGGGAGGGGGGCTTAGCCCCTGGTCCCGGCTCCAGCGCAGACCCTCTGCCCGAGCCCGAGCAGCTGTGTGTGTGTGCGCGTGCACGTGAGTGTGAGTGTGTGTGTGCACGTGTGTGCATGCTTGTGTGTGAGTGTGCATGTGTGTGTGAAGGTCCCCCTAAGCGCCTCCCACAACCCAGCCTGGGCCCAGTGGCCCTCTGCTCATCCCACACCCCACCCCTGCTGCCACTTTATTTATTTTTTAAACATATTTTTATTGCTTTCAGAAAAGAAGAGAGAGAGAGAGAGAGAGAGAGAGAGAGAGAGAGAGAGAGAGAGAGAGACACGTCAATGATGAGAGAATCATCGATCGGCCGCCCGGGCAAGTGCCCTGACCGGGAATCGAACTGTGACCTCCTGGTTCATAGGTTGATGCTCAACCCCCGAGACTCGCCGGGCCCAGCTGCCACTTTAGAAAGGTGGGGAGGGTCTGTTCCAACCCTCTAGCGCCCGCCCAGACATTCCAGGGGTGACCTCAGGAGTTGCTGGGGGAAACGGCAAGAGACGGGGTTCTAGAACGGGTGTC
>JAAGEH010000417.1:15062945-15182395 GCA_011751065.1 Lasiurus cinereus | reverse complement strand
AGAGACGCCAGACACGGGCCAGGGGGCGCAGGATGCCATCGGCAGGAAGGGTCCGGAGGAGGCAAAGCCACAGAGACGGACAGAGGGGTGGCTGTTGGCGGGGGTGGCGGGGGCGTGGGAGTGGCTGCTCCCAGCCGGGGTGCCCGGGGTGATAGACACGTGCTGGAACCAGATATGGGTGCCGGTTGCGCCGCCTCTCGGCTGTCCCACCTGCCGCCGTACTGCGCACCTCGAAACGGTGGCCGAGGCCGGTTTGGTGTCCGGAGTTGGCTGCGCGGAGAGCGTGAGAGGAAGCGTGCCGTCCAGGTGAGCGCGGAGGGACGTTCGTCACAGTGTTTTCACAGTGGCACCTGCCTGCCCGTTTTCACACCGTGACGTGTGGAGGGCAGCGGGGAGCGGGCTTGGTGACGGTGTTCCCAAGGCCGTGGGAGGCGGGATTCGGCCAGGGCGCCCTCGAGCCTCTGCCCTGGTGCTGGGAGAGCCAGCAAGGAGGGGCGGGAGCTGGGAGGTGCTGCCCGCTGTGCTCGTCCCGAGGGAGACAGCGTTGGAGGGACGTTCATCATGTCCACGCCCGATCGTCCCCGTCGCTTCCTGTCCCCGTCTCTTCCTGTGCCCGGGTGCCGGCTGGGAGACGGTGGGCTTACCCCAGAGGACCAGTGAGGGTGCAGAGACGTGATCCAACCTGCCCCTCCGAGCGCAGACACGTAGGCCCCAACTCAGGCCACCGGCTCTCTTCCCTGCCACCCCCTCCTCTGCTGCTTGGCATGTGGGCGGGGCCTGGAGGCACAGCCCAGTCCGATGCTGGCGGCTGGTGCTGGATGGAAGCCGCTGCAGGCAGGTGGGCCTGGCCCATAGCACCTGGGGGTGCCGTCCACCTGGGGGGCCGGGTGTGGCCCCGGGAGCTCACGCCACCTCCTCCACACCCTGCATGGACACCCCGCACTCTGGAGGGTGGCAGGTGTGGCTGAACCTCATGCGGAATTGGGATCAGGGTTTGGCCACGCTGCTGGTCAGAGTGGGGAGGCGGGCGCAGGTCCGAGATGCCGGCCTCCCGGGCACGGGCATGGGCCCCAGCTGCCTGCCGGCCTCCGGGAGTCAAGGGAGGGAGTGTCCCAGCCGGGCACAGCCCTGGGGCTCCTGCCCGCTCCCCTCCCGGGGCAGGGAGCCGCTCTCTGCCCCCGGGGTCAGGCCGGCCCCCTCCCAGCCTGGCCCCCTGGCCCGGAGGCCGGGGCTGGGGGAAGCTGCGCCTGGGGGGGGGGGCCGGCTCCTCTGCCGCCTTCCCCCTGGCATATGGCTCCCCCGCCCGCCTCAGGCGGTGCCAGCGGCTCCCCCTTCTCCATGGCAACTTAGCGCAGTGGTCCCAGTGGAGGAGACGGAATCGATTCTCCCTCTTCCCTCCCTCCCGCTCCTCCCCACCCTTCCTCTGGGCCCTTCCCCCTCATCCCCGCTGCAGCCCTCCCACCCTCCGCTGGCTGGCTGGCAGTCCATCCCGGGGACCTCTGTCTGCCGGTGCCTCCGGCTCCAGCATGGGCGGCGCCCTGAGGCCGTGGGCATGGGGAGCGCGGCCGCGGAGGCCCGCCCGGGGTCTGGGGGTGTGGGGCTCCCAGCGGCTCTGACCGCGTCCGCCTCGTCCCCGCTCGCATTTTCTTCCTGAAAGGTAATGTTCTGCTCTCAGGCTGAGCCGGCAGGCAGCTCTGTCCTGGTCACGTGGCCGCTTGTCTCCTCCGAGGAGCTGGGGCGCAGGGAGAGGGGCGGAGTGGGGGAGGCTGAGTTTGGGGACTCAAGAACCCCTCCAGGCAGTGTGGGGAGCGGGGCTCTGGCCTCCTGGTGCGCGGGTCCAGCTGTGGGTGCTGTGCGTTTTCTCCTGTCCTTGCTACTCCGGGAGGACAGTCTGCCTTCCAGGACCGCGCTCTGAGGGGAGGGGGTGAAGGTAAGCACGTGCACCCCACCTGGGCCTCGGAGCCCCGGGCTCCCTGCCTCACTCTCCCTCACCTGACGGTACCGTTCAGTGTGTGTGTGTGTGTGTGGGGGTGTTTGGTCTCAGAACCACGACTCTGGGCAGGAGTCCTGGACGGGCTGAGTTTGCGGGGGGCAGGGGGGAGGAGGGGTGATCCTGCCAACAGGGTCTGCTGGGGACAGTCCCTCCGCAGAGCTCAGGCAGGACTTGAAGGCCGCTGCCCAGTGGCTGGAGATGTCCCATCACCTCCTCCCCGTCTCCCAGCAAGGCCGGCACTCAGGAGGGAACTGCCGAAGTTAACCGGGGGCGCCCCTCCCAGGGGGCGGGGGGTGCTCCCTCCCGGTCACCTCTGCCCTGTGTGCAGGGCGGGGGCAGCGAGGGTGGAAACAGCACCCCCTCGGCAGCAGGGCACCTCGCAGGTGGATGGAAAGTGAGGCCGAAGGGAAGGCTTAGCTTCCAGTTGGCAGAAGCCGAGGCTCTGCCCGGTGTGTGAGCGGAAGCCTGTGCGATCTCTAAACCGAGGGCACAGGTCACCAGAAAGGGCTCTCAGCAAGGCACGTGGACCCGGCCTGGGGGACAGAAGTGATGGGGAGCTGCGGGGGGTGGTTCAGGCTGCTGGGGGGCCGCCTGGATCCCGCCTCGCACCCCAGAGTGGCCTCTGCCGGCAGGTCGGGACCGGACCGCTCTAGTAACAGAATCGCGGGGAACGGGCCCCAGGGGGCTCCCCGGGGCCGCTGTGGTCCCGCCTCTTTAACGGGTTTGTTCCCCTCCCTGCAGCCGCCGCCTCGGACCCACCGGATCCTGGGATTCTCCCTGCTTCCCTCCGATAAGCGGCGGTTCCGGCGGGCGGGGCGGGCGGGCGGGAGGCACGGCTGAGCCCGCTCTTGTTTTCCCGCTGCCGCCGGAGCCGGAGCCGGGCGCCGTCCCCCAGACCCTCCCGGCATCTGGACGCTGTGCAGGCTTCTTAATGACATTACCGCGTCTGCACTCCGCGCCCGCCCGCCCGCCGTGAATTCTGACGGTGTACGCGCCGCGGTGGGTGGGGACGGCGGCGTGCCGGTTTGGTTTGGTTTGCTGGCCAACGGAAAGTCTGATGTGACACGGAAAAGGTCAGTCCCGTGAGCCGTGGCGCCCAGTGCTGGGGTTCGCAGCCTCCGTGGTGGGGGGGGGTAGCCCCTTGTCCCGCGCCCCCCCCCCTGCTGCTGCTGGGGCTCCTCTGCTCGGGGGTCTCTCCCGGGCTGCGGGTGGGGCGGCTTTGATGACACCGTGTGCCTTCGGCAGCAAACCTGGAGTGGGAAGGAAGGAGCGCCAGGCTGGCCTTGGAGCGAGCGGGAGGCTCGCGCCGCCGCCTTCCCGCCGTCCTCCCGGGCTGCTGGGGGCTGGGGCCAGCAGCTCCCGCCCTGCCCTTCCCCGGCGGCCCCATGGCGGGAGCTCCTCGAAGCCTCGCTGACAGCTACGGGGTGCGAGAGCCGGTCGAGGTGGGCCCGGGCGCTCCTGGCTCTGCGGGCGCGTGTGTGGGAGCAGTTCGTCCCAGGAAAAGTGGGGTAATCGCGTGTTGGCGCTTTCAGGCGGTGAGTGGCTGTGCGTTCCTCGGGGGAGCGCCGGCATTCACGGAAGGTGCGGCGGGCGGCGTGGCTCCGTCAGACCTCACCGAGTTCCAGAAGCTCGGCGTGGAGATGGCTTCTTTTCCCCTGTGCGAGGCCGTGCCGGGGGTTCGGGGGGCGCAGGGATCGTAGGGCCCGGAACCACCTCCGCCGAGGCCCAGCCCCCTGCCCAGCTTTGAAGAAACCTGTGGGAGGGGGTCCTTCAGTGTCAGAGCTGAATGGCTTAGGAGACTGTGCAGGAGGAGGAAGCTCATGAGATCAAACCCTCCCCTTCTGTCCTGGGATGTCCCTGAACACACACATGCACACAGACACACACATGTGCACTCTTTCACACACAGACATACACACGCTCATGCACACTCACACCCCATGCATCCATGCACACAGCCATACACACACACACACATGCTCGTGCACAATCACACCCCAATGCACCTGTGCACACAGCCACACACACACACACACACACACTCACGCTCATGCACACTCACACCCCATGCACTGGTGCACACAGCCACACACACACACACACACACACACACACACACGTTCCCCTCCCGCCATTGGCCACACGCACCAGTTGCATTTGGCTCCTGACGACTCCATCTCCCACAAATGGCTCTTGGTGCTGATGGGACCTCACGCCGGCTCTTTCTGTCAGTTGCTTTCAGCTCTGTGTCTTACCTGAGTAACACAGACCGTTCCCTTCGGCTCTGGAAAGAGCTGCTCCTCTCTCTCTCTCTCTCTCTCTCTCTCTCTTCCGTCCCCCGGGCATGCTGAGCTCTCAGGTGTGTCACGGAGATCAGCACGTCTGTGTCTGCGGGGACGCCAGCTCACCAGCCGGGACTTCCGAGGGCCTCGGGCAAAAGGAAGGGGCGTTGTCAGATCCGAGAGAGGCTGAGCTTAGGATGTGCTGACGCCCTAGCTGGTTTGGCTCGGTGGATAGAGCGAAGGCCTGTTGACCGAAGGGTAACAGGTTTGATTCTGGTCAGGGCACATGCCCAGATTGTGGGCTCAATCCCCAGTGTGGGGCGTGCAGAAGGCAGTGATCCATGATTCTCTCTCAGCATGGATGTTTCTCTCTCTCCCTCTCCCTTCCTCTCTGAAATCAACTAAAAAGAAAGAGATGTGCTGAGCTACAAGGCCATGTGCCTGCGAGTGTGTGTGTACGTCCGCCCTCCCCACATTGTGCGTAGTGCGGCACCTTCAGCTTTGCTCTCCATGTCTCCCCATATTTTGGTTTATTGCCCAGAGCAAGGCTTAGCAAACACTGAAGCAGGATCTTCTTCTTCCTCTTCCTCTTCCTCTTCTTCTTCTTCTTCTTCCTCCTCCTCCTCCTTTTTTTTTTTTTATTTTAATCCTCACCCGAGGACATTTTCCCATTGATTTTTAGGGAGAGTGGAAGAGAGAGGGAAAGGCAGAGAGAAACATCAATGTGAGAGAAACACATTGATTGGTTGTCTCCTTCACGAGCCCCGACCAGGGCCCAGGATGGGGAGGAGCCTGCCACCAAGGTATGTGTCCTTGACCAGCATCGAACCCGGGACCCTTTGGTCCACAGGCGGATGCCCTATCCACTGAGCCAAACCGGCGAGGGCTGAACCAGGATCTTAACACTCACCTCATAGGCACCTTCGTACACATCACCTCATCATCATTCTGTAGCCACCTGGAAGTGCTTGCTGTTGTCCCATTTTGCATATGAGCAAACTGAGTCTCTGAATGGTTGAGTGGCCACCCTGGGAAGGCAGAGCCAGAACTCAGATTGCTGATTCATTCATTCATTCATTCATTCATTCACTATCTGTCTATCAGACATGCAGCCTGCTCTGCACTGGGCCCAGGGAGGAGTCCCTCCATCCCGTTTCTGAGGAGAGAAAAGGAAAGCAGGTCGAGACCAGGGGGCAGTCTGGGCCTGAGTGGGGAGCCCCTCATGGCCCCCCCAGCCCACTGCTCCCGCCCCAGGTGTGTGAGTCAGCACTGCTCTGCAGAATCTCGACTGCCTGGGTCTGATCTGCCCTTTCCTCGGGGGGAGGCGGGGCAGCCTGGCTCTCTGTGTTTTAAAACTTGTTACGACAGCGCCCTGTCGTCAGACAGACAGCCTGCAGAGCGGGGCACTCTGTGCTGAGCCAGGGATTTCGGGGTGGTGGCTGGGTGCCGTGGGAGGTGCCCTTGTAGGCCAGGCCTCCGTTTCCTCATCTGTAACTTGCCGAGGGCACCCGCCTGCTTCACACCCCTCAGCAAGCGAGAAGGAAGCAGGTGTGAGGGTGCTTGGCAGAGAACCCCACGATTGGCCGGGGGAGGGGGCCACGATAGGATTATCGTCAAGCACTTAGCCTTCCAGTACCCGTCCCTCGAATGGTTCAGAAAAGACTGCATCCATGCCGGTCGCACGGAGGCTCCTGACTGACGGCGGGTTACGTCCCGACAGACCCTGCCTATTTCAGTGTCGTGAGTGGCAGTGCGTTTGCCTCACCAAACCCACCGGCGCCATAGCTTAGGCCGGCCTCCTGCCACGGGCTCAGCCACTCAGCGTGGCCTACGGTTCAGCAAAGTCATTTTCTTTTTTTATGAAAAAAAAATATGTATATATTAAAAATGTATTTTTTATTGATTTCAGAGAGGAAGGGAGAGGGAGAGAGATGGAAACATCCATGGTGAGAGAGAATCAGGGATCGGCTGCCTCCCGCATGGCCCCCCTGGGGATTGAGCCTGCAGCCCGGGCCTGTGTCCTGAGCGGGTTCATAGGTTGATGCTCAGCCACTGAGCCCCTGCGGCCAGGCCTGAGAGCCCTTCCGGGGCACGGCCAGCCCTGGTCCCTGAGCAGCTGTTGGCGGGAGGGCTGGACCCAGCTCGCTCTGCCCCGTGCGGACCTCCCCGAGCAAAGCCGAGCTGGGGCAAAGGAACAGACTGGACCGGACACCCGAACGTGCTCTGTTCCGTCCGGCCTGGCAGCCGCTGCCCACTCTGTGCCTCAGTGTCCCCCTTGGTTGTCACAGCGAGAGGAACATTCCTCACCGGGTCCCAGGGCCTCCCTGAAGCAGCTCGGGGGCAGCAGGGAGGACAGAGGGTGACACCCAGAGGCATGCTGGGAGCACCGGTGCCGCCTCTGTCCATCTCCCACCCTCAGGGGCACCCACCGCTGGGGAGAGCAGAGGGCAGAAGCCAGCGGGGACCCTGTCCTCGCCCCGCTCTGCCGTCAGCCCCGTGTGAGCCCTCTCCGAGCCTCAGGCTCCTGGTGCGCACAACAGGGTTAAGGAGGTGCCTCGGGGACCGAGGGGACGGTGCGTGCAGCACATTTGTTCGTCGGCGCCCTCACCTCGCCTGGCGCCTGGCACAGCACTTCACAGCTTTCTAGGCGTGGGCACAGCGCGAGCCCCGCCTGCGCCTGCGAGTGGCTGTCGGGCTGCGCAGACGGGGCCTGGGCTCCGGGGGGGGAGGTGGGGGGGACTGCAGGGGCCTGGATGGCCGGCGCGTCCTGCTCCAGGACTGGGGGCTCCTGGGATGGGAGATGGGGGCAGGAGGGGAGGAAGGGGGAGCCCCTGGAGGATGAGGGGGAGGAAAAGCAGACCTTGTCAGCCACAGGACCTGTTTGAGTCCCAGCCACGGGACCGGCAGAAGACGCTTCATCCGAGAGTCTGTGCTTCCTGGCGTGGAATGGGGGGGCAGCCTCCCGCTCGGGGCACTGGCTGGCAGTCCCTTGCCTGGCCCCAGAAAGAGCAAGCTGCCAGGTGGTCACTTTGCGGGGCTTTCGTCCAGCGTAGGACTTTAAACAAAGGATTGGTTTTCAATGGCCACCGCGTGCCCTGCTGTCCCAGCCTTCGGGCCAGGCCGGCTGTGGCTCCTCATCCCCAGGTGCTCGGGAGGCGGGGTCACTCAGCTGCCCTCGGCTCCGCTGGCCGGCTGCCGCCCGGGGGGGACAGGGGTGCTGGTGGGGAAAGGGAGGCACGGGGCGTGTCTCACTGTCAGAGCGGGTGTGGCCACGGCACCAAGGAGGGTCCTCGCCTGGACCCAGAAAGAGAGCAGAGCCAGGGTTTCTGTGTGGGTCTCCCCGGCCCTCTGCCCCCCATTTACTGCTGTGGAGGGGCCCTCCTGGCATTGGTGACTCCTGCCCGGCAGCACTGGCATGCTCTCGGCATTCCGGGGGCCGGCTCTCACCCACAATTCTTGCGGGTTGGGCTGGCACATGAAGGGGAAGTCACTTCAGGGCAGTGGTTCTCAACCTTCCTAATGCCACGACCCTTTAAGACAGCTCCTCATGTGGTGGTGACCCCCAACCATAAAATAATTTTCGTTGCTACTTCATAGCTGTAATTTTGCTACTGTTATGAACTGTAATGTAAATATCTGATATGCAGGATGTATTTTCGTTGTTACAAATTGAACATAATGAAAGCATCGTTATTAATCACAAAAACAATATGTAATTATATATTGTGAAATATTTATTTCTAATTACAGATAAATGAAATTTTGTCTTGAATCGTGGTGTAGCATGGGTAACAATCTTCATATGACAACAGTAAACTACATTGCTACACTTTGCTACACCGAGGAGCGGTGTGTTGGTTCCTAAGACCATGGGAAATAGGTGTTTTCCAATAGTCTTAGGCGACCTCTGTGAAAGGGTCCTTCGACCCCCAAAGGGGTCGCGACCCACAGGTTGAGAACCGCTGCTTCAGGGCCTTGTGCGATGTCCCCCACAGCTAGCCGGCTTCCTCCTCTGATCTCCCCAGTGGGCGGTGTGCCCCTGAGGGCGTAAGACACACAGAGAGGGCCCAGACGCTCCTCTGGGGTGTCCATTGGCACAGGAGCAGGATTTATACCCCACCCCTCCCTCAGCGGTGCCAGAGGAGGAGGCGGGCAGAGCCTCTGGGACCTGCCTGCCTCACCAGGGGGCCCCCTGGCCCTGCCCAGTCCAGGGATGGTCTCCCGCCGGGTCCTGCCCTGGACCCTCAGCTCACTCACAGCCCACGGTGCAGACGTGGGGGTCGTGTTAGCACCGGGCTTCGAGCTCACGCCTGGGGTTCGGCTGCTGGGCGGTCTCCGCGTGGTCTGTGAAGTGTCAGGGAGCGGCCTGGATCTATTCCACACAGAGGACCTGAGCGAGCTGTCCAAGCTCAGACGGCCGCTCTGGGCCCGAGCGTGGACGTCCGTCATTTAAACAGACATTGGCCGGGAGCCTGTCTGCTGAGCAACCACTAGGGCCGGCCCTGTGGAGCCACTGGGCACAGGACCCCCAAGGCGAGCCTGTGCCGACCTCGCGGTCTGGGAGAGGCCTGGAGAACGGTAGGGCCAGGAGCGGGGACTGGCTGGGCCCACAGAGAAGGTTTACATGGGAGAAGGTTTATGTGGGAGAAGCTTTACCCGGGAGCAGGGCTCTTGGAGCGAAGGGGTCTCAGTCACCTGAGTCCAGGCGCCCCCACCAGCAGGGCCAGGAGATGGAGATTCCAGTCTTGGCTCCGCTATGTGACCTCAGCAAGCCTTCTGCGTCTCCACCTGCAGGGAGAGGTTGATCCAGGCCATTGTTCGCCCTCTCGGGGGGGTGGGAGGTTTCACCAGCGTCTAGGGGAGGGGAGCACATGTGGAACATGGGGCCCTGGGCCTCCTCTCCTCCAGAGGCCGGGGAGGCAGGGCCCGAGCCCGCCCTAGAATAAGCTCACTGGACGATTCTGAAGCAGCTCGTTTCTGTGCCTGTTTGAGATCTCGGTGCTCCAGCGTCACCGTCCCACAACCCCTGTCCTTGGCCGGGGAGCGCCAGGGTTTGCAGATGCTGAGCTGTCAGACCTGCAGGGACCCAGGAGACTCTGGTGTTGGTCCTGCCGTTTCCAGGTGCCTTGACCAGCTCTCCTTCCCCAGGGAGAGGTTCTCCAATGTGGAGGGGCGCGGGGGCTGGGGGAGGATGCTGAGGCAGAGGTTGGGGTGGGGTCAGACATTTCTCATCAGGGAGACCTGAAGTCCCTGGGTTAGGACCTCACCCAGGGAGCGTTTCCAGCCTGTGGCTGGGCCCCAAGGACCTGCAGGGCTGGGCTGGCCGCCGGGCGTGGGGAGGGCAGGCCCAGTGACCACTTCCCCTCGAGCGTCTTCAGAGGGACCTTCCTGGCTAACTGGGCTGCGGCCCTGTGATAGGCCTGCTCTGTCCGCCCCGGGCTGGCCGGTGTCCCCCTTCCGGCCAGCGGGCTGTTCTCCCGTAGGCGCCCCTGCAGGGGACACTGAGTACGGTCCAGGTGGTCAGCGCGAGGTATGTCCTGCCTCCTGACGTCCTGGTTTCTCAGGGCTGCGTCACTCCCATCGCTGCCTCCGTCTCCACGTGGCCGTCCCCTCTGCATGTCTCTGAGTGGCTCCTCTTCTTATCAGGATGCCCGTCCCTGGGCCCGTGTCCACCCTAAATCCAGGATGGTGTCCTCTACAGCCTTAGCTAAACACCTGCACAGACCCTGTTCCAATGAAGGGCACATTCTGAGGTTTCAGGTACAGGAAATGTGGGGGGGGACACTCTTCCACCTTCTACACTCAGCGTTCGGAAGGCCTCCCTGTGAAGGGCAGGCCTGCCGCCTCGCAGCCCGGGGTGCAGGGGGCTGGAGTGTGTCCCGGGAGACAGATGGGGGGCTTGTGCAGCCTCAGGCTCTGTCGTCAGCGAGGGCGGCTTTGCCTCTGTTAATGGCTGGGAGCACCCAGAGCAGAGGAGGTGGCGGTCGCTGGGGCAGCCACCTTCAGGGGTGGGAGGGAGATTTACTTGGACTCTTACCTTAAGGGGACCTGGAGCAGAGCCAGCCAAGACCCAGGTTGAGTCCCTGGGAGGCAGGCCACTCCTGGAGGCCTTTCTAGCAGGGCCTTGCAGGGAGTGAGCCTCCGTCCTGGGAGATAGTCCAGCGGCCCTGGCAGGCCGGCGTTGCAGACAGCATTGCCAGCCCCGAGAGCTGAGCCTGTGCTGGTCTGAGGGCTGGACGGTCCCCTCTGACAGCCATCGAGGAGCTCGGGGACCCTCCTTCCCGGCAGCTTAGGCGAGACGGCAAGGCCGGTCCCAGATGCCAGCGCCACCTCCGGCGGCTCCTGGGGGTGTGGGTCAGCAAACCCAACCCCTTCCTCTGCCCCTCTGCCCTGTCGGGTCCGGAGCTGGGTCTCTCCCCTCGCCTGTCTGCCCACCTCACCCAGGAACCCTTCTGGGGGGCCAGGCACCCTGCTCCTCCCTGCCCCGCCTAACTGCACACTTCACCCCGGGGCTCGTGCGAGAGTTGTCCCCTCGACACCTGGCTCCTGCAAGAGCCTTGGTCTCTGTGTGTCCCTGAGCACACCTCCGTGTGACGCCGACCTCAGTCTCCACACAATCACACCGACAGCAGACGGGAGCCCAGCCGTGCTGTGACCTGCTGGGGACCACGGGCGAGTCTCTGTTCCTCCCAGGGCTCTGTGTCCCCCCACAGGGCACCCGCAGGCAGGGGCCAGAGGGGGCTGCTGGCAGAGGTGTCTGGAGGCCACGGACAGGCCTCCCCCTTTGTATAGGAGCCCAGGGCCTCGGGGTTATCTCACTGAGCCCCCCGCATCTGGAGACAGGTACACCGAGGCCGGAATGGATGGGTGACTTCCTCAAAAAAAGCAGAATCCGAACGGAGGTCTGTCTGGCTCTAAAGCGGGTCTTTCCCAGGACGCCTCTCGGTTTTGTCTGTCTCTCGGCCTCCCTGTGTTCGGTGCAGGGGGTGTGGGGGAGGGGGGTTGCGCTTGCCCCTGCCGCCCCCGCCTGCCCCCGTCCTGCTGTTCCTCGGGGCTGCTGCTTGGGGCTGTTGCTGGGCTGGTTTTGTTTTTGACCGTCAGCCCGGCAGGGAAGTGGCAGGCGGTGTGCAGAGCCTCCCGAAATAGCCCCAGCTCCCCGCCAGAGAGAGGAGAGCCAGGCTGTGTGCGGTGGGCTGGGGCTTCGAGCACGACTCAGTTCCCCGCCCCCCGGCCACCCCCTCTCCAGGCCCTCCCCTCGAGTTCTCCTGCCTGAGCTGCCCCCAGCCTAGCCCATCCGACACCCCAGGGAATGCCAGGAGGGTGGCGCCTGGGGCTGCCGGCTTCGGGGTGCCAGCTGGGATGGGTTGGGTGTCGCCCTGACCCCAGAATCGAGGGTTCTCCTTCCCTCCATGGGACTGACTGACTGGACAGACGCCCTTCACGGAGGCCCCGGTGACCTTGACCAAGGCCCTGGTGCTCTCTCGGCTTCTGCTTTCCCATGGGAGATGGGGACGGCAAGTCTGCCCACCTGCCTTGTGTGATGGTGGGGACAGGGGTCCCAAAGCGGCGGCGGGAGGTGGGTCACGGACGGCGAGGTTGTCCCTCTGAACCCTGGCTGGTCTGAGGGTGAGGATACAGCTCCAGGGAGGCCGGTGGGCGGGGCTGTGCCACCGTCCCCATCGGCATCGTCAGGTGGAAACGGCAGCGCTGCCACTTCTGGGGTCTCGTTTGTGGGCATGTTCCACACTCACCGCCTCGTCACTTGTCCCCCGGGTACCCTGTGGGGTGCATCCTGATGTGGCATTGGATCTACCTTTAAAAAGTGTATTTTTAGAAATATTTTATTGATTTTTCACGGAGAGGGAGGGAGAGGGATAGAGAGTTAGAAACATCGATGAGAGAGAAGCATCGATCAGCTGCCTCCTGCACACCCTCCACCGGGGATGTGCCCACAACCAAGGTACATGCCCTTGACCGGAATCGAACCCGGGACCCCTCAGTCCGAAGGCCGATGCTCTATCCAGTGAGCCAAACCAGTTTCAGCTAAAAAGTGTATTTTTTAACTTACTTCAGAGAGCAAGGAAGAGGGAGCGAGAGAGAGAGAGAGAAACATGGAAGGTGAGAGAGAATCATCGATCGGTATTGATCGGCTGCCTCCTGCACGCCCCACCCTGGGGATCGAGCCCACAACCAGGGCCTTGGCCCTGACCAGGAATCGGAACGTGGCCTCCTGGTTCATAGGTCGACGCTCGATCCCGCAGCCACGCCAGCCGGCGGGACCTGCTTTTATACACCCAGAACCGAGGCTCCGAGAGAGTACCCTGCCCAGACCCAGGGGAGGGTGGAACCCGTTCCCACCTCACAGCTTGCCCCTACTCTCGATGTCTTGCTGCCGCCTCCAGGGTGAGCCCGGCTCCGCTCTGGGCTCCTCCCTCCGGACTCGCAGCCCGTTCTCATGGAGCTGCTGGTGGGAGGTTCTGTCCGCGTCCTGTCTACGTTCGCACCGGGGAGCAGGAGGGCATTTCTGGGACGGACGGGGCTGCCCCTCCACCCCCGCCCCCCATTTCATATTGTGCATTGAAACAACATCACCGACGTCAGCGTTTCCCACGCTCCGGGCCTGGGGTGGGGGCCGTGATGGCGCTCCTCACTAACGGTTTCAGACTTCGCGGGGAAGGGACGAAGCTGCGTGAGGCGGTCCGGCACGCACCCGAGGCCCCGGCTCCGAAGGGCAGCGCCGTCCGCCGGCCCAGCCTGCCTGGCATCCTCCTGGACCCTCCAGGGTCCAGAAAGCAGGAAGTCACTGGCCTCCGAGCCCCGCCCCGCCCCGCCCCTCACTCTGTGCAGGTGCGGCCTGGGCGGGCATGAGGGCGGGAGCCGACCTGAGCAGGTGTCATGGCCCCTGAGGCTGCCTGGGGCTGGGCTCCGTCCCCAGAGCTGGGCTTCTGCCGCCGTAGGCCCCTGTGCCCGCGGCCGGTGTGATTGCATTTGCACACGTTGCTGTGTGTGTGTGTGTGTGTGTGTGTGTGTGTGTGTGTGTTTTGCTGGGTTTGGCTGCAGGACCCATGGATCTCCTTGCTGTGTCCCCGGGGTCAGGGTGGGCGAGTTTCAGGGGCGGGCGGGTGGGACCCCTGTCTGGGCCGCGTCGGCCGTGAGGCGAACCGGGACGGACACACGGCTGTTTCCCGGTCTGTGGTGAGAGACGCTGACGTGCCGAGCCGCGGCCGGTCCCCGGTCCTCGCTTCCCAAATCCGGCCAGCTCCGAAAACCAAGCGCCTTTTCATAACTCATTTGGCAGCCAAATCGCCTCTGAACCGAGGTGAGGCTATTTATAGCCAGGAGGCTATCTATAGCCTCTCCGTGCTCTCCGTTCACACATCTCTCTGCAGAAACGTCCAATTTGGTTACGGGACGCGGCTGGGAAAGCGCTGTTACCACCGAGGGTGTGGGAGAGTTCGGAATTCTTAAATGCCTCTGGGCCCCAGGGGAAGGCCTCGCTCTGTACCAGTTACAGATAGCACCTGCCCCCCACCCACCACCTCGTCCCTCCCCTGAGGCTCCGGGAGCTGAAGGGGTGAGGCCACCCACAGCGCCTCCAGCCCCCAGCCCCTGGCAGCGCCCAGCGGTTGGCTATTTTTAATGTCCCTGTGGGCGCGAGAACACATCTCCGCTGCCAGGCACCGCGTGGGGTGTCCTGCACGCTCATGCCTGACCCCCTCGTGCGATGTGTTGACACCCCCCTTTACAGATGAGCAAACGGAGGCTCAGGGTTTTACGTTTTCTTTCTAAGGACAGAGAGGGGAGCAGGGCAGGTGCTGGGGTTCGAACCTGCCCTTGCATCCTGCTGCCTCTCCAGGAGGGGGCTCCGGGTCTGCAGCTGCAGCTGTTGAAATTGGGCGGGAGCCAGCATGTGGGCACCGGATGTGCCACCAGGAGGGCAGCAGGCGGGGAGGAGGGAAGCGGGAGCCCTCCCCATTGCAGGGCCCACCTCCCGCCTCTCACTTAGTCCCTTCTGCCTGAGCGCCCAGGTCATCCCCGACCTCCTCCGGGCCCAGCAGCTGGTGCTGAGAGAGCTCGCCTCGCCCGGGTGAGCGATGACTTCAGTGCACACCTGCCCGGTGCCCGGGCGAGGCCCAGGCCTGACCTCAGTGGACAAGGAACTTTAGCGCATGTTCCACTCTCTGCTCATTGGCCTCATTCTTTCTTCTTTTTCTCTAATGCACACTCTCATTGATTTCAGAGAGGAAGGGAGAGATAGGAACATCCATGATGAGGGAGAATCATTGATCGGTATTGATCAGCTGCTTCCTGCACGTCCCCTACTGGCGATCAAGCCCACAACCCAGGCATGTGCCCCGACAGGGAATTGAACCGTGACCTCCTGGTTCATGGGTCGATGCTCAACCACTGATCCACCCCAGCCAGGTCTCATTGGCCTCATTCTTTTTTTTTAAAATATATTTCATTGATTTTTACAGAGGAAGGGAGAGGGACAGTAAGTTAGAAACATAAGTGAGAGAGACATTGATCAGCTGCCTCTTGCACGTCCCCTACTTGCCCTTGAGCAGAATCGAACTCGGGACCCTTCAGTGCACAGACTGACGCTCTATCCACTGAGCCACCCCGGCCAGGCCTCATTGGCCTCATTCTTAATGAAGTCCTGGGGACGTGCCAAGTGCAGGTGACCCCCTAATTAGGCTGAAGGTGAAGAGAACCAAATCCCCAGGCCCAGGCCCAGGCCAGGGAGGGCAGAGTCCATCCACAGGGCTGGAGAGAGCAGAAAGAGTGTGAGCCTTTTTTCTATCAACCCTGGGAGGCTTCCTGGAAGAGGAGGCAAGGCAGTGCAATTAGGTCTGTGGAAGGAGGCAGCGCCTCCTGGTATTGTCAGGAGCACTGACACCGAGAACCTGACCCAGGCCCGCCCAGGCACCCTTCAGGGTGGTGGGTAGGGGGCACCGCCCCCACGTCTGTCTGCTCAGGTGAAGCCTTCGGGGCAGGGCGGGGTGGAGGGAGTAGGGAGCTGGCACGGAGCTCTGAGGGGGCAGCCCTAAATAGGAGTTGGTCTCCCAGGCAACGTGAGCGTGAGCTCTCAGCCCCCGCGCCTCCACGTGGGTCCGTGCTGCCTAGAGCTCCCGCGAGGCTCAGGTGTGAGCCCTCCCTCCCCGTTGGTACCCGGAGGCCAGAGTTAGGAGGCGTACAGTGGCCCGGCCCAGCCTGGCGCTTTCCCACTGACCCGCCACCCCCGCCGTACCTCAGGGCGGGCTGGGGCACTCCGTCCTGGGACCCTCAGAGCTGACACCGGAAGCTGCTGGGAGCACAGGTGGGGGGAGGTGGGCATCTCCAGGAGGAGCCCCAGAGGGGCGGGGCTGCGCCGGTGGCTGGTGGGCGTGACCCTGGAATTAAACGGCCTCACTCTCGACCTCCTCTCCCTCTCTTTTCTTTTTGCTTTCGAATAGTTTCCACTGACATGTTACAGATGTTGTGTGCGCGTCTGGCTTAAAATCATTGGACTATGGCCCGCCGACCTGGCCCAGTGGTGGAGGCATCGACCTATGAACCGGGACGTCACTGGTTTGATTCCTGGTCAGAGCACATGCCCGGGTTGAGGCTTGATCCCCAATGTAGGTTGTGCAGGAGGCAGCCGATCAATGATTCTCTCTCATTGTTGATGTTTCTATCTCCCTCTCCCTCTTTCTTCCTCTCTGAAATCAATAACACACACACACACACACACACACATATTGACCGGTGAGGACACATACAAGAAGCAACCAATGAGCACATGAGTATATATATTTAAATATATTTTTAAATATGTTTAAGTATATATATTTAAATGTATTTTAAAATATATTTTATTGACTTTTTACAGAAAGGAAGGGGGAGGCATAGAGAGGTAGAAATATCCATTAGCTGCCTCCTGCACACCCCCTACTGGGGATGTTCCCAAAACCAAGATACATGCCCTTGACCGGAATCGAACCCGGGGCCCTTCATTCCCCAGGCCGATGCTCTATCCACTGAGCCAGACCGGTTAGGGAAATATACATATATTTAAAACCAACAAAAACACCCCCATCATATTACTAGTATATTGGGGATACTTGTAGACAGGCAACTGGGGAGCCTCCGGTACCAGCTCCTCCCTCTCCACTGCCTGAGCATTTCTGTGGGGGAGGGCAGCAAGATGGGGGGCTGAAGTGTCTGGCAAGAAGGGGAGTCCCCGCCCGGGGCCTGCTGGGGGAGACGGGTCTGGTTTTGAAGTTGATCAAAGGACCCGTCGCCTGAGCGCCCCTCGGCAGAGCGGCTCGCGTGTGAGAAGATTTGCAAACAGGCGCGGGGCGGGACAGTGTGTACACAGGAGCCTGCTGTTCCTGCGAAGCCGCGGCAAGATGTCACCACTTTTATTTCCGTCCCCAGGATGGTGTCTGTGTAGCACCCGCCCGCCTGGCGCTGTGCGGGCAGGGGGCCAGCGGCGAGCGTCCGCCTCCTGCTGGGAGAAGCCTTCGAGGTCGGTGGCTCAGGCCCGGGCAGGCGGACTGGGGTTGGCCAGAAGCCCGGGGCAACCCCCCGATTGGCAGAAAGCGCCCGTGTGTCACGGCAGAATGTCCGCGTGGGAAAGGGTGGCGTGTGTCCAGGACCCTGGGCTTCGTGCCACCCGCGTCTGCCCTCCACAGCCATGTCCTTCCCCGACCAGACCTACTCCCCACGGCGCCCGTGGTCTCAGAAGGTGGACGGTGAGGTGTCGGGACGCTGAGCCAAAGGAAAACCGCCTCCGGGATGGGAACCTTTCAGCACCGTGTGACCTCGGGGCGAGTGGCATCTATCTTCATGCCCTTTAGGAGAAAAACGCTCGCTCAGCGAGGGAACAGCACACTGAAGGTAGAAGGAAGGGGCGTCGCCCTACAAGTGGTCGGGGCGTCCCGGGGTGTGAGTGACAGATGTCCTGTCTCTGCCTGGGGAGAAGGCCACACACCTGGGTGCTCGCATCACCGTAGGAGGAGGGACAGAGCTGCAGGTCCAAATGCCACGAGGACTTGCCTGCCGCCCCCACCTCCACCCCCGCCTGCCCCTGAGAGAGCAGTGACACAGGTGCCAACCTCGCCGAGGCACCGCATCTGCACTCCCGGCCCCGGAACTTGGAGAGGACCCGTTTGTGTGGCGCGAAGCCACCAGGGGTGGGGCTTGGGGAGGGCAGCGCGGAGAGCGAGTACAGGCTCCCGATGGGGAGGAAGAACGGGCGCGGGGAAAGGCGGCGGAGGACCGCCAGCTGGGACGGAGGGTCTCCGGGGAGTGGGCACCAGGCTCGCGGGGAAGCAGGTGGAGATTTTCTCAGAAAAACAGGCCCTGTCCTCGGTCTCCCAGGATTTCTGCAGATGACCGCCGCGGGACACGCGCAGCTCGGAGTCAAAAATAGCCAAGTGGGCGGAGGAGCCGGTCAGCAGCCCGAGCCCCGGGGCCGGCAGCCAGCCCGCCGGCCTGCAGGCGCCGCGGCATGTGGCACCGTGGGTCCCGCAGCCACGCTCGCTGCCTGCGGACTAATGAAAGGCAATTGCAGATACGGTGCAGCGAACCAAAAAGGGCATGAAAAACGTTGAGGCAGATTTGAGAAACAGCCACCGAGGACGTTCACAGAACGGTCGGAGCTGAAGAGAGGACGCGCCCAGAACACAGCCCTGGAGAGAGGAGGGGCGGGCGTGGGGAGGCAGCGGCAGAGAGGATGGACCGCACCCGGGAGGGCACTGAGCATCCGTAAGGAGGTTTCCGGAAAGGAGAGACAGATAAGCCCGAGGCCGAGCGTGGAGAGATCATCGCTGGGAGTTTGCCAGATCTGGCGAAAGGCAGAGGCAGGCCCTGGCCCAGTAGCTCAATGGTTAGAGCGCCGTCCCCAGACACTGAGGTTGTGGGTGCGGTCCTCGGTCAGGGCACGTATAAGAAGCAGCCAGTGAACGCATGAATCAGTGGAACGACAAATTGATCTCTCTCTCTCTCTCTCTCTCTCTCTCTCTCTCATCAGTCAAGAGGCAGGATTGGAGAAGGGGACAGAGCGCCAAAGACATCATTGCGATTCAGCTCATGAGAGATGCCCGATTCTCTGGGGTCCCCGAGCTGAGCACTAGATTTCTGCCCCGCCCCCACGATGCCCCGAGAGAGCCCAGCCCTCCCCCCGGACTCCTGTGCAGCCTTGGTCAGGCCTCCTGCCCACGAGTTACCCATGGGCAGCTCCTGAGAAGGGAGGGGTCCTCACGCGAGGATAAGGTGACCGTGAGGGGCGGGGCCTTGAGACTACGGAAAACACTGTCCCAAAGCAGGCGGGGGGCCCTTTGCCCGCCCTGCCCAGAGGCAGGGGGTGCCAGTCCTGGTGTCGTCCGTGAGAACGACCCGCTGGGCGCTGGGCACTGCCAGCCTGTGCAGCGGAACAGGCAGCCCGGCTCCTCTGGCGCCTTCTGCTCCCGCGTTACGCCCACGGGCTTTCGGGCTGGACCGGGGTTTATTTTTCCTGTGCTGCCCGCCCCTCCCTGCCCCGCCGCCCGCACCAGGCTGGCGTCCATCCTCGGCAGGAGGGTTTTATGGGGCACAGAAGGGAGGCTAATAGTTCTGAAAAGCAGAGCCAGCTCCCTGGGAAGCTTTCCAGGCATGCGGTGTTCTCCGGCCACCCTGGGAGCCCGGCCGTAAAGGCCACACTGTTCACTCGCTCACTCTCTCTCTCGCTCTCTCTCGCTCGCTCGCTCGCTCTCTGGGGTTGAGCGAGACCCGGGCATAGCAGTGCAGACAGGAGCTGGCTTGGGCACACACGCGTGTGCGCACCGCCCCCTGGGGACCCTGGCCCGGCCTCTGGGCCCAGGATGCCGCTTGGCCTGCGTGTTGCCTTCTGAGTTAGAACCAAATGGACCGAATGTGGGTGGCCGGAGGCGCCTGCCCGCTCACCCCGGGGCGCCGGGGATCAGGCCTGGATCGCAGGCCGTAAAACGCGGACCGGCACGCCTCCTGCCCGAGACTCGGTGTGGCTCTGTCAGTGACTCAGCCCCTCCGGCTTTCTCTTCCCGCCTTTCCCAGTGCGATAAACAGTAGATCGGGAGCCTCGGCGAGGGGCTGGCGGCCACGCTGAGGTCATCTGGGCCCCCTCTCGCCGTGGATAACAGGGCGCAGCCTCTGTCTGTCTGTCTGGCTGGACTTGTGCCCCTGCACACACTCTCGGTGGGGTGGGAGGAAGGTGGGGAGGAGGCGTCTGGCTCTGTGAACAGTTTGAACCAGCGGGTGGTTCCCTCCGACGCGGAGGGAGGGAAGGGAGGGGGCGCTGTTCCTGGCGGCACCTCTGCTCCGAGGAGCAGTCGTTTGCCGTCGGCACGGGGGCTGCTCGGTGGATCCTGCGTCGGAGATGGGCTTGGGGACCGTTTGCCAAGCAGACCTTCCTGAGTCCCTGCTGAGTCGGACCACTGGGCTGTCATTTCACGGGCCCAGTGTCCTTCGAGCCACAGCGACCCGTCCCCCCCGCCACCTCTTCCCACCTCCCCGCACCCCCGGTGCCTGATACCCGGCGCCCGGATAATAAGATTTCTTGTTCAGACTATAATTTAAGGACTTTATTTGCCTGGTCACGGAGTTGAGCCTCACATGCAGTCTCCTCTCCCTTTTCCTGATAAGCCAGCCCAGAGCTGGCGAGCCTGATACGGGTGTACAAGTCCCCATCGCCCTGGGCTCGAGGCCGCTCTGGGGCAGGATGCTTTGCTCTCTGCACCTTAGCGATAAAAAGCGCCCCACCCTCCTCCCTGGTGCTGTTTGGTTGGGGTGTTCCCAGCAGGAGGGGCGGGGGCACTACGCCCTGCAGCTCGTCACACCTGCGAAACCCAGGCGGCGCGTCTCCTCCTCCATACGTTGATGTTTGCACTGGAGTGGGGTCCTCCGCGCCCAGCCACCAGGTGGAAGTCCTCTGTCTTAAAGAGAAAGGTGAGGCTGGCCAGCGTGGCTCAGTGGTTGAGCGTCGACCTATGAACCAGGAGGTCACGGTTTGATTCCAGGTCAGGGCACCTGCCCCAGTGCACTGTGTGCAGGAGGCAGCCGATCAATGATTCTCTCTCTCTCACTGGTGTTGCTCTCTCTTCCTCCTTCTCTAAACTCAATAAAAATAGATGTTGTTCAAGAAGATAAAGAGGAAGCTCAGACTTCCTCTGGGGAATGCCTGGTCCTGCTTGTACCCTCGGGGACAGAGAGGCGGCCGATGGGTTAACCTCAAACACACATTCTCCTGCCCCACCCCTGCCTGGCAGCTGGCCCTGGGGTACAGAAAGTGCCCCTTTCCCCTCCCACGGGCCTGCGGCCCATCCGTTCATCTGGAGCCCATCATCCTAGATGGATGGGGGCAGATGAAGTCCTTATTCTTTTTTTTTTATTAAATATATTTTATTGATTTTTTTACAGAGCGGAAGGGAGAGGGATAGGCAGGTAGAAACATCGATGAAAGACATCGATCAGCTGCCTCCTGCATGCCCCCTTCTGGGGATGTGCCCGCAACCAAGATACATGCCCTTGACCGGATTCGAACCTGGGACCTTTCAGTCCGCAGGCCAACATTCTATCCACTGAGCCAAACCGGTTTTGGCTGAAGTCCTTTTTCTATCGCCCACTCTGGCCCCTGATTGGGGACCGGCAGGTTTGGGAAGCAGGGGATGGAGGAAGTGGAGGAGAGACCACAGAAAAGCAGAAGAGGCGTTCCAGATGCCCCGGGTCCCCAGGAACTGCGTGTGGCCCCAACTTCCCAGTCAGCCCCCACATCCTCTTCTCCCCTCCTCTCCTGACCCCCTCACCCCCCTCACCCCCCCGTGCTGCCCATGCCTGGCAGGCTCCACTGGCCGCCTTGGAGCCGCTCCAGACCCAACGGGCAGAACGCAGCCGAGTCGCGTTTGGACACATTCCACCTGTGTGATCCCCGCACAGCCTCCCTCCTAAATTCCGCCTGTGACGTCAGACCCCGCTGGTCGTGGAACACGGACTCGGTTCTGTGCCCTCGATTCTCCTGCTTCCCTCCCAGGGGGGGCGCCTCGCGGTGCCTCCCCTGGAAGGACGGGTCCGCCTTTCCTGCCTGCTCCGTGCGCCCCGCTTCGAGCCACTCCCTCCAACCGACCCGTCTTCACTGCAGACCCTCCAACCTGGCCACCTGCCCCTTCGAGCCCGAAGCTGTTTCTGAGGCCGGGTGTTGCCTTTTTCTTTTAAAAAAAATTTTTTTTGTTAAATATATTTGTATTGATTTCAGAGAGGGAGGAGAGAGAATCATGGATGGGCTGCCTCCTGTATGCACCATACTGGGGATCGAGCCCACAGCCCCCGCATGTGGGGAGTCTAGGAATGGAACCGTAACCTCCTGGTTCATAGGTCACGCCTAACCACTGAGCCACACCAGCTGAGCTGGACGTTGCCTTTTTCTTACGATGCCCAGAGGGTCCCTGACGGCCTTGGGCTCCTGCCCTGCCCTCGATTTTGTGGATGGCACCCCGCATTCTCGGTCAGCTGCAGGCCGTCCCCTCTCCTCTCTGTGTGGGCTCTGGCTGGACAGGCTGGCTGCCTGAGGACCAGGAAGGTGACCCCCACCTGAATCCAGGCCAGGGCTCCAGACACACCTTGCCCAGGGCGGATCCCTCCCCCTAGGACCGCCCTGGTTGCCACGCCCAGTGGCCTCCGCTCTGACATTGTCTGGCCCTGCTGTTCCCTCAAAGACACTGATGAAGAGGGGTCCTTTCTAGGATCGTGAATCCAGGGCTTTGGGGAGCCCCAGGCTCTCCTAGAGACCTAGGGCCAGGTGCCGTCATTGAGGCTCCGTCGAGGGTCCATCCCTATCCTCCGAGGGAGGGGCCTGAGCCATGCTCCTGGGGAGAGGTGTCCACGGGTCCCCCGGATTCCTTGCCTGGTTCCCCTCTTAGAAAGGCCTCTCCAGACTTCCTTTTTCTTTCTTCCCCTCCCTGTGCCAGGCCCCCAAGGTTGCCCGGTGCAAAGCAGTAAAACATCATTCTGTCTAGCCCACCCCGACTCCAGCAGGGACGATGAAATGTGTGTCTGCCTCGCACGCCCGGGCAGCCGGAATAGGCCTAATGAGATTGTCTGAGGGTTCAGCTGCTGGGCAGGCGAGGAGGGCTCGGGGGACAGGCAGACATACAAACAACTCCGCCCTCTTTCATGAGGGCGTTGAGTCTGCCCAAGGCCCCTGGCTTCGGGCTCAACCAGAAAAGAGAGCAAGGGGACCCCACCCGGGCCTATCAAGGGACCATGTGTCCTCCGGATGTGCATGCCCTGGGTGCTCGGCTGTGTTTCCCTGGTGGCGGTGGTTCGGGGTCTGCAGCGCAGGAGGGAAGCTGGACACCTGCTTCCAGCCCCTGCTCAGACCCTGACTGCCAGCCGAGTGCTGGTCGGAACTGGGCTGAGCATTTATGGGCAGGATGGGAGAACTCTGTGGGAGGTAAAACGAAAGATCAAAGAGATTAGGGAATTTGCTCACGGCTATTGCTGGGAGGTGGTGAAAGAATTGGCTGACTCAAAGGCTATGATTTCTTTTTATGTTTTTTTTTATATTTTATTGATTTTTTACAGAGAGGAAGGGAGAGGGATAGAAAGTCAGACACATCGATGAGAGACATCGATCAGCTGCCTCCTGCACGCCCTCTACTGGAGTTGTGCCCGCAAGCAAGGTACATGCCCCGGACTGGAATTGAAACTGGGATCTTTCAGTCCACAGGCCGACACTCTATCCACTGAGCCAAACCTATCTCGGCTGTTCTTTTTTATTTGAGAGAGAGAGAAAAACATCAGTTGGCTGCCTCCTGCTCGCCCCCTACTGGGGATCAAGTCCACAACCCGGGCATGTACCCTGACCAGGAATCAAACCAGCAACCCCCTGGTGCACAGAATGACACACCACCAACTGAGCAACACAGGAGATTGGGACAGGGGACTTGTTCGAGGTCACGTGGTGGGCTCACGGCAGAATCGGGGACCAGAACTTCAGCCTCCACTGTAGGCCCCATCAATCTTTGCAGCAGGCGACTCACCGGTCCTTTCTCCCTCAGGGGTCCTCGGTGAGCTCTGTCATGGTGGTTTAAGGAACCTCGTCATCTAGAAGTCCCAGCACGCAGTTCCCCATCGCCGGGAAGGCGTGGACTCCAAGATGATTATAAAGGAGTATCGCATTCCTCTGCCGATGACCGTGGAGGAGTACCGCATCGCCCAGCTCTACATGATACAGGTGGGTCGGGGGGCCAGGGCCGGCCACGCCGGGCGCACACATAGCCCTCCGCACCCAGGGACTGGGTGGAGGTGTGGCCTCCGCACACCATGTCTGCTGATGGGCTCTGGGTGTCTGGCCACCAGGCAGGATGCCTGATACACCACGTTGTGCCGTGCGATGCCTGTGGCATGGACGGTCTTGCCAGCACTGTATTCACGACATAGAACACCCATCATCTCACTGATCCCAGATATTATTTTCGTATTTAGTCAGCTCAGCTGCTGGGACAAAATACCCCAGACTGGGGGGGGGGGGGGCCTGGAACGAGCAGCATTGACTTGTCACCATTCTGAAGGCCAGGAAGTCCAAGGTCAAGGTGCTGACAGACAGGGTGTCTGGGGAGGGCTCTCTTCTTGGCTTGCACACGGCCACCTTCCTGCTATGTCTTACACGGCAGAGAGGGGAGGGGCTCTCTGAAGTCTTTTTTGTGAAGCTTTATATTTTATTGTTGGAAGTATTACAGATGCCCCCTTTGCTGTGGTGGTGGTGGTTTTCTTCCCATTGACCCCTTCTACCCTATGCACCCCCTCCCAGGCCTTCACCAAGTTATTGTCTCTGTCCATGGGCTGTGCATATATGCACATAAATTCCCCCGTCAATCCCTCCCTGCTACCCCCTCCCCCCCCCGAGTCTCTTTTTCTATGATCGTCAATCCCTAGGGGGGGATGCCACCCTGATGATCTAATCATCTCCCAAAGGCCTGGTCCCTTCCCATCATCACATTGGGGGGTCGGCTTCAGCATATGAATTCTGAGGGTGTGGCAGGGCACAGACATTCAGTCCCAAGCAGCCCATTTGACAGACAGGAAGGTACCAGGCCCAGAGACGTTAACTGACTTGCTCAGGAGCCCACCGCCCACCTCCCACCTCCCAGGTCCATGCTTTTCTCACACCCCTGGACTGCCTGCCAAACAGTGGTGACCGCCGTGTGGCTGGTTTACAGCCACAAATGAGTGTGAGGATGGGAGCTCCCTGTGAGCAGCCAGAGAATGCCACCCCAGCCCCGACGGCTCTGGCCTCCCTCCTTGGTGCCTGGAACATGGAACCGGCTGCTCATGGCCCAGACAGGACCACGGCTCCCCTTTCCACGCGTCCTGCTCCGTGGAAGTCCCCTCCCAGCATCCCTGCCCGCCTCCTGGTGCCCCAGCTTCTCTCCCAGCCGAGGGTCTGATTATAAACCTGTCGTGGGCCCAGCTCTGGGCTCCTCTGGGCGTGTGGATGCCTCGGTCCAGCCTCTGGCCATGCTGTCCCCTCCCCTCCCCCAGTCACAGAATCACCATACAGGAGTCGGGAGCCCGAGCCGCAGGGCCGCCACCTCCAGCCCTGGCTTTACGTGGTGGCTCCCGCCCTTTAGCCCCGGTCTGGGAGGGGGGGGTTAGTTAGGAGCTCCCTGTGGAGCGCGGTCCCCAGCTCCCCCCTGGGGAGGAGCTCAATGGGGCTGCTGGAGTGTGAGCGGCTCCCAGCGGGGGAAGCTCGGGGGAAGCTCGACTGAGACGAGGACAGAGGCGACTGGGCCTCTCTGGGGGGCTGTTTGCTCCAAATTGCTTCCGAAGCACCACTCAATTCCCTCTTGAGCCACTTACCCCGAAATTATTCCTCGAGAGCAGGGAGAGAGGAAGAGGCTCATCAGCCCCCCAGTCCGAGTACCCTGGAAATCCTCAGCCTGTGCGAGGCCCCGGCTGGTCCTGTGGCTCCATAGTCCCCACCCACACCAGGGGAGCCCCCGACTACAGCCGCCCCCACCCGGGCTCCGTGTGGCCGGCTGCATGCAGACCCCTGGGGATTGACATTCAGCTTCTAGAATATCCCAAGCTCTTTCACACATTTAACCACCTCTGCCCCTCAAAAACACCTGCCATCTTCACCCCTCTTTTGAGATTAAAAATGTCATCTATTCATATATATTATGTATATATATACATACATATATATGTATATGTCTATACATATATATCTATATCTATACACACACACATATACACATTTGATTTCAAAGAAGAAGGGAGAGGAAAAGGGAGGGGGAGAGAGATAAAAACATCAACAATGAGCGGAAACCAGTTTGGCTCAGTGGATAGAGCGTCAGTCTGCGGACTGAAGGGTCTCAGGTTCGATTCTGGTCAAGGGCATGTACCTTGGTTGCGGGCACATCCCCAGTAGCGGGTGTGCAAGAGGTAGCTGATCGATGTCTCTCTCATCAATGTTTCTAACTCTTTATCCCTCTCCCTTCCTCTCTGTAAAAAATCAATCAAATATATTTAAAATAATAATAATAATAATAATAAAACAAAAACATCAACAATGAGAGAGAATCATTGATCATTGCCTCCTGCAGGCCCCCCACTGGGGATTGAGCTCACAAACTGGGCATGTGCCCTGACTGGGAATCGAACTGTGACCTCCCGGTTCATAGGTCAGTGCTCA
The DNA here is from genome assembly GCA_011751065.1 of Lasiurus cinereus. Lineage (NCBI taxonomy): Eukaryota > Metazoa > Chordata > Mammalia > Chiroptera > Vespertilionidae > Lasiurus > Lasiurus cinereus. The sequence continues at coordinate 15,156,426 of JAAGEH010000417.1, read as the reverse complement.
ACTGGCCTGGCAGAAACACCTATTCTTATGCCTCCCGTCTATTGTCTCCTGTGGCCCGGGGGCTCCTCACACACACTCCCTCTCCCGAGCCCCACTCCTCTGGCTCCCATATTTGTCTCACCTGCCTCTGGCCCCGAGTTCCTCGGGTCTCCATCCACCGTGGGGGAGACAGACCAGCCCGTTACCTCCACTGTGTGCAGGTTTCACAGGTGTGAACATAGCAGACCTCAGTAAAGCTGTTCACAAGGTAAGTTAGACTTTTCTGTGCTCAGCCTGGGCTGAAGGCTGGGTGACAGAGATGTACTGGGAAATTGAGACCACAACTCGGACATGTGCCTTGACTAGGAATCAAACCATGACCTCAACCACTGAACCATGCCGTGTTCAAGGTTTTAAAAACAAAGGAAAAGTTGGCCTTTCTGGGAGAGAGCCTGCTCTCCTCGAAGAGGCTGGACAGACGCTTAGCTCCCAGCGAGCCCTGGATGGCGCTTGGCCAGGACCCTGGACAGCGCTGGGAACCACTGCCTGGGGGGCTTCTTGCTCTTGGCAGCTTCCCACCCCCTTCATCAGCCACCAGCCGGGGAGCCTCCTGTTTAACCCCGAAGGGTCCTGGCCTCTTGGGGTTTGTGCTTTGCCCGCACCAGGCCGGCCATGGTGGCTCAGCCCCTCTTGTGCAGCCTCGGGCCCCCAGGAGGGAGAGGGCAGGATTCTCCACCCAGCCTGGGCCGGCACCGCAGGCCGGGGTCACAGGTGCGTGCATGTGAGCGTGCGCACACCTGCTGTTCAGGAAACTGACCGAAGGTAGCCTTGGTGGTGCCGTCACGTCACCATGGAAACAGATGCTGGGCTTAAAGTCACCAGCATCTCAACCTCGAGGTTTTCTGCATAAGCAGGAACCCGAGCTTTTGAACACCGGCAAGGATTGTTGGTGGCCGAGAGACGCTCAGAGGTGACCCAGGCGTCCTCCCTAGCCCAGGCAGGGGCCCCGAGGCCCCTCCCCACTCCCCATCCCCCACAGTTGATCTTTCTGAAGTCTGAGAGAGAGCAGGAGACAGGATTGGTTTTGGCTTAAGTGTTTGTGTTTCATCACAGACTAACTTCATTGAGATGTAAGTCACGCACCAACCAATCCACACGTTTACCGTGCACGGGTTAGTGGTTTTCATTATGTTATGAAACCACAATCAATTGAGAGCATTTTCATCTCCTCAAAAAGAAGGTCATTTTCCATTCCCAGCCCCCCCCTCCCTGGGCAACCAATAATCTGCTCCCTGACTCCGTGGATTTGCCTATTCTAGATCTTTCATAGAAATAGGATCACACAGTGTGTGGCCTTTTGTGTCTGGCTTCTCTCACTCAGCATCATGTTTTCAAGGTTCCTTCACATTGTCACAGGTGCCAATATTTTTATGGATGAATCATAGTCCATCATATGGATATAATTTGTTTATCCTTTGTTGCTGTTGTTAATCCTCACCTGAGGATATTTTCCCCATTGATTTTTAGAAAGGGTGCGTGGAAGGAAGGAAGAGAGGGAGGGAGAGAGAGAAACATCAGTGGGAGAGAGACACATCGATTGGTTGCCTCCAGCACATGCCCTGACCAGGACCAGGGATCAAACCTGCAACCCAGGTACGGGCCCTTGACTGGGAATTGAACCCATGACCCTTCGGTGCACCACACTGACCAGAGCCGTTGACCCATTTTTCAGTTCATGGAGATCTGGGTTGGGTCCGCCTCCTGGCTGTTGTGATTAGTGCTGGTCTGCACATGGGTGTCCCAAGTTGGTGTGCTGACCTGTGTTTTCGTGTCCTCAGATGTGTACCCAGGAGTGGAACTGCTGAGCCGTGTGGGAACTCCGGGTCCACCTTTTTGAGGAGCCCCCACGCTATTTTTCCACGACGACTATACTGTTTTGCCTTCCCACCAGCAGAGCATGGTGGTTCCAGTGTCTCCACAGCCTCACCAGCACTTGCTAATCGTTGGACTTCTTAGCCGTCCTAATGGGCGTGAAGGGTCATCTCATGGTCGATTTGTTTGGCATTCCCTGATGACTAGGGGGGCTGAAGCATCTGCTCATTGGCGTGTTGGCCATTTGTGTACCTTTTTTTTTTAATGTTTTTTTGAGAAATGACTATTTGTGCATTTTTGAATTGAGTTATTTCCTTCTTTGTTGTTGAGTCATAAGGGTGTTTTTTTAAAATATATTTTATTTATTTTTTACAGAGAGAAAAAAAAAGGAAGAGAGAGTTAGAAACATCGATGAGAGAGAGAAACATTAATCAGCTGCCTCCTGCACACCCCCTGCTGGTAATATGCCTGCAACCAAGGTACATGCCCTTGACCAGAATCAAACCTGGGACCCTTGAATCTGCAGGCCGATGCTCTAGCCACTGAGCCAAACCAGTCATGGCGAGTCATAAGGGTTTTTAATATCTTTTGGATATGCATCCCTTACCAGGCATGTTGTTTACAAAAATGCTCTCCAATTTGGCAGGTTGCCTTCTTCTTTCTTCTTAGTGTCCTGTGATGCACAAAAAGTCTTACATGTTTTATGGAACCCATTTTATCCGTTTTCCCTTTAGTTGCTTGCGCTTAAGAAGCCATTGTCAAATCCAAGATGATGAAGACTTGCCCCCTCTGCCTTCTTCTAAAACGTTTACACTTTTAGGTCTTTGATCCGTTTGAGCTCATCTTTATGTGTGGTGTGAGGTAGGGGTCCAACGTCTTTCTTTTCCATGTGGAGAGCCAGTTGTCTGAGCACCATCTGAAAAGACTATTCTTTTCCCGTCAGTCAAGTGGTCTTGGCATCCCGGTTGGAAATTAATAGGTATAGTTGGCAGACACAGGTACATGGGTTTCCTTCTAGACTCCTGCCTCTCCTACATCAATCCGCCTGTCCTAGGCTCCTCCTCCCACTCAGCTCTCCGGGGCTTGGTCAGCTGAGCCCCTTCCCTTCCGCAGAGCACTGTGGGCCCCATCCATGGACGGTGCCTTTGTCCCCACAGAAGAAGAGCCGCAACGAGACATATGGCGAAGGCAGCGGCGTGGAGATCCTGGAGAACCGGCCGTACACGGATGGCCCAGGCGGCTCCGGACAGTACACGCACAAGGTGTACCACGTGGGCAGGCACATTCCCAGCTGGTTCCGCTCCATCCTGCCCAAGGCGGCCCTGCGGGTGGTGGAGGAGTCCTGGAACGCCTACCCCTACACGCGAACCAGGTGAGCCGGGAGGCGCCCTGCGGCACAGATCCCTCCGGGTAGGCTCCGCCCCTGCACCCCGGCTTCCCAGGAGCTGAGCCTCTGTTCCAGGAAGGGGCGCCCTGAAGGTCCTTAGGGTTCCCTGCAGGAAACAGGCAGGAGAGGGTGTCAGGGAGGGAGGCCTGAAGGCATGAGTTCAGCAAGGTCCGGCTCAGACCCCCTTGCCCTCTGGGAGCTCAGGGGATACAAGCGAAACCTTGACGTTCACCTGAGAACTGGGGACAGTCAGCTGCTGGGAAGAAGTACCACCCGAGGGTAGACCAGATGGCCCAGATTCCCTCCAACCCTGAGATCCTCAGCTACATGCCATGTTGAACTGGGGTTTCCTTTAGATTCCCTGGTAGGAGGTTCTTCACTCTGTGCCCCCACCTCGCCCAGCGTGGCTGAGCTCCACTGGGTTAGACCAGACGGGGGTGCGCCCAGCTGGCTGCCCACCGCTATGCAGATAGGGTCCCCACGAGTCTCCCGGGCTCCCTTCCCCATCCCGTGTCAGGGCCTGGAGCCTGCCCGAGGACCCATGGAAGCCATTCCTCCTCCCCACAGCATTCTCCTTCTCTGCGCTCAACTCCAGCCAAGAGAGAAGGGCTGGCCTGGCCTGTGTGGCTCAGTGGTTGAGCGTCAACCCATGAACTAAGAAGTCAGGGTTCAATTCCTAGTCAGGGCACGGTATCCAGGTTACAGGCTCGTTCGCCAGTATGGAGGCATGCAGGAGGCAGCTGATCAATAATTCTCTCTCATCATTGTTGTTTCTCTCTCTCTCTCTCTCTTTCTCTCTCTCTCTCTCTCTCCCTCCCCCTTCCTCTCTCTGAAATCAATAAAAACATTTAAAAAAAAGAGAGAGAGGGGGTGGGGGAATTGGGGGGGGGGGGCTGTTCCCTTGTTACCAGACCTGACTCCTTGTGGGACAGCAGGCAGGGATGGCATGTGGTTCGGAGTGCTTGTCCCTTTCTGCCCACCCAGCAGGAGGCTGCGGTTCCACACGGGGACCTAGACACAGGGCTTCCAGCAGCTTCTGGCCCCATCTCCCTCTTCCCCTAAACCCGCCCCTTCCCGCGCCTGGTCTCGGCCGTCCTTGGGACCAGGGGAAGGTCCAGGAGGTGGACAAGACAGATGAGTCTCATCCACCACTCCAGCGTCCTTCCCGCGGGTCTGGCAGGCCCTGGCCCGGCCACCCCACGCCTGCCCGCTCCACCCACGGGTCCTGATGGATGCTTTTCTTTCCCCACAGGTTCACGTGCCCTTTCGTGGAGAAATTCTCCATCGACATTGAAACCTATTATAAAAGCGATGCTGGAGAAAACCCCAACGTGTTCAGCCTGTCTCCCGTGGAAAAGAGCCAGCTGGTGATCGGTAACGCCCACCACGACGCTCCCACGCTGGGGAGGGAGGGCAGGCGGCCTGCTGGGCCGTGTTGGGGTTCCCTGTCCGTGAGCCCCTCGTCTCCCAGCCGGGCAGGCTCCCGACCTGCTCCTGTCCTGGGTCTTAAACAAGCTTGGGAGGGGCTCCCGTGGAGACAGGGTGGGCCTTCTTGGCCCCATTTTTCTGACACGTACACTGAGGCTTAGTGCCTTGTACACGCGGAGCCACGTCCCTCCTTCCCTTCGAGGGGTCCCCACCCATGTGTGCTCAGTGGGTGGGGCGGGGCTGTGTCCCCTTCAGGGCAGGTGGCCTCTATCCCCTCCCCTTCAGGTGACTGGGCCACGCAGCGAAGGGCCCCATTTGTTAAATCTGTCTTTCCAAGAGGGACCAGAAATCAGGATTTTCGTGTGACATTTCCCAGTTCCTCCGTGTTGGCAACTAAGGAAAAGTCTCTGTAAATACACGCACGCTGGCCAGACCCCTGTGGCTCACGTCAGTTCTGGAGGCCGGACGCCCACGGTCGAGGTGGCCCGGGGTCGTTCCTCCGGGGGAGGGGGGGTCAGCGAGGAAGGCTCTGCGCCAGGCCGCTCCCCTGCTGGCGGGCCTCAGTGGTCCAGGCTTGTAAACGCATCACCCCGATCTCCGTTGTCCTCTCTGCATGGCGTTCTCCCCGCGGCCAGACAGGTCCAAATGTCCCCTTTTTTCTAAGGACACTACTCATGTTGGATCAGGGCCACCCTAATGACCTCATTTCCATTTGATTACATCTCTGGAGGCCCTCTGTCCAAATAAGGCCGTATTCTGAGCTCCTGGGGGTCAGGACTCTAACATAGTAACTTAGCGGGGGGAGCAGGTTTTACCCAGAAATACCCATAACAGGAGGGAAGGCCCCAGCATGAAGCAGGCCCTCTAACAGCTCTGCAGGCTCCCCCCAGAAGCCCCCCACGAGGCTCCTGCTCTCAGCTCTCCCTGTGGCCTTTCTGCCTGAGCTGGCTGGTCTGATCCAGGCAGGAGGTGTGTGTGTGTGTGTGTGTGTGTGAATATTTACATGTGTATTTTAAAAATATTTTTATTGATTCAGAGAGGAAGGGAGAGGGAGATAGAAACATCAGTGATGAGAGAGAATCACTGATGGGCTGCCTCCTGCACACTCCCTACTGGAGATTGAGCCCATAATCCGGGCATGAGCCCTGACTGCGAATCGAACTGCGACCTCCTGGTTCATAGGTTGACGCACAACCATGCATTCCCTTTCCCGGCCCCTCTGCTGTCGCACTTGGCGTTCCTGACCCCTCCCTGCTTTTGCTGGAGCTCATGTCTGCATCTGCACCCCCCAGCCCAGACCCGGGGCCAACGTGCAGGGAGACGAGACAGCCCGGGCCTCCCTGGGGCAGAGCCCCCCGCAGGCCGTCCTCCCCACACGTCTCCTCTGAGCCACATACCCTGTCCCGGCTCCCTTCCAGCGCCTGGGTCCCAGCCGGCTAACCCACCAGCCTTCGGAGCTGCCCGGCGGGTGGCTTTGATTGGGGAGGAGATGGGTGGCGGGCGGTGGCAGGCTCGTGTCCGTCCCAGAGTCACTGCCACCCTCTTGTCAGCCTCCATCCCCCAGTCCACGTCTCAGGGGCCCAGCCCTGTGGCATCTGCTACCCCCGCCAGGACTATCCCGGGCCCTTGCATTGGTTCTTCCTGTCTCTCCCTTCGGTCAGGGAGGGTTTCTGTGGGCCAGCCTGCCTCCTCCTGTCCCCCCGGGCACCGTCCACTACTTAGCCTGCCCAGTAACCAAGCCCTCATCACCTCTCCCCACGTGGACCCCCTACTGTTCCCCCCATCCCTCCACTCAGTCAAGTCAGTGCTGCTGAGACAGTCTCTGCCTCACGGGGCTCCTGTGGCTGAAATGCCCCTTTCTGGGAAGCTTTACCTGCCTCCTCTACCCACCCCACACCCCCGTGCGTCCCGGGTTCTTGGTAAAATGCACAGGAAACGTGGGGGTTGCTGAAATGATTGGAAAAGGCCACAAGGAAAGCCATAGGCCTTGCCGTCAGGAGAGCTGAGGCCAGAGGGGCCCCGAGCAGCACGCTCACCCTGGCCCACCGAGGCCCAGCGCCCCCAGGATTCGGAGCCGGCAGGGACACGGGAAGGCGACGGGACGGGAGAGGGTGGAGGTCAGGGTGGAAGTGACCACTGACTCTCAGGGTCTCCCCGCCCCCCAGACTTCATCGACATCGTCAAGGACCATGTGCCCCCCAACGAGTATAGGACGGAAGAGGACCCCAAGCTGTTCCACTCGCTCAAGACCCAGCGGGGGCCCCTGTCGGACAACTGGATCCAGGAGTACAAGCAGCGGGTGTTCCCCATCATGTGCGCCTACAAGCTGTGCAAGGTGGAGTTCCGCTACTGGGGCATGCAGTCCAAGATCGAGAGGTTCATCCACGACACGGGTGAGCGCCGCCGCCTCCTCCCGCTGCAGCCCCGCCTGTGTCCCTGCCTGTGCCCCCCCACCTGGAACCCCACCTGCATCCCCCGCCTGTGTCCCCGCCCGCAGCACCACCCGCAGCCCTTCTGTGTCTGCTCCCTTCCGGGGGGTGAGGACCCGATACTTATGTCTCCTTAATGGTTTCTTAACCAGCTTTACTGAGGCCTGTATTTTACATACCACACTCTTCCTTGGTTGTAAGAGGAGGGTTCAATAAATTGTAGTCTATTCTAGAACATTCCAACACCTCAGAGTCTTTTGTTCCTACTCACAGTCCCCGCCCACACCCACCCCAGTCCTGGGCAACCCCCATCTGCTTTCTGTCCCTGTGGTTCTTTTATTATTTTTATGCCCTGAAAGCTATCTTAGTTTATAGGTTTCTATATTCTGTTAGAAAGGAGAGGACCAAGCCTGGCCAGTGTGGCTTAGTGGTTGAGTGTAGGTCAACCTATGAACCAGGAGGTCAGGGTTTGATTCCCAGTCAGGGCACATGCCAGGGTTTGGGGCTTGAATCCCCAGTGTGGGGCGTGCAAGAGGCAGCCAATTAGTGATTTTCTCTCATCATTGATGCTTCTATCTCTCCCTCCCTCTCTCTTCTTCTCTGAAATCAATAAAAAAAAAAAATACTTTTAAGAAAAGGGAGGACCACGCTGCTTTGAACTTGAACTTGATTTTCCCTGGGAAAGTCAATGACAAAGGATGCCAGGCCCTGAGCCTGGACTCTGGGGAAGTCCTCTTCCAGCGTTTCCCACCCCGTCCAGGGCAGGAATTCCCCCAAATTCAGAGTGGCTACTGAGCAGATGCATTACTGTGGGAGGCCCTCTGTAAGCCAAACCCCACACTTACAGGGGGGAACTGAGGCACAGGACAGTGACTTGCTGACGGCTGCACTGTGACCTGCAACATGGGGCACGTCCCAGCCCCGAGCCAGGCCCGTGGGGCCTCTGAGGCCCAACTGATACCGCCTCCGTCTCTGCCCCCCTCCCGCCTTCGTCTCTGCCCCCCACCCGCCCGCAGGCCTGCGGAAGGTGATGGTCCGGGCGCACCGGCAGGCCTGGTGCTGGCAGGACGAGTGGTACGGGCTGAGCATGGAGAACATCCGGGAGCTGGAGAAGGAGGCGCAGCTCATGCTGTCCCGGAAGATGGCCCAGTTCAAGGAGCACGAGGAGGAGGCCAAAGAGCTGTCCCAGGGCGAAGCCGGCCAGGACCTCACCCCCGGGGAGCCCCCCCAGCCCAGCAGCACCGGCGAGCCCCTGGCTGGCCGCGGCCTGAAGAAGCAGTGGTCCACGTCCTCCAAGTCGTCACGGTCATCCAAGCGGGGAGGTGAGATCCCTGCCCTCGGCTGGTCCCCCGCGCCTGTGACAGCCCTCAGCCGTCCCTGTCCTCTCCGAGGCAGCCCAGGCCACTGCCAGCGAATGCCAGCTCTGGGAATGGACTCTTGCTTTCGGACCTTGTGGGCCACAGCTGCCCCGAGTTAGAACCAATGGCCTGCTGGTCGGAGAAGCCCAGGGCGTCCCACACCCCCTAGCAGGTTCCCTCCGGCTCACCTCCACGGCGCGGGCAAGACAGGCAGGCTAGGTGGGAACCCCTCCCACCTCTCCTGGGACCCAGAGGCTGCAGCTCCAAGGAGCCAGGGCACCAGGAAGAGAGGAGGCCTGGGGGAGCCCCACACAGCACACGGTGGGGAGGGGGCATCTGCTCCCGAGGGACCAGACCCCACGTTCTGAGCCAGGCCCAGGAGCAGAACAAGGCTTCCGACCTGAGAAGGCCTTTCTCAAGGGGACTCCGGGGGGCGTTCCGGGCGGTTTTGACAAACGAGGCCTCTCACGCAAAGCCAGGAGTCCCCTCCACAGAGCGGCTCTTCCCCCGCCAGGTGTCCGTCCCCGTGCAGACGGGTCCGTGGAAATGTACACGTGCACACCCTTCTCTCCTCCCTCCTGCCCCTGCCCGGTCCCCGTCTGTCAGCTCTGCCTCCGGAGAATTTAAGGAGAGGCAGCAGCAGGGCTGGCCCAGGGCAGAGCCCCAAACCCGTGGGACGCCCGCCCGGCCATACCCCCCATACCCTCCCACGGCATGTCCTCCCCCAGACGGGACGTGGCTGCACTGCGGCAGGTGGGCTGGGAGGGTGCAGTTTTCAAAGTCCCAGGAGCTCCCACCAAGAGGAGTCAGGGCCGCCTTCCCCCCTCACGTCCTCCTCCTCCGAGCCCCCCTGCCCTCGCTCCGGCACTTCACACCCGCCTACCTCTGTTCCCAGCCCCGTCCGCTAGGTGGTCGGTCGGTCAGTTGGGGGTTTTGCCTTCCAGCCAGCCCTTCCCGCCACAGCATCTCAGAGTGGAGGATGCAGAGCATCGCCCGGGACTCAGACGAGAGCTCGGAGGATGAGTTCTTTGATGCGCACGGTAGGCGGGCTCCCGGACGGTTCTGGGGGCCTTCCCACGAGAGATCTGGGGGCCTGGGGGTGTGGGAGGAAGTGGCAGTTACCTGTGCACAGTCCTGGGTGAGCAGGATGGGTCTGAGGCTGAGAGGCTGAGTGAAGTCACCCCAACCAGAGGTCAGGATGTCCCAGGGCCTGGCAGGTGGGGACCGTGCTCTCAGACCCCCCTTCACCCCCCCAGCAAGGGACCTAGGATCAGAAGGAGGCTTTTTTCCTTGTCTGAATTTGTTTCCATAAGAAGTTTCATAAAAGCATACCTTCTTACAATTTTCTGATTTTTTTTTTGCAATGATCTTTTTTTTTTTTCATTTGATGTAAAAACTTTAGAAAATGCGACAAGCAGAAAATACAGGAAGTGCCCGTTTTCCCACGAGTCCTAAAATAAGCACAGTGAGCACGCAGCCACCGTGCCAGGGGAAGCCAGCACAAAGCCCTGGCTTGCTTCAGCCCCGGCCCCTCCTCCCGAGGAAATCAGAGGGGCCTGCGGACAGGGGTAAGGGGTGGGTTTCCAGTTTGCAGGTGACCAGCAGGACACGGGCTCAGAGAGGGACAGGGACTTGCCTCCAAACACACAGCAGGGCAGAAGCAGGACCAGAGCCTTGTCTAGCCGCTTCCACAGCTTGATGCGGGCGGAGGAGTCACATGATTTATTGCATCTTTAAAAAAAAAGTTTTTACAATATATTTTATTGTTTTTTTACAGAGAGGAAGGGAAGAGGGATAGCGAGCCAGAAATATTGATGAGAGAGAGACATCAATCAGCTGCCTCCTGCACATTCCCCATCCAGGATGTGCCCGCAACCAAGGTACATGCCCTTGACCGGAATCAAACCTGGGACCCCTAAATCTGCAGGCTGACGCTCCATTCACCGAGCCAAACCGGCCAGGGCTTTATTATTTTTTTTTTTTAATTTATTTCAGAGAGGAAGGGAGAGGGAGAGAGAGATAGAAACATCAGCAATGAGAGAGAATCATTGATTGGCTGCTGCCTGCACGCCCCCTCCCCCCACTGTGGATGGAGCCCACAACCTAGGCAAGTGCCCTGACCGGGAATCAAATCAGTGACCTCTTCCTTCCTGGGCCAATGCTCAACCACTGAGCTACACCTGGCTGGGCTATGGCATCTTTTTTAAAAATATTTTTTTTAATCTATTTCAGAGAAAAGGAGGGGGAGGTGAGAGAGAGAGAGAGAGAGAGGAAAACATCAATGATGAGAATCATTGATTGCTGCCTCCTGCCCACCCCTTGCTGGGGATCAAGCCCACAGCCCCAGCAGGTGCCCTGACTGGAAATCGAACCGTGACCTCCTGGTTCATAGGGTGACGCTCAACCACTGAGCCACGCTGGCCGGACTAATTATGGTATCTTAGTTAACTGGCCTCGAGAGAAAGAACCTGGGGGAGAGGGAGTGTCCAGGCAAAAGGCAGGTGCCTGGTTTGGCCTTGGGGGAGGGGGCTGAAAAGAGACGCCTCTGCACTGGGGTCTCCCAAGGTTGGAGAAGGGGGTTTGGAGGTCTCATCCCTGAGTCTGGCCTGGCTCCAGCTCCTGCAGAAAGTTTAGAAAAAGCCCGAAGGGAGAGGAGGCAGTCAAGCCGGGAGATGCCAGAGTGGCAGTGCCCTGGGGAAGCCGGCCCCACGTGACCCTGCTTTCAAAGTCCGTACACTTTATGCCTGGACCCGGTGCACCATCTGGAAGGGCCACCCTCTGTGTCTCTGCCCATCAGCTGGCGTTCCTGACGGTTCCCAACCTCCACACAATACGGCTTAGCTGGGGAAGGGTCACGGGCGGGAGTCCTCCGAATGGTAGAAGTCCTATTGTGTGGGGGCTGAGAACCGTCAGGAACGCCAGCTGATGGGCAGAGACACAAAGGGTGGCCCTTCCAGATGGTGCACCGGGACCAGGCATAAAGTGCACGGACTTTGAAAGCAGGATGCCGAGCGAAAGAACAGTCTGTAAAGGCCACGTACTCCAGGGCCCGCTCTGCATGTCCGTAGAGACGGAAAGTGGGGTGGTGGTGGCCGGGGTCTGGAGGAGGGAGAAAGTGGGGGGGATGACTATTAATGGGGACAGGGTTTCCACTCGGGTGATGAAAATGTTCTGGGGCCTGGCCGGTGTGGCTCAGTGGTTGAGTGTCAGCTATGAACCAGGGGGTTGCTGGTTCGGTTCCCTGTCAGAGCACATGCCCTGACTGCAGCCTCAGTCCCCAGTGTGGGGCATGCAGGAAGCAGCAGATCAGTGTTTCGGTCTCTTTATTCCTCTCCCTTCTTCTCTCTAAAATCAATAAAAAAACACATTAATAAATAGAAGGTCTCACCTTAAAAAAAAAAAAAAAGAAGACAATATGTTCTGGAGCTAGATCGAGATGGTGCTTGCATATCACCGTGAATGTACTAAAGGCTACTTTTAAAATGGCTTAAATGCCGACTTTTATGACATGAATGTTACAATGTTTATTTTTTGTTGTTTTTTTAAATTTCTTATTGTTGAAAGTATTGCATATGTCTCCCCCCACCCCCGCCCCCTGCATTGACCTCCACAGTCTGCGCTCACCTACCAGTTTTTTTTAAAAGGTCAGGCAGCCCTAGTCGGCTTGGCTCCATGGATAGAGTGTTGGCCTGCGGATGGAAGGGTCCTGGGTTCGATTCCAGTCAAGGGCGCATGCCTGGGTCGCAGGCTTGATCCCCATTAGGGTGTGTGCAGGAGGCAACTGATCAGTGATTCTCATCATTGATGTTTCTCTCTCTCCCTCCTCCCTTCCTCTCTGAAGTCAATAAAAAGATGTTAAAAATAAAACAAAAGGTCAGGCAGCAGCCCCAGTATGGGCGTGCGGCCAGGTGCCCGTCTGTTAAGGAAGGGGGAGAGCAGAGCCCAGCACGGAGCAGAGAAACAGGAGAGACCCCAGAGCCAACACTCCAGGCACCCCCCCACCCCCGCTGTGGGAACAGGTCTCCCAGCACCCCGCCCCCAGTCCCTGCTCCCCAGCAGCACGCTGAAGCCCCTCTCTCCTCCCCAGAGGACCTGTCCGACTCCGAGGAGACCTTCCCCAAGGACATCACCAAGTGGAACTCCAATGACCTCATGGACAAGATCGAAAGCCCCGAGCTGGAGGGCACACAGGGTACCTGGCTGGCGTGCCCGGGGCCTGGGAGGTGGGGGGGGGCCTCTTCCTCTCGGACCCACTCCTGGGCCTGGGGGCCAGGTGGAGTGAGGGAAACCCTGGGCCCCGCCTGTTGCCCTCACCGCCTCTGCCTGGTGGGCCTAGGGCTGGCCAGGCGCCCCTCTGCTCAGAGGACCCCCTGTTTCTGTGTTGTAGATGGGCTGTACCGCCAGACCGCGCCCGAGTTCAGGGTGGCCTCCAGCGTGGAGCAGCTGAACACCATCGAGGTGGGTGCCCAGAGGGCAGAGGGTGGCCCCCAGAGCTGCCAGGGAGAGGGGAGCAGGGCTCAGAGGAGCGGAGGCAGGACTTGGCACCCACAGCCTCCCTCTCGTCCGCTCTGATCTGGCCCCCCCCACCCTCGCCGATGTCCCCCCCGAAAACTGGCAGGGATGGTAGGCAACCTCTGAGGAAGGACCTGACCCAGCTCCTCCCCTGGAAAGTAAAAGGAGAAACTTGTAAATTCCAGACCAGACATAAGACCACCTGGGGCTCAGCCTTGCTGCATTTCCTGAAGAAAAAACGCTGGAAGGGGAGGAAGCAAAAGCCACCTAGGCAGAAGTGATGCGGCCGCCCGCTCTCAGTGCCCAATAAAGCTGTGTCCGCAGCGCCTGTGTCTGTTCGGGGGTTCTTTGCACGGAGCTCAGGCCCCTCCTGCTCCCCCCCCCGTGGGTGGTCAGAGCTGTTTGCCCTCGGGGCAGGACTGTCTGTCACTCACTGCGGCCACCACCACCCGGCTCTGGCCTCAAGCTCACCACCCGGCTCTGGCCTCAAGCTGCCCAAGGTGCAGATGGCCCCTGGGGATGGGGACCCCCGGGGAGTTCGGATGGGTTTGTGGGGGAAGGAGCGTCCGTGCTATCCTCCCCCGTTTTGGGGGTTTTCTACTCTGAGGTTTTAGGTCCGATGGGTCTTTTCCAGAAAAGTTACTGGGGCGCTGATTTCCATTTGCTGGTTCCTGGCGGTAAAGCAGACGGAGCCCCCTCCCCCAGCCACGTGGCACACAGCTCTGACGCCCCGGGAGGGGCAGAAGGGGCCGTGCTCGAGATCGGCCGAGGGTGTGCCTCGTGGCCCAGCACGGTTCTGGGCACCAGCACCCAAAGCCAGATCCCCTTGCCGGCAAAAGCCCCCAAACCAGAGCCTCCTCTCCCGGCCTTGCGGAAGGAGGTGGCTTTACGGGGACAGAGACAGGTCCCAGGCTTTTCAGAGCAGGCTCAGGTGGGAGAAGCTGTGTCTTAGACTGAGCTCCAGGGGTCCCTGAACAGCCCAGCAGAGGGGACACAGGAGGATTCCTCAGCTCCCTACTGCCCAGCCCTGCCCAGCCCCGTGGCCGAGCGTGGCTGTCCCGTCCTGGCCTGTGGCCATGAATTCATTCCTGCCCCACCAGCGGGCAGCAGCAGGCAGTCTTTCTACAGGGTCAGGTGTCACCCCCAAACTGCATCCAGGCCCCGTGGCCCACACTGGCCGATGACCAGGCCCCTCTTGGGGGTGAGGCAGCCTAGCCCTCCTTCCTTACTTACCCAGAGCCCTGTGCTGGCCTGTGGCACCCCCTCTCCCTTCCGGGTAGCCTCCCGGGCCCCGGGCCAGGGCCCAGCCCTCCTCCAGGCTCCGGGCTGACACTTGGTCCGCTGCTGCCCCGCCTCCTGTCTGTCCTCCTGGCCCAGCTCATGCGCCCCCTCATGTGCTTCAACCCTGGCTCCTTGGGGACAGCTGCTGTCTTCATTCAGCTCCCTCCCCCCGCCCCCCCGCCTCCTGACATAATAGGACACACAAGTGCTCAGCAGTGGCTCCTCCTGGGCCACTCCCTCTCCCCTCTGTCCCCCCCTCCGCCTGTCACACTGGGAGCTGGGGCCCGGAGAGGCCGGGGGATGGCGTCCCGGCCTGGGGTGGCGGCAGTTCTGGTTCCGGTCCAGACGTCTCTCTGGGCCCTTGGTCTCGTGGGAAGTCAAGAAATGGCAGGCTGTGGGGGCTGTGGGGCCAGGGGCAGCGAGGGGCCCCATGTAGATGGGGGGGGGGGCTCAAAGCTGCTGGCAGAGCGGCCAGGCCGAGGCCCGGCCCCACCCCCTTAAGCAAGCCTGTGGCCCTGCCTGGGGGCCTGAGAGAGGCCTCGCCTGGACACGACGCACCGCAGCCGCGGCCCTTAGCGGGAGCGGGAGCTCCCGGCCGGGCGCTGACACCGCCCCTTGCCCACGCAGGACGAGGTCAGCCCGCCGCTGGCCATGCCGCCCTCCAAGATCCACGTGCTGCTGCTGGTGCTGCACGGGGGCACCATCCTGGACACGGGCGCCGGGGACCCCAGCTCCAAGCAGGGCGACACCAACACCATCGCCACCGTGTTCGACACCGTCATGCGCGTGCACTACCCCAGCGCCCTGGGCCGCCTCGCCATCCGCCTGGTGCCCTGCCCGCCCGTCTGCTCCGACGCCTTCGCCCTGGTCTCCAAGTGAGTGTGCAGGTCTGCGGCCACCAGTCCCCCTTCCCCCCCCACCCCATGCCGGGACACCTGCCTGGCCATCCAGACAGGCCATCCAGTCCGTTCTGCCCAGAGGTGGCAAATCTGTGCAGAGGGCTGGGCCCCGAGCCAGGAGGCCAGGGCCGAGCCTTTGTGTCCCCCACCCCATGTGGGGTTGCTCACCTGGCTCCCAGACTCGGGGCCTTGCTCCCCAGCCCCGCCCCACGCCTGCCCGGGGAAGGGCCTGGAAACGTCCCCACCAGGTCAGCGGAGTCCTGGCCGAGGCTCTCGGGGGGTAGGCGCTCCGGGCCTGCTGCTCAGGGCAGAGGAGAGGGGCTCCGGGCTGACTTGAGGCCAGGGCTCTGTCCTGACCGGGCCCCCTCCCCCAGCCTCAGCCCCTACAGCCACGACGAAGGCTGCCTGTCCAGCAGCCAGGACCACATCCCCCTGGCCGCTCTTCCCCTGCTGGCCACCTCCTCACCCCAGTACCAGGAGGCTGTTGCCACGGTGATCCAGCGGGCCAACCTGGCCTACGGGGACTTCATCAAGTGCCAGGAGGGCGTGACCTTCAACGGGCAGGTGCGTCGTGGGGTCAGGGAAGGGAAGGCTGAACCCCCTGGTGGGGCCCAGCCGTGGCAGGCGCTGCGGTTCTGCCCACCCTGCGACCCAGCAAGCAGGCCTGGCGCTCAGCCCGAGGCCCCTCCCCCCCAGGTGTGCCTGATCGGGGACTGCGTGGGGGGCATCCTGGCGTTTGACGCCTTGTGCTACAGCAGCCAGCCGGTGTCTGAGAGTCAGAGCAGCAGCCGCAGGGGCAGCGTGGCCAGCGTGCAGGTACCGGGGTAAAAGCTGTCGGTCCCTGGCCCGTGGGCTGGGGGCCGGGGGGCCGGGGGCCAGGGTTTTCCTCGCTCTGGCTTGGGTGAGAGCCTGGCCGGGCCGTGGGCCTGCAGCCAGGAGGGACGACACCGAGGAGGGGCAGGCCAGTCGCCACCTGGCAGTGAGCCTGCGGGGGCTGTTCCAGGACACTGACCTGCTGTCCCCGGGCATCCTGGTGAATTCATCGCACAGTGGCGGTGCCGGCGGCGGTGGAGGCGGCGGCGGCAGCCTGGAGAACAGTAGGCACCTGAGCCGCAGCAACATCGACATCCCCCGTAGCAATGGCACCGAGGACCCCAAAAGGCAGCTGCCCCGGAAGAGGAGTGACTCGTCCACCTACGAGCTGGACACCATCCAGCAGCACCAGGCCTTCCTGTCCAGGTGGGCGGGGCTGACCGGAGCTGGGGGTCAGGTCAGGAGGCTCCCCAGCGAACGGGGCCTCCTAGAGGGAGGGACTGCCAACATCAGGTTCCCGGGGAGACCCCCAGCCTAACGGGGCCCCCAGCTCTTCAGCGGGAGAAAGAGGGCTGTAGGGTATAGTGTGGTCCTGTCCATGCTGAGGGCCATCCTGAACCAGAGGGAACAGGTTGTCGGAGGGAAGCAGGGGCGGAACTGACCCGGGCAGTCTGGTCCTGTCAGGGCTGTCCCCAGGGCAGTGGACCCCCGAGGGAGGGGGGAACCCTCTATCCTCAGAGGTGTCCCAGCAGCCCTAGGGCAGCGGCACCTGGAAGGCAGCACAGGTGTGCAGCCTCTTTGGGCCCGATGACCCCTCAGGGGCCTCCTGCAGGAGCCGAGGAGGGCAGGCCAGCCCCGAGAAGGGCCTCGGGGTGACCTGGCGCGCGCCCCCCTGCAGCCTCCACGCGAGCGTGCTGAGGAACGAGCCCGGCTCCCGCCGCTCGAGCAGCTCCACCATGCTGGACGGCGCAGGGTCCCTGGGCAGGTTCGACTTTGAGGTGGCCGACCTCTTCCTCTTTGGGTGCCCGCTGGGGCTGGTCCTGGCCTTGAGGAAGACGGTCATCCCCAGCCTGGACGGTGAGAGCCCTGCGGGGTCGGGGTCGGGTGGGGCGGGTGATGGAGGATCGGAGCGGAGGGTCTCAGTGGACCCCTGTCTCCAGGCCCCTTATCCCATCAGCCTCCTTTTTCGTCCTCCGTACCAGGGCCATCCCTCTCCCAGCTCCTGCTTCCGCCGCTCAGTCCCTGGCCCCTGGTTCCCAGCACCTGCTGTGTCACTTCTCCTCCCAGGCACCCCCGGAGCTGAGGTCCGGATAGGAAAGCGAGCCTTCTGGGGGCAGATGGGGATAGACACAGTCTCCCAGGCCCGAGGTCTTCCCGAAAGGAAGAAGGATGCCGCCGGGCACCCCCAAAGCCTTCCTGGTTCAGTGGCCTGGCGGCCCGGGAGCTGCCCAGCCATGCTGCTCCAGGGACCCTCCTCGTGTCTACGCAGACAGAGAGGCGAGACATACGGGCTGAGCAGTCTGTCAGCAGCGGTCCCTGCCCGTCGCGCCCCTCCCTTTCTCCCCACCCCCCCGCCGCCCCAGGATCAGCCAGTGTGACCCTGCCCTCCTCACTGCAGGGCCCATGTGACAGTCCCCAGGTAACAGGGAAAACAGGCTCAGCGAGGGGTAGAACGTGCCCAAGAGCCAGGGGAGAGGACCTGACGTAGGGACAGTGGTGTTATGTTGAGGGTACCGGGGCAGAACTACACGTGCTGATATGAAAGACGCCAAAATTCTGTGTGTCACACGGAGGGGGAAAAAAAAAGCAAAGTTCAAAAAGTAGAGCATATGTTCCTTTCCGTGTGTGTGATTTAAAAGGGAACACACACTACCGACAGCTTATACAGGCCCCCCCCCCACACACACACACACTGCTCTCTGACAGTGGAGCATCCCTCTGTATCGTCGTTTCGTACGCCAACGTGGCATAAATCAGAGAGGCAATTACCATTAATTTATGTGGGAAATTTTTTGAGCGCTCCCAGACCCGAAAATAACCTTCCAAATGACACCAAATGCGCTTAATTGCATCCAGTTTTTACAATAAGCATAACACCCTGATGAGGTCTCTTAGTCTTTTCCGACAGCGTAGGGCATGTCTGGCTAACAGCTGCACGAAAGGAGCGGAGATGAAGCGCAGATGCTCAGAGCCAGTTCAGAGCTCTGGCGGCCGGGTGCTGCCTGCCTCTGTGGTCGGTTCCAGGGAGGGAGCTGGGCGGGGTGCTCTGCTGCCTCCACAGCAGCTCAGGCAAGACTCACGCTGAAATCTGTCCCGGTGGTTCCGCTGGTGGGAGCGTCATCCCGTACGCCCAAAGGTTGCAGTTCGATCCCTGGTCAGGGTACATGCGGGAGGGAGGAGCCACTCGATGTTTCTCTCTCCCCCTTCCTCTTTCTCTAAAATAATAAAAACCTGTTCTCAGGTGAGGATTTACAAACAGATGCTGAACCCTATTTTCGCGTTTCTCTGTAAAAGTGACAGTGCTCTTGGAATTTCTTTCGGTTAGGGAAATGGGGTACAGAAGGTCCCCAACTTATGATGGTGTGACTTTCGATTTTTCAACTCTGCCGTGGTGCAAAAGCGATAGAAACGGAACCCAGTCAGTAGAAACTGAACTTCAAGTTTTGAATTCTGAGATCTTCCCAGGCTAGCAGTGTGTGGTATGACACTCTCTCAGGATGCCGCGTGTTAAACAACAAGCTTTATGGAGACGATTTTGCCCAACCATAGACCAAACTAAGTGTTCTGAGCATGTTTGAGGGGTGCTGGGCTAAGCCCCGATGTTCGGCAGGTTAGGTGTAGCAAATGCATTTTCGACGGATGATGTTTTCCACTTACAGTGCGTTTATTGGGACCTAAACTCATCTTAAGTCGTTAAGTCGAGGAGCGTCTGTGTTAACGTAGGTCTTTCCTAAAAGCAGAGGATGGATACCTGTGCTTACATTCTGTTGTGTGCGGGCGCTTGCGCGTGTGTACTTACATTCTTACAATCATGTGAAATGGTTGGACTTGCAGCCCATTCTGACAACCTAGGAGACATTTCCAACCCCAGCAGGCACTCGCCCTGCTCCGCTAGGCATGCGAGAGAGGCTCCCTACAGATGCTGGTGGGGCTCCAGCCACGGGGCTCGGAGGTGAAAGGCAGCCTGCCACTGAAGTCTTTTCTCATATACTCTTGTATTTGAAAATTTTTTTTACCATGGTTTTTATAACTTTTCAATTTTGTTGTTGTTGTTAATCCTCACCTGAGGATTTTTTTCCTTTTCTTTTTTTTTAGAGAGAGAGAGAAAGGGAGCAACATCAGTGTGAGAGACACATGGACGGGTTGCCTCCCGCACGCATCCCTTTGCAGGGGAGTGGAGGTGGGTGGAGGGGGCAGAGAGCAAACCCGCAACCCAGATCCGTGCCCTTGATCAGGAATCGAACCCGCGATCCTTATGTCCAAGAGCCAACGCTCTAATTACTGAGAAAAAAACTGCCAGGGCTAACTTTTCACCTAAAAAGATAAGGTTAATAAAAAGAAAATGGTCCAAACAGATCCCAAATTCATAGACACACTTTCAGGTTTTCTGTATCTGGAACACCACCGCACCCGCCCTGCTGTAGGCCACGCCCAGTTCTAAGCCCCGCCTGGCTCCATACTCCGCCCAGTCCCAAGCCCCGCCCTATTCCGGCCCCCGCCCAATTATAAGCCCCGCCCATGGCTAGGCCAGGCCAGTTCTAAGCCCCGCCCAGTCCTAAGCCCCCTCTGTGCTCCAGGCTCCGCCCAGTCCTAAGCCCCGCCCGGCTCCAGGCCCCGCCTTCTTGGGGCGGAGCTGGCCGTCAGGCGACCTCACCCCCTTCCCGCCCCCAGTTTTCCAGCTGAGGCCGGCCTGCCAGCAAGTGTACAACCTGTTCCACCCCGCGGACCCATCGGCCTCCCGTCTGGAGCCCCTGCTGGAGCGGCGATTCTACGCCCTGCCGCCCTTCAGCATCCCCCGCTACCAGCGCTACCCGCTGGGGGACGGGTGCTCGACGCTGCTGGGTGAGAACCCCGTGGGCGGCCGGGTGCTGGGGGAGGGTAGGTGGCTGGGTGGGTGCCGCTCCTCCGTGCTCCAGGCCGGGGTGGGCCTGCTGTGCGGGGAAGGACAGCCTACACTGAACACCTGAGAATCTGGGCCCCTGTCTAGGTGAGGGCGCACTGGCCCCACTGACCCGAATTAGGAATGAGGACAGGGTCTCAGCCCCCATGCCAAGGGCCCAAACTACGTCCCACTACCCGCGGGGGCAAAGCTGAGGACCCGAGGGGCTCTGTGCTGAGCCCCCGGTGCCCAACCCAGATATGGGGGCGCAGGATGGGGGGGCACAGAGTAGGTCTGGGCCGGGAGTGAGTATGCAAGCCGCCCTCCCAGGGAACGGCCCCGTCCCGCCCACCCCGGCGTGTGTCCCAGTTGTCTTGTCCCCTGGTCCTCAAGCCCGCGTGTCTTGTGTCCGAGCCTGTCCAGACGGTCCACATGAGTGTCTGTTCTTGTCCTCTGTTCTCTCCCCGTCTGCCTCCAGTCGAGACCGTGCAGAGAAACCCCGAGCTGGTCCTGGAGGGCAGCCCCCTGCCCCCCCTCCCCGGGGACGGCTTCCTGGAAACCAGTATCCCAGTTCCCGAGCTCACCTGGCAAGACGGGCCCCGCCTGAGCCCGGGCCCAGGCTGTGCTGAGTGTGTGTAACCCCGTTCGTGATGCTGTCTGCTTCACTGGCTAACGCTGGCCTCAGTGACCCCTCCCAGGCTCCTGGCCACTCGGAGTTTGTGGGACTGAGGTGGAAGGAAGGGGGGCCAGGTGGGACAGGTCCAGCAGAGCAGGTCCCAGTGCCGCCCCCTGCACACCGGGGCAGAGCCAGGAGGGGGCCAGAGCCAAGGGGCCCAGGAGCCCCGAGGGGGAAGCAGCTGTCCAGGGTCACCGAGCCCGGGTGCCAGTCCATGTTCTCTCTCCCCTAATGTGAGGCTGGCAGGGAGGCAGGAGATGGGGTGAGGCCTCACGCCCCTGGGACTCACCTGTTCCCCCAGGAGAAGCCCTCAGTCCCAAGGAGGGGCTGGATTCTCAGACCTCACTCCTTCCCTCCCGGAGAAGGTCCAGGCACCTCCTGCACCCCCTCCAGATAGGGGTCCTTTAGCCGAGCCCCTTATCCCAGCTCTGCCCTGCCCTCAGCCCGGGCCCAGGTGAGCCTGGTTCAAGCCCTCCGCACCTGCCTCGGTCAGTGTGAGGGACGCATGTGAGGCCTCAGCATAGGGCGTCCCTGGAAAGCCACCCAGGCCCCTGTTGTTAGCGCCCCTGAAACCCAACTGCTATGGGCTGTGGGTGAGGCTGGGCTGGACCCTAAAGGCCAAGAAGACTAGACTAGACCACATCAGGGGCAATGACCGGGGTGAAGGGTAAGAACGATGCCCGGGGGGGCGGGCAGGGAGGAGGTGTGAGCCTGGCTGCATTGACTCCCTGTCCACTGTGTCTGTGTCAGTCTCCTGTCCATCCTGCCCTGGCTCTCCCTCCCTGCCTCAGCTCCGTGCCCTGCCCTCTCAGCCCTGAGCAGGCAGGCCCTGGCACACTTGGGCCCATCCTCGCTGCCAGCTCTGCTCGTCTGCTGCTGGAGATGTCAGCCTTGCCTGGCATAGCCTGGCCCCCCAGCCCCTGCTGGACCCTCCCTCCCACTGCTCAGGAGCTGCAGGCGGGGCGAGGCCTCTCTTACCCCCGGGTCTCTGGTCCCTGTCCACCTGCAGCGGAGGCGCTCCAGACCCACAATGCACTCTTCCAAGAGCACACGGCCCCCTCCTCGCCCGGCGCAGCCTCCAGCACCCGAGGTTTCCGAAGAGCCAGTGAGATCAGCATCGCCAGCCAGGTGTCAGGCATGGCTGAGAGCTACACTGCATCCAGCATTGCCCAAAGTGAGTTCCCTCCCTGCACTCTCCCCTCTGTCCTGCAGGGGGCAGTGTGCGCCCCTGGGAATAGGTGGCAATGTCTGGACACAGCTGGGGAGGGGGTGCCACTGGTGAGTAGAGACCAGGGATGCTGCTCGACACCCTGTAATGCTCAGGACGCCGCCACAGTGGAGCGATCCGGCTCCAGGTGTCCACGAGGACTCTGGCGGGAAGGAGTGGTAGAAGGGTCAGCTGAGGGGGGCCAATGCCCAGGGGTGGAGTTGGGAGGCACTGACTCAGAAAGCTGCGAGTCCATGGGCCTGGTCCTAGCCCCGGGAGCGGGGAGGGGGCGGAGTGCGGGGTGCTCCCTGAGGGAGAAAGCTGAGGCGGTGTTCCTGGGCAAGTAAGGGGAGCTGGGCAAGCCGAAGGTTGGCTGAGGAAGCCAGGGAGATGAGACCTCAGGGTGGCCCCCACTGCTCCTGCCGCCTCAGGGGGCAGAGGACCTGGCGGCCTTTGCTCTGTGGCTCCTGCTCATCTCAGAAGATTCTCTGCAGCTGGGCGGACTGCGGGTCACCCCTTCTCACTGCCCTGCCATCCGCCTGCCCTCAGGACAGTTCTCAGAGTGCCCGTCAGAGCCGCAGCTGACACGGTGCTCTCCTGTGAGAAGGGCCGAGGGGCCTGGCACTCCCAGCATCCTCCCTGGCCCGAGATGGCAGCGCTGAGGCCTCTCCCTTGTTCTTGTTCTCAGAGGCCCCAGTGCCGCTCAGCCATACCCCCAGCGTCAGGCGCCTGTCCCAGCTTGCCCTGCCCCCCCCACCCCCCTCCGCCCCGGGTCCCCGCCCGCAGGCCAGGCGGGTGAACCCCCACCTCCCCGACTTGGACATCAGAGAAGGTACCGGGCATCCCATGCCCTCCACCCACACTCGCCACCTCATCTCACTGGGGTCACATCTGTTTCCAGGCACATGTCACTGCTGGCCTCTGCTCACCTGCCCCGCTGAAGCCTAACCGGGGAGCCAGGGGCTGGGCTGGGAGCCCTCCGACAGCTAGGGAGGAGGCAGGAGCAGCTGGAGTTGGGGGGGACCCGTGGAGCTGGAGAGAGGAGGTGGGGGGCCAGGATTGTGGTCAGGCAGGCTGCCGGCAGAGGGAGGGGCCCCCTGTACTGAGTTGCCTGTGCATTTCCTGCACGTGTGCCCACCGGGAGGCATGTTCCAAGCCTCGTCTCTAGCTGGGTGGTCGCCAGCCCCGAGTGCGAGTGGAGATTCACGCGGCCTGTCTGACCTCACCAGCTCCCAGGTGCTGCATGGGACCAGGCCGGGCCTTGGGCCCAGGATTTTAATAACCACTGATGGGAAGCCTTTCACAGCCTGAGGCCTGGGGGGGATGAGGGAGGAGGAGGTCAGGAGAGCACAGCAGGGGGGCCCAGGGCAGGGTCACCGGGATCGGCGACAGGACCAGTGAGTCCTGCCTCCCCCTCTGATTCCCCCCACACACACCTGCCCCTGGTGCCCTGCCTGCTTGCCCCTGTCCTGTCTCCTGGCCCTTCCCCTGCTCCCGTCACCCAGCCTGGCAGGGGGACTCTTGCTTCGGCTGCTGCCCTGTCCCTGGTTGGAGGAGGGTCTCCATCTTTGGACTGAGCCCGGACTGAGGGGTCAGGGGACTCTGGGGTCCCACCCCAGTCACCGCCCTGCCTCCTCCTGGCAGTTGCTGCGAAGTGGTGGGGCCAGAAGCGGATTGACTACGCCCTGTACTGCCCCGATGCCCTGACGGCCTTCCCCACCGTGGCCCTGCCACACCTCTTCCACGCCAGCTACTGGGAATCTACCGATGTGGTCTCCTTCCTGCTGAGACAGGTACCGGATGCCACTGCCAGCACCCAGGAGGGAACCCTGCCCTCTGACCCCATGGGACAAGAGCAAGCAGGATGGGAGAACCTGGGGAAAGCTGAGATGGGGTGAATGCATTTGCAGTCGTGGGACACATGTAAGATTGAGGGGCCCAGAGGGTAGGCTCCAGCGGGTTGAATATTGCCCCCAAACCCTCATCCGAGGATATTTTTCCACTGATTTTTAGAGAGAGTGGAAGGGAGAGGGAGAGATGGAGAGAAACACGGATGTGAGAAAGACACATCAATTGGTTGCCTCCCACATGCTCCGGATCAGGGCTGGGAGCCTGCAACCGAGGTACGTGCCCTTGACCATTATCGAACCCAGGACCCTTCAGTCCACAGGCCGATGCTCTATCCACTGAGCCAAACTGGGTAGGGTAATGTTTTTTAATTGATTTCAGGGAGAGAGAAGCATTAATGATGGGAGATAATCATTGATCAGTTGCCTGCTGCACACCCTCTCCTGGGGATCAAGCCCGCAACCCGGGCATGTGCCCTGACCAGTGTTTGAATCTCCTGGTTCATGGGTCACTGAGCCACACCGGCTGGGAGCAGCTTCCTATTTAGGATCCTAGAACAGGAGGCCCGGCTCCACCTGTTCCATGTGCCTTCTCCCCCTGTCCCTCCCAGGTCATGAGGCACGACAACTCTAGTATCTTAGAGCTGGACGGCAAGGAGGTCTCGGTGTTCACCCCCTCGAAGCCGAGAGAGAAGTGGCAGCGCAAGAGAACCCACGTGAAGCTGCGGGTGAGGGGTCCTCTGGGTACCTGGGCCCCAGGCGTGTCATCCTGTGGACTCCCACAGACGCAATAACCGAGTCACAGGAAGCGTGCTGTCTCTTCCATCCTCAGTCTGAGACTGGAGCCATTACCCCACTTACAGACAGGGACGTGCAGCAGGCTCCCTCATTTCCCCAAAGCCACGTGGCTCCGTGGCTGAGCTGGACTTGAACCTGGGCTTTCTGGCCTTCACCCCAACTTCCCCCCCTCCCAGACCTACGGGAGGCCTAAGCTGAGAGCCCAGGAGACCCCAACCGCCCCTCCATCCCTCACCCTGACCCAGCCTCGCCCCTCCCCTCCCCAGAACGTGACAGCCAACCACCGGATCAATGACGCCGTTGCCAACGAGGATGGCCCACAGGTTCTGACGGGCCGGTTCATGTATGGGCCCCTGGACATGGTCACCCTGACGGGGGAGAAGGTAAGGACATGGGGAGATGCCAGGCGCCCTGCCTGCCTCCCTGTGGCCGGCGGTGGGGGTGGGAGGCCAGTGGCACATCCCACTCATGACCAGCCTGCTCGGCCCCAGGTGGACGTGCACATCATGACGCAGCCGCCCTCGGGTGAGTGGCTGTACCTGGACACGCTGGTGACCAACAGCAGCGGGCGGGTGTCCTATACCATCCCCGAGACGCACCGCCTGGGCGTGGGCGTCTACCCCGTGAAGATGGTGGTCAGGTAACGTGCCTCACGGGGCGGGCAGGCGGGCGGGGGTCCTCCTCGGGGACAGGAGGAAGGGCCTCTGCTGAGTCCTGATGAGCCGCCCCTCCCCCAGGGGAGACCACACGTTTGCCGATAGCTACATCACCGTGCTGCCCAGGGGCACAGAGTTCGTGGTCTTCAGTATCGACGGCTCCTTTGCCGCCAGCGTGTCCATCATGGGCAGTGACCCCAAAGTGCGGGCCGGGGCCGTGGACGTGGTGCGGTGAGTGGTCCCCAGGGGTGTGGTGGGTGGGCCCAGGTGCGAGAGTCGGGGACATTTGGCAGGGAGCTTGAAGTTAGCACCACCACTGATTCGCTGTGTGACCTTCACTTGGCCTCTTTTAAAATATATATATATATATTTTTTATTGATTATGGAGAGGAAGGGAGAGAGCTAGAGATAGAAACATCAATGATGAGAGAGAATCATTGATTGGCTGCTTTCTACATGCCCCACCCTGGGGATTGAGCCCGCAACCTGGGTATGTGCCCTGACCAGGAATTGTGACCTCCTGGTTCATAGGTCGACGCTCAACTACAGAGCCACACTTAGCCTGGCTTCATCTGACCTTTTTTTTTTTTTTAAATATGCTTTTATTGATTTCAGAGAGGAAGGGAGAGGGATAGAAACATCAGTGATGAGAGAATCATTGCCTCCCACATGCCCCTACTAGGGATCGAGCCTGCAACCTGGGCACATGTCCTTGGCGGAATAAAACCCGGGACCCTTCAGCCCACAGGCTGACACTCTAGCCACTGAGCCAAACCAGCGGAGGCTCATTTGACCTCTTGATGATGGTGGGAAGTGGGTCCTCACAGACCAGGCACCCTGTGGGGCGGTGGGGCTTAGGCCGCCACTGTTGTTGCTACTACTGTCATTGTTGGAGCCGGGCCAGAGGTGCCCTCTTCCGTGGCCCAAGGAGGGGCTGGCGGGGCAAGGTGACAGGGTCGCCCAGGAAGAGGGACGGGGTGGCTGTGGGACACCCAGGCCTGCCCCTCGTTCCCCAGGCACTGGCAGGACCTGGGCTACCTCATTATCTATGTGACGGGCCGGCCCGACATGCAGAAGCAGCGGGTGGTGGCGTGGCTGGCCCAGCACAACTTCCCCCATGGCGTGGTGTCCTTCTGTGATGGCCTGGTGCATGACCCGCTGCGGCACAAGGCCAACTTCCTGAAGCTGCTCATCTCCGAGGTGGGTCCCGGGCAGAAGGGGGGCTGGGGGGGGGGAGGTTGGGTGGGAGTAGAAGGTCGTGCCTGTGCCCACACCGGTCTCCCCAACAGCTGCACCTGCGCGCACATGCGGCCTATGGCTCCACCAAGGATGTGGTGGTCTACAGCTCCATCAGCCTGTCGCCCATGCAGATCTACATCGTGGGCCGGCCCACCAAGAAGCTGCAGCAGCAGTGCCAGGTGAGTGGGCAGATGGTGGTGGGCAGCACCGGGACGGGGGGGCAGCCACCAGAGCCCTGCCCTGTGCCAGCCGCCGCCCTCACGGCCCCTCCCCTGCAGTTCATCACCGACGGCTACGCGGCCCACCTGGCCCAGCTCAAGTATAACCACCGGGCTCGGCCGGCCCGCAACAC
Source organism: Lasiurus cinereus (assembly GCA_011751065.1). Classification (NCBI taxonomy): domain Eukaryota; kingdom Metazoa; phylum Chordata; class Mammalia; order Chiroptera; family Vespertilionidae; genus Lasiurus; species Lasiurus cinereus. The sequence continues at coordinate 15,129,594 of JAAGEH010000417.1, read as the reverse complement.
GGCCACCCGCATGGCGCTGCGCAAGGGCAGCTTCGGCCTGCCCGGCCAGAGCGACTTCCTGCGCTCCCGGAACCACCTGCTCCGGACCATCTCGGCCCAGCCCAGTGGGCCCGGCCTCAGGCACGAGCGGACGCAGAGCCAGCCGGACGGCGAGCAGCGAGGCCAGCGCAGCATGAGCGTGGCGGCCGGCTGCTGGGGCCGAACCATGGCCGGCCGGCTGGAGCCAGGGGCAGCCGCGGGCCCCAAATAGGGCACCCTTCGTGAGGTGCTGTGGTCTCCATGGTGCTAGGCCAGGCGGCCGCCCACCAGGAGGCCTGGCCTGGGCACAGGTGGCGGCGGCTGGGGACAGACTTGTCCCAGGGCCCAGCAGAGGACACCGGCCGTGCCACTCCCAGCCCTCCCAGCCCTGCCTCGCGTCCTCGGGTGTCCGGGGTTCCCGCTGGAAGCTGGCAGGACGGCCAGGCCTGGGACGACAGAGGGACCAGGTGACCCAGCCTTGAGGGGTCTCCTGGACAACGGCCCTGCGTTGACCTCACGGCGCCCTGACGCCAGGCCCGCCACCGCCCTGGCCACTAGCTTGCCCTGACCCCACGTCCCCTCCCACCGGGTCGCCGCTGCTGCTTGTTAGCGCGAGTTCACTCTCCAGCCTCGCTGGTTTTGCACTGATTCTGGAGAGCAGGGACCAGTGTCCTCTCCTGTGGCTACAGACACACTCACCCACACGAACCGTCAGCGGCTGCGGATCCAGGACCTCGTGCCACACGGAAGGCCCCCGGGCCGCAAACGCTGTGCCAGCGGGAGAGGAGGGCCATATCTCAATCCCTGCAGCCCGGCCTGGCCGAGGCAGCCCGCCTGGAGCCCAGGGCAGCCGTGGGCCTGGCGTCACCGCCGGCTCTGGCACAGCCCAGGCGGCGAGGCCGGGAAGCCCTGGCCGGGCAGGACCGCCTCTCTCCCGCTCCTCGCCTCGGCCTCGGCCTGGGCCCGGGCCCTCCGGCGTTTCTACACCTTTCTACTTCTCCGATCCATTTCTACGAGGTTTTTTTAAATGAGCAACCCCGGGCTGCCTCCTTTTCTTAGCTCTCTCCGTACCAAGCGCAGCCCTCCACCCGGAGACACCCAGCACTGTGATGTGAGGGAGTCCAGCCTGGCTCGGGCCCAGGCCCAGCCTCCTGCCCCCGCGGAGGGCTCGGGCTCCTGCCCCACCCGATCCGTTAATCCCGCTGAGTTTCTACGCGGGTGGGTGGGGCACACACTTAGGTTTTTCTTAATGCCAATTCTGTTCCCGTGCTGACTCTAAGAAGCCACAACTCCTGTCGTTAGCTTGAGGGCAGGCAGTTCCGTGGCCCAGACCCCGCTGTCCTGCAGGGGTCTGCGCGCCAGCCCTCCCGCCCAGGCCTGGCTGTGATCTCGGCTGTGGCGGCTCCTCCACCTCCAAAGGTGGGGAGCCTGCCTGGCCCCGGCCGTCCAGCCCGAGGCCCCATGTCTAGAAGCTGCTGCCAACCTGGGTACGGCCTCGGGCCTCACATTTCCCCGTGTGTAGATATGTACAGGCAAAGGGTTGTGTAAATGTTCTGCGAGGGGGGGCGATACAGAGCGGAAGCTATTTATTTTGTGCAGAGAAACACGTCTGGAGGGATGGGACCTTCAGGTTTATCCGTATTTAAGATGTAGCTTTTTTGTTGTTTCGGGCGTTCTGTATAAAGCACCGATTGTTTTATAGACCGAGTCCTAATGTAACTGATGCAGTGGAAGTGCAATATCTGACCCCTGCTCCCCAGCGGGGAATTGCTCGGCGACAATCACAGCCCCGCGAGGGGCCCTGTGGCCAGTGCCGCCGCCGCCTCCACCGGCCCGCCTGGCCCGCGCCTGGATGACTAGCCATCGGAGAAGCGCCCGGAAGAGCTCGGCCGTCTGCAATAAAGGCGGAGGCTCCTGGCCGGGGGAGGCCGTGTGGGCAAGGGGCTGGCCCCTCCCAGCGGGCAGCCCCCCACCGCGCTGCGCTCCCCGCCTTCCTGTCCAGCCGCCAGCCATGCCAAGGACAACAGCAATAGCCCCGGGCCTCTCCTTAGCCATAGATGGCGCGCCGGGCAGCCCAGCCTCCCCGCCGCCGTCTCCTGCGCCCAGGTGTGCTTCCCGCCTCCCTGACCCTTCCGTTAGGCACAGGCGCCTCTGGAGGAAGCACCGGTTTCTCAGAAATCAGAGGGAGAGCAGAGTCCTTTAAAAAAATACCAAAATGTTTACAGCGTCGGGTGCTGAGCTGCAGGGCTCAGGCCTGACCCGTCATTACCAAAGGGTGAGGCGGGCCTTGCTGACTGCCCCCCACAGGGGCCTGTTCAGGCAGCCGCCTTCGCCCCACTCCCCACCCCGCCCCAGCCAGCCTCCGCCCACACGCCCCACCGGCCTCCTCCTGGATCTTCAAAGAGGGAGTCAGCAGAGACCCACGCTCTGCCCAGCTCCGTCTGAGCTGCCCACCGCAGGCCACGTTGGTCTACGTCTCAGCCCCCTCCTGTCTGTCTGTCTGTCTGTCTGTCCAGGCCATGTGTGAGCAGTGTCCTGACTCCCCCACACGCCCACCCTTGCTGTCCCTGCGCCATCGGGCCTGAGTGTGCTCTGTATCCAGTGCCATTGTCCGTCACACCAATTAAAGGAGCTCCAAGGCTTCCTTCTGCGTCTCGTTACTGCACCGGCCACCAGAGCAGTGGGGGAGGGGGAGGGGGAGGGGGAGGCACGGCCTGTGCGGTACTCAGCGCCAGCTGCACCCAGGGGAGCACGGGCCACCGGCCCAGCACAGGGACTCCGGCTGCTGCCACCTTCGGGCTGGACGCACAGGGCAGCAGTGTCCCTCCCAGCCTGAGGGGATCGGGTTAAAGTGCCAAGTCCGGTTGGGGTTGGGTGACCCCAGGCGGGCTCCCGGAGGATGAGGCACACCCAGATCCCCAGCAGTCGGCGGCGCCCTCCCTCCCGCTTAACACAAGAAGCAACGGCACACAAGACATGTCCAGCCAGGGGCCGTTTAATGCCGGGGCAGCTGTGCTCCTCCAGAAGGAGGCTGAGTAGGACGGTGAGCCGGTCCTCCATCCTGCGGCTGAGGGGCGGCTGCACCAGAGGCCGGTCCACAGGAGAGAGGACAGACAGCACCCAAGTGGCCGCCTGCTGCCCACCCTGTCATGCCACCAACACCGCCCACAGACCTTGGTCAGCTGGGCCCTCAGGGCAATAGCCCTGCTCGCATCTGGAAGGCCAGGCCGTCCCCTCGGGTGGCTTGCTGGGTAAGGAAGCACACGGAAGGGGGCACGTCACCAACAGAGCGGAGGCTGGGCGCCGGGCGAAGGGGTGACACCCACCTTGTTGATCTCCCGGTGCCGTTCCTTGGTTACGATTTCCTCTAAGACCTCGCCGTCTCCCTTAATGAGCCTGGGGGGGGAGGGGAGCAGGCTGAGCCCCTGGTGTCAGAGCAACAGAACGGCAAGTGCGCGCCCCAGCCCTCCGCCTCTCCCACCCTCGGGACAGGGATAAAGGAGGCCGGGCGGGTACTGCCCTCAGGTCAGCAAACACTGGCTCGCTCTCTGATGACCCTGCAGCTGCTGCGGGCCGGGGGCAGGAATGGCGTCAGGAGCCCAGCCACACGTGACTCTCCCGTCCTTGGCCTTGTCATAGCAGCAGCCACCACCCCTCCTCCTGCAGGTGTGGGCCAGGGGCTGGGCTTCGCTGCCCACTCCCCACCTGGTGCGGCCGGTCTCCGGGTCCACCACCTTGCGGATGACGCTCTGCCGCGCGTCCCACTCCTCCTTTGTCATGGGCTTCATGGCCTGGATGCGCGACTTCTGCTCATCTGTCAGGACTGGACGGGGCGACGGCAGGGAGGTGGTGGTCGGACCGCAGGGAGGGCACCCTCCCGGTCCCGCCCACCCCGCAGCACCGTACCTGGGCCATCCTCCTCCTCCCCGGCAGATCGGTGCCACTGGTCCAGCGAGGGGCCTGGCAGGGCCTCCGGTGGCGGCACCTTCGCCTTCTCCTTGCCTTTCTTCTTCAGCTTCTTCTTCCTTTTCTTCTTCTTCTTCCTCTTCTTGTCCTTGTGCTTCCCCGACTTATTCCGGCCATGGCCGGAGGATGAGGAGGAGGAGGAAGAGGAGCTGGGAGAACTGGAAGAGGAGGAGGAGGAGCTGGAACGTGGTCTCCTCCGGGCCTGGTGTTTGCTTCTCTCTGTGAGGCAGGGAGGAGGTGAGGCTGGAAGGCCGTGAGGGGAGTAAACGCCCCCCTTGCTCTGGAGAGAAGAGTGAGGCCTGGGGCAGGGATCAGCACTCCCGCAGCGGCCCTGTCTGACCAGGTGCAGGGCGCCCAAGCCCCCAGCTCAGGCCCCGCTGCAGGAAAGCACGACTAGGCGCTCGCACGCAGCGATGCACGCTCCAAGGGCCGGCCCTGCCCCTGGACCCGGGGTGTCTTTCAATCCGGACGTCCAAGCAGTACTCTGCACCCCTCGGACCACCGCCCCCCGCGATTTCCTTGCAACCGTCCCCAGCAGTGGTTCTCCCCCTTCCTAAGGCCGCGACCCTTGCATGCAGTTCCTCATGGGGTGGTGACCCCCAACCATGAAATTCTGCTACTGTGATGCATCGTGATGTCAATATCTGCATTTTCCCATGGTCTTAGGTGACCCCAAAGGGGTCGCGACCCACAGGTTGAGAACCGCTGGTCCCCAGGAAGCCCCCCCCCCCAACCCCCCGCACCCCCAGCTGACCTTCCCATTCCCCACGGCCTCACCCTCTGCCCCCGAGGAGGTGGTGCTGGCCTTGCGGCCGTGGGACCTAGAAGCCGAACAGCTCCCCCGGGCGTCCTTGCTGCTCTTCCTCCTCCTCTTTTCCGAGCCTCGCCCCCGCGAGCGGCTGCGACTCCTCGAGCGCTTGTGAGAGCCGCCGGGAGCCATGGCGCCGCGCTCTGCAGACGGGGAGACGCGGTCAACCGGAGGCTCTCAGCCCGCAGACTGGGCGCCCAGGTCCTCGGGGCCCGTCCCCCACTCCCACCCCGGAGCAGGGACGTGAGCCACCCCGCAGCCACCTCACGAGGCTCAACCACCCACTACCCACCCGCCAGGGACGCCGGCTCCACCGCCGCGGCCCCTTTAAGGGCCCGCCCCCGCCGGGAGGCTCCGCGCCTGCGCCGGCGGCCCCGGCGTTCCTGGGAACGGCCGAGACCCTCACCCGCCAGGTGCGTTCTGAATCCCGCTCCGAGCGCGCCTCCCCGCACCTTCGCGCCCTCCGCCTTAAGGAAGGTCCCCGGGGTTGGCCCGTTCCTTCCTCAACTGACCGCCGGGCCCGGCCCCCGCACCATGCCCTCCTGTGCGGAGGCGGTGGCGGCGAGGTGACTTCCGGCCGGGTCGATGCTCTGAGAAGCCGTCCGGCTGCGAAGCGGGGCTGTGCCGCCTTTAGTTCCGTCTCTGGGGCGACTCAGGCCCCGGAGTCTGGCGCGCCCACCTCGGTTTGAGAGGCGAGCTGGGGGTCCGGATTCCACCTCCAGGCCGGCGCGCGGCCTGCCTGCTCCCTCAGCTCCCAGCCGAGAGACGTGCTCCGCAGCTTGGCGCCACTCCCGAGCTCGCAGGCCCTTTGCTGCAGGTGTGCCCTCTTCCCAGATGGCCCTTCCAGGGCCCCGCAGCACCCGTCTCCCCGACGTCCCAGAGAAAGTGACCCCCCCCCCCCTGTCTCCGCTCTATGCTCGCTCCCCAACGTGGGTTGTCTGCTCACCTGTCCACCCCATCAAGCCGTGAGCTCCAGGGATGAGACGCCCTGGCCTTTCCTACGTCCCCAGGTGGAGATGCTCAACTCAGAGATGTGTGTGTGGGGCCAGAGATCATGGCGGTGAATGAGGAAGGCACTCACTCCTCTGAGGGGCGCCCCACGGGCAGCGGAGGCTCTGCTCCGGGTGATTTCTGCCGTGGGAATAGCGTCTAGTGTCTCCAGACCTGCCCACCTTCCCAGGGAAGCCGGAACTCCGCATTTCCACAGGGAAATGTCTGCTTTTCAGACGTGCTGCCCGTGTGCACAGCTGCACTCCTCACCCAATTTGGGGCCACCAAGTTGCAAACTCTTCAATAACGACACCAGCAAACGCAGGGGGCTGTTATAAAGCACTTTATCAGGTTTATGTATCATTTGACTCTCACCACAGCTCTAAGACATAGGCACTTACCAGATGAGGAAACTGAGGCCCAAAGAAAGAGGTCAGGGGCTTACCCAGTCACAGAGCTGGACGTGGCAGAATCAGAATCTGAACCCAGACAGTCTGGCTCCAGAGGCCCTGCTCGTAACCCCTCCACCCATCTAGAACATGCTACCGGTGACCCACCCAAACCCCTTTACAGACGGCACTGACCCCCGCTGCCCTGCCAGATGCTGACAGCCACACCTGGACGTTTCTCTGCCAGATTCCCTTGGCCACTGGGAGGCCCTTTGGAGTCGGACATCTGGGAACTTATTCGCACACACCCCCTGCCCCCGCCATGCCCTCTCCCAACACACCCTGTCGCCGATAACTGATGCCAAGGCAAACAGGTGGCTTCATGCTCCAGAGCTCTAGGGGATGATGGCCTGAGTCTCGATGCCATGTGAACCTGCCCCTCGGCCCGGCTCCTTCCTGCCAGCAGTCCCCGTCTTCGGTTCTGCTTCTCACAAACCTGACCTAAGGCATCTGCAGAAAGAATGACCCAGAGCCTGCTTGTCCTTTTGAACCAGAAGTGCCAAGGGCTACAGGGACTTTATTCTGCCCTGCCCAACCCAAGCCGCCGAGGTGGCAGAGCCCTCTGCTGTCCTGCCACCCCCACCACAGGTCCCAACTAGGCTCAAGTCATCGCGCACACGTCCACCGTGGCGGGCTCCTCCCGGGTGAAGCCGTCACCAAAGCCCTCGTCGTCCACCAGGTCAGGCTTGCGGCAGCACATGGGGCAGAGGCGGTTGCGCACAGCGGAGGCCCGGAGCCAGACGATGAGGTTCCATCGCTCGCCGGTGCCCAGGGGCCGGGCCCCATGCAGCTGGCCGCCCCGATGCAGCACACCCTGGCCCACGACATGCTCCACTTCCAGGGGCGTGGTCATGGCTGAAGGCGCCTGCCACACAGCTGGGGTCAGGCCTGGGCACCCCCCAACTATCCCAGGCCCTGCCCCGGGGATCACCCACACTCACCTGGAAGAGGTCCCCGAAGTACAGGGCGCCCCCAGTGAAGGCCTTGCCCAGGGACACATTGATGGTCAGCTCGGCATTGTCATAGTGGCAGCCCAGCTCTCGGTCCTGGCCCGGTGCGTACTTGACCACAAAGGCTCGGTGGCTGTTGAGCCAGCCTCCGCCACACTCCGGGTAAAGGAGGGCCATCAGCGGCCGGAGGAAGCGCTCCCGCAGCGGCGTCACCAGCGGCTCATCCAGGCCCAGCTCATGGAGCAGTACCTGGGAGGAGGGTTCCAATGAGGCCCTGACGTGGGGCAGGCTCAGCAGGGAAGCTGGTGGGGCCTCTCCCTGCTGTGTCCCTGGCCTAACTTCCTAATCCTGTGATTTCATGTTGCAGACGGAGAGACCAGGGAACAGAGGCTACCCAGCCGGTCCATAGCGCTGCAGGTCAGTCTCCCCAGACCCACGCGTCCCTGCCTCCTCAGCCCACCCGGCAGAGCCGCACCCACCCCATAGTTGTTCATGGTATTGGGTCTTCCCTTGGGCATGTCCGACTGCTCGAAGTGCTCCAGCTCCTCCAGCAGCGCCTGGCAGAACGGTGCCGTGAACACCGGCAGCCGGTAGATCCGCTTCTCCTCTGCAGGGAGGACAGCCTGTTGGCCTGGAGCTTCGGGGCGCGTTTCAGTCTCCCCAAGCTGTGTGAGCCTGGGCATGCCCTTTCACTTCCCCGGTCTCAGTTTCCTCATCTGTATAATGGGGATAACTCAGGCACTCTACCCCCCTCTTGGGGCTATTTTGAGGATTAAATGATATATGGTACCAGCTTGGGGGGGGGGAGGATCTATTATCCAACTCAATTCCTCCCCCACACTCATCCCCGGAGCCTCTCATCCTGCTTCCAAGGGCGCCCATGGTCCAGCCTTCAGACTCAGATCTGAGTTCTGATGAGGCCCTGAGATGGGGAGGGATTAGCCAAAGGACACCCAGCAGACCAGCCACAGAGCCAAGCCAGGACACAGAGCCTGCTCAGGCTCTCTGCACCCCTCGCCCCAGTGAACCACCAAAGTCTGCACCCCAACTCAGAGGTTTCTGGGAGTTTCTGTTCTCCACAAGGAAGGCTGAGAGGGGCTCCCTTTTTTGAGCCGGGCCTCTTCCCCACCAGGCGCTACCAGGAAAGCCCTCATCCCCAGCTCCCGCCACCGGGCACGGCCTGAAACCTACAGGGAAGGCTGGTGGGGAAGAGGCCGGGCTCAGAATGGAAATCGGCACGTTGACAGGCACATACATTTTGGCCAGCTCACAAGCTCCAGCCCCACCCAAACAGCCTCCTTACAATTTCAGCTGCTGTGGAGCAGATGGTAATGAGTCCCCTCCCAGCCTGGAAGGGGAGTTTCATTCTACCCCGTGCCCCAACAGGGTGCAGGTACCCAGAGGGGAGTGGCTTTTACCTCTGTCACCCCACTGTATCCCCCAGACCCAGGATAACAGTAACCATAAGACCAGGAGAATTCTGTACACACACCATGCTCAAGCCTGTGAGTGTATTACCTCTCACCTGATCATCACGGCACCTTTTGAGGTGGGTGGTATCATCGTTCCCATTTCACAAACGAGGAAACCAAGACAGACCGATTAGGGAACAAGGCTCCCTGGCCTGGGACTGCGGTGGGTTTGGCGACCCCAGCAGGAGGTGGAGGGCAGGAAGAGAGATGGGGCATTTGGGCGTTGGGCTTTGTGCTCCTGCTGGTTGTCTGGCAGCCCCTCCCACAGCTCCAGGCCCTGGCAGCTTCAAGAAACATCTTGCCCACTCCTCCAGGTCCAGAGACAGAAACGCTACCCCCTCGTGCTGGCCCTGCTGGGGTCTTTCACCTCCCTTGCTGATCCTTTAACCCAGCCAACCCGGCCCTGTCTCAACGATCCCTTCCTCAAGCTCTCCCGTCACCCCGCCCGGCTCATGGCTGATCAGACGCCGAACAGCCGTGTCTCTTGGTTGAGTGCATGGATGAAGAGAGATGCCCCTGGTCTGGTTATTAGAGGCACACACAATGGACAGAGGGGACCCAGTCTCCACCCCCTAGTCCTGCCAGGCCATGGGGCCAAGACCTCACCTGACACTGTCTCCAGCCGCTGGAGGAGGCCCTTGAGGTCTGCGCCTGGCAACGCGCTGTACTGAGCTGCGGCCAGAAACTCCGGGGCCAGAGCCACATCCTGGGGGAGAACACACACCTGCTGGGGGGCAGGCAGCCTCCCCAGCCTGGGCGCCTCCTCCTCCCGGTAACCCGCCCCAGTGGGTACCTGCAGTGGGTTGTAGATTTCAGGCCGTGCCGGGTGGTAGGAGCTGGCGATGAGGGCTTTCCTGGCAGCCGACTCCTGCCCTAGGCGCTTCCGCCGCTCCACCTCCTGCTCCAGCTGCGGTGGCACAGGGCCTGGTTACCAGGACAGGGCCTCCCGTCCCCTCGAGGCCATTGCACAGATGAGGAAACTGAGGCTCAGGAAGGCCAGAGCGGGGCCCAGGCCGGGAGCCAAGTCCTCCTATGCTCCTGACTCTGACAGGGTTGATTGCAAGTGGCATGCTGTTAGCTGAAGGGGACTCCTTCCAGAAGGGGGCTCCGCCCACTCTGGGCTATGACAGCCCTGAGATGCCCCTCAGCCAGCTGGGGCTACGCAGGGAGGGGGACAGAGTCCCAGCAGAGGCTGCAGAGGGCTCTCCCAGGAGGCTTCCCACCATTCCCCCCCCCCCAGGTGATGGGAGGAGGGGCGAGATGGGGAGCTGCCCTGGTGGCAAGGGAAGCAGGGTCGGAGGAGGAGCAGCAAGGGGCCTGGCAGCCCTGGCAGGACCTCAGCCCCAGGTGCTGTGAAACCTTGAGCGAGTGACTCCCCTTGTTGAGCCCAATTTTTTTCATCTCAAAAGAGCATGAAGACAACTTGGCAGCCCGCCCTCTTGCTCTTTTTCTGGTGCCAAGGCCCCAGCTGCTGCAATGAGTGGGCACAGGAAAGGGGAAAGGAGGCTAAGGAGCCCTTCAGTGACCTGGGACTGGTAGGCCTGAGGCTGGGACACCCCTTCAAACCGCCGACACACATCTACAATGGGAGGTCTAGGCCGGGTGTGAGGGATGTTGGAGGGTGGGTGAGTGTTACCTCTTGTAACAGCTGCTGGAAGTCCTTGGGGGTGACACAGCCGCGGCTGCGCAGGATCTAGGAGCAAGAAGGTCAATGAACACGACTGCATGACCCTGGGCAAAGTCACTTCACATCATCTCCTGAGTCTCAGCTTCCCCTCCTAAAATGGAGGTGAGAGCCCAGGCCTCCCAGGACCATCGTGAGGATGAAGTAGACAGTAAGCGCCACGTCCAGAGCGGAGCTTCTCAGCTGCTCTCACAAGACCGGCAAACCACCCTGCGCCTGGCCCTGCCCTGGGCACAGATATGTTCATCCATACGACGGCGTCAAAGGGGGAGGTACACCTGTCCCCAGGGAAGGGGAGAAAACTGGGGCACCGAGAGGCCGGGCCAGCGACCTCGGGCCCAGAGGTCCCTCCTCCGCCAGCCCTCCCGCGCACTGCCCCGCGGAGCCGCTGGAGGCCACTCACGGGGCCGAAGTCCGCGCGCAGCTGCTGCTCGTCCCGGAAACGCACGTGCAGCCCGTAGCGCGCCACGTACAAGTTCTCGGAGCAGAAGCAGGCGCAGCGGCAGAAGCGCTGCGGGACGCCCGCCGTCGCCATGGTGAACCGGCGAGCGCGGCCCCGGCGGACTCCGTTAAGAGCACTTCCGGGCACGCCCACTTCCGGCAGCCCAGGGTCAGGCCTAAACTCTCCCGCGCAGACCAGACCGGAGACTCCGCCCCCTCCCCTCCCCTCCCCGCCCCGCGTTCCCCGCTCCCGAAAAGGATCCGCGCTGTAGAGAAATGTCCCCGGGCCTTCTCACAACGTCGCCATCCACGAGGCGGGGACTCGGGGGCCCCCCCAAGACCTTTTGCCACCTCCCTTTTCTGCAAGCTCGGAGCTTTTGGAGAACCAGCCAGCTCCACGGGGACAGTTAGAGGCGCCCTGAGTTTCTACCGCGTTTTCTCCGATGAACCATCCAATTCTGTGCGTTTGAGCTGGGGGTCTAGCCTTTTTTTCCCCCCCCGGGTCCCTGTCCCCGTTCTCCCGTGGCCCCCCGCTGTCTCCTAGGATTCACCGCTGGTTGCCCCGGTGTCTCCACCAAAACGCTCCGTCCCGCCTGACTTCCGGTGGCGCTCCCGTTACACTCAGGTGTGGGGCGGGGGGGTAGGGCGGGGTCTGTCCGCGGCCACGCCCCGCACCGACGGGTTCCAGTGCGGCGCCGCCGCTGTGCGAGACGAGTCCTCGTGCTCCCAGCGTGCAGCCCAACCTGAGGGAGACGCCTCGCCGCCCCCACCGGGACCCGGTCGTGGCCCGCCGTGCACTCCCCCAGGCCCAGGCCTGCAGACCTGGGAGAAGTAGCTTGGACTGGAAAGCAGACTTACTACCGAGATGGGGGAACTAAGGCGTGGAGCAGGGGAGGGAGTCCCTTCCCCGGCACTGGCCCCTGGTCCCCGCCCTGGCGTTTCCTCCGGGACAGCGCTGGCCGGGAACATATACGTGCTTAGGGCAGGGCCAGGCTCAGGGCGGGGGAGGAAGACGGGGCTTCAGGGCCTGTCGCCCCAGCTTCCTCTCTGCCGGACTTCTGGACCTCCCACCCGCCTCTCATCCCTGCGCAAACCCTTGAGCTAGCACTGTCACACCTTCCTGTTACACAGACGAGGAAACGGAGGCTCCGAAGCGCGGTGACCCGCCCCGGGTCACTCCCCAGTAAGGGACCAGCATTCTCTCGGACTTCCCTGTTCACCGCCACAGGGGTTCCGTGATGAGGGTGAGATAAGGAGGGAGTTTGGCTTTTCTCTTTGTGCTTGTTGGCATTTTCTTAACGAGTCCGCTTTCCTTTCCCCTGTTCTTACATATGTGTGTGTGAGCCACCATGTACACATGCACTCCAGCACATACGTCTATGCTAACACATTTGCACGCAACCACACATGCCATCAACACCCCCCCATACACACATACACACCCTCATGAACACATTCCACATACAGTGACGGTGGCACACGCGTGCACACCCTCACACACCTACTCACCCACATTCACATCCCACACGCACCTGCTCCCCCTCACAGGCAGCACAGCCCCGTTTCTTTCTTCTCTCTGGCAACTTAAGCTCTAAAACCCAACCGTTGCTCTTACTGACACCCCAGAGCCCAAAAGGGAGAGGGAGACCTTCATATTCTGTGATACCGTGTGTGGGGCATTCCTCCTCCCCCACCGCACCCCCTGTCTGCATCAGCATATTTGGGGACCCAAGGTGCCAGCCCTCAGAGTCTCTGCCTTTCCCCAGTACCTTCCGGGACCAGGAGAGGGCGCCTGCTCTCGGCAAACCAGTGGTCGGCAAAGTCATTAGTTAACAGAGCCAAATATCAACAGTACAAGGATAGAAATTTCTTGTGAGAGCCAAAACTTTTTAAACTTCTTCTAACACCACTTCTTCAAAACAGACTCGCCCAGGTCCTGGTATGTTGTGGGAAGGCCACACTCAAGGGGCCAAAGAGCCGCACATGGCTCTCGAGCTGCGGTTTGCCAACCATATACCAACAGCCTGAGTGGTTTTCACGCTGGCTGGGCTGACTGTGTATGTCTGTGAGTGTGTGAGTGTGTGTCTGCGCCTGTGTAAGCTGTGCACATGGAAGTGTGTTTTGAGTGACAGACAAGGTCCTTGCCCTTCTGAAGGTCTCAGTCAAGTGAGGGGAGATGGGAGACAAGCAAGCGTCAAGCGAGGGAACAGTCACATGACCAAGTTATTCTCACTTGGTTGCAAGTGCCAGGAGACAAAGTGGGAGGGGCTGGGACGCCCAGTGCCTGGAAGTGGCCTCTTTGGACAGGTGGCCAGGGAGGCCCTCCGGAGAGTGACATTTCAGCTGAGCCCTAACTGCTGGCAGAAAAGGATTGTAGGCAGCGGAACAGAGTGCAGGTCACTTAACGGCTGCTGTGGGCTGAACACGAGCAGCAAGGATCACGAGAGGGCAGGCCGGAGACAATGGGACCAGGGTGGAATTGGGGCCGAATCCCTGGGCCTAGGCGGCCAGGGTTAACAGTTTGAATTTGACCCTCCCTGCAAAGGGAAGCTGCTTAATCCTCACAGCAAACCCTACGAGACAGGAACTATCCTCACTTTACAGATGTAGACAAGGAGGCTCAGAGAGGCCCAGTGAGCCACCCAAAGTCACACAGCTCATACATGGTTGAGGCCGGAGCAGAACTCACATCTGACTTAGAGGTTGTCTATGAAGGTCTGCATGGGCTACCCTCCCCCCACAGGCATAAAATCAAGGTCACTGGGTCACAGGGACTTTAGTTCGAGCCCAAGCCTTCTGAAGCTACCAGTCTTCCTCGAGGAGAATGGCCGCCGGGGGAGGGGAGGAGAGGTAGCCTCCTTTATAAGGACCCAACCTCCTGGCCCAGGGCTGTGTGGGCTGTGTGGCCGGAGAAGGTGTTTAAAGTTTCACAGGCATCTTGATTGCCCAGCGATAGTAAAGGGCCCTTCTCGCCAGCAAAGGATCTATTTCCCCAGCTCGGTGTTCAGCACCCCCCTCGCTGCCTTCTCCCCAGCAGGCCCCGGAGCAGGCCAGCTCCCCAGCCTCCACCGCGCTGGCCTGGAGCTGGCCTGGCACGGCCAGCCTCCCCCGCCCTGTCAGGTTTCTCCCTTTCGCAGCAGTTTCCAAATGAGCCTATTCTGCCTGTCAGCATAGCCTGGCCCTCCTCAGAGACAGTGTCCCAGCCCCCAGCCCGGCCCGGCCTGGGCTCAATCTCCACCGAGAACCGCAGCGAGAAGACTACAACAGCAAGCACCAAATCAGCGTGACTCCCAGCCAGCAACCACGCGTTTTACTAACTGCAGCGGGTATCTCCACTACCTCCGTTTTGCAGATGAGGAAACTGAGGCTCGGGGAAGTGCAGCGGCCTGTCCAGGGTCCCAGTGAGCATTAGAACACCCATCTTGTGTGGTTCCAGCGTGGCATGCGTGGGGCATGTGCATGGATACATGTATGTATGTCTGTGTATATATGTACATGCATAGGTGTGTGTATGTATGTACATAGAGCACATGGCTTTTGAATGAACATGGAGTACCCACACAAAAAGGGTACAAATCATAAGTGTACGGTTTGGTGAATTTTCACAAACTAGACACCATTGTAACCAGCACCCAGATCCAAAATAGAATATTTTGGCTTCACAGAAAGCCCCTCCCCCCATGTCCCCTCATCTCACTCACTACCCATCTCCCAAGGGTCTCAAGAGCAAAGCTGTTCTGGAATTTGCTATAAAGAAAATCATGCGGTACTAGTATTTTGTGTACCCCTTCTTTCACTCAGCATTATGCTCTTGAGATTCCTCTGTGGGGTGCGTAGCAGCCATTCATCCTTTTTCCTGGTTGCATAGTATTCCACGGGGGTGAGCATGCTTCCATTCACTGAGCCATTCTAGAGCTAATGGGCATATGTTTCCAGTTTTCTTTTATTGCAGTAAAATAGACATGATGAAAATGTATCATTTGAACCATTTTTAATAGACTTTTTTAAAGAGCAGTTTTAGGATCACAGCAAAATTGAGCAGAAAGAGATTTCCCATGGACCTTCTGTGTCCCCCCCACCCCCCTGCCGACACACACACACACATCCAGAGAGTCTCCCACACCCTGAACCAGAGTGGACATTGGTTACAGTCAATGAAATCCCATTGACACATCCTCAGTAAGTGTCTCTAGTTGGTCCTTTTTCATCTCTAGGCTCTCGCTAATTTTATCCAACTTTTCTAGCATATTCTTGAAAAACCTTATAAGCGTGGTTTTGAACTCTATATCCAGTCATTTTTTTCCCTCCATTTCTTTTGTTTGTGATCCCTTCCCTTATCTCAGCATTTTCACTATGCCGGTAGAACTTCTGTGTTGGATTCAGCCTTATGATACCAGACTTGCAAAACTGAAGAAGCCTCTGTTGAGCTTGGGAGGGTGGAGTCCCAGGGCTTAAGGGACCGCCTTGCCTTCCAGTCGGCCCCACCCTCCACGGCCCCTGAGTCTCACGTGACTGGTAATTGCTGGAGCGGTCCTTGTGCACATGCGCCCGTAGTGCCTCTAGACTGCTGCCTTTCCAGCTCCCCTGCGCACCAGGACCACACGAGTCTAGGTCCCCAGGGTTTCGCACAAAACAGGCTTAGTGGAGTCGGAAGTGGCACAGTTGGGAGGGTCTGTCTCCCGCCCACTCGCGAAAGCCAGCGGCACAATCAGCAGTCTGTCATCTGTGCAGTGCTGTGCGCGCCACCAGACCTCTGATCTTTTGCGACTCCCCTAAATTTCCGTGCACCTCTCCCTTTTCACAGTCCAAACTCCCCCCGTATGAGTTTTGGCTGGATCTGGGATTTAGTGTCGCAAGATAGGGGTTCAATGCCTTTGAGAGTCTCCGTTTCCCTCCCGCCAGAGAAAACCAGCCAGCTATTCCAGCACCTGCTCTCTCCACGTGCGCGTCTCCGTACCTCAGCTTTTTGCAGCTCCTCTGGGTCTCCGTGAGCCCCTCTTCTTCCCTCTAGCTGTAGAACTTCCACTCAGCCAGTTTTCCTGTGGTTCTGGATGATGTCTGTTCTGTCTTTTAGTTGTAGTTTTGAAATTGTTATGCAAGGCAGCAGTGTAGGTGTTTACCTAAGCCGCCATCTTGGATTCCGCCCCTGGAATCTGTAGTTAAGTCTTGATTGTTTTTGGTATCACTGGGAGGAATTGAACTCCAGGCCTAAGGGCTGTGAGGATCAGCTGTGTCTATGCTGGGAGAACTTCTGTGCTGGAGACACCGGTATGGGACAAGACTTGCAAAATTGCAAAAGCCTCTGTGCTCAGCTTGGATGGGCCACAGTCTCAGGGCAGAGTAGACAGCCTTGGCTTCCCATCAGCCCTTCCCTATGAGGCCCCTGGGTCTCAGTGTCCCACAGTAATCGCAGCAAGCACCTCTGAGAGAAAGCCGCCCTTGAGTTTCGCCCGCTGCCAGACAGTCCAGTTTCTCCCTGAATGTGTCTGGGTTCCCAGAGTCTCATCCGAATCTGGAGTTCAGTGCAGTTGAGAGCTTCTGTCTCCCTCCCACTTGAGAAGGCCAACCGCGCACTCAGCCGCCAGTCCTCTCCGAGTGTGCGTCTCAGTACCTCTGCCTCCTGCAGCTCCTCTGAGTCTCAGTGTGCTTTCCTCTTTCCTTCTAGTTGTAGAATTTCCACTCAGCCAGCCTTCCTGTGGTTCTAGATGATGTCCATTTTGTCTTTTAGCTGTACTTTTGAAATTGTGCAAGGCAGCAGTTTAGGTGTTCACCTATGCCACCATCTTGGTTTCTCTCCAATAAATTTAATTTTAAAAATTCCTCTGTGCTCTGTCTCTTCACTACTCTCTTCTCCTAATGCCTCATAACTCTGACATTTTTTTTTTACCTCCTAACACCTCATAACTCTATAGTTTGTAGCCTTTTATGCTGGCATCATTCACTTGGGAAATAAGCATTTGAGGTTCATTCACGTATTTTCATGGCTTGACAGCTCATTTCCTTTTAGTGGTGAATAACGTTCCATTGTCTGGATGGAACCCAGTTTGTCTGTTCATCTGCTTTCTTCACCATTTGTTGAAAAAAAAACTACCTTTGATCCATTGTATTGCGTTTGGTTCTTTGTCAAAGATCAGTTGACTGTTTTTTAAAATATATTTTATTGATTTTTTACAGAGAGGAAGGGAGAGGGATAGAGAGCTAGAAACATTGATGAGAGAGAAACATTGATCGGCTGCCTCCTGCACACCCCCTACTGGGGATGTGCCCACAACCAAGGTACATGCCCTTGACTAGAATCGAACCTGGGACCCTTCAAGTTCGAAGGCTGATGCTCTATCCACGGAACCACACTGGGCAGGGCCAGTTGACTATTTTTATGTGGGTCTATTTCTGGGTTCTCTGTTCTGTTCCATTGATTGTCTATTTTTTGCTCAAGACCACATTGCGTGCACTTCTGTAGCTTTGCAGTAAGTCTTGACGTGGGGTCGTGCCAGTCCTGTGGCTGTGTTTTTCTCCTTCAATATTGTGTTAGCTGTTTTCACACAGCAAAAACTACAGAGCCTAGATTTGGACCCAAATCTGAGTAACTCTGCTTTTAGGCATTCCATCCAAGATAGGCTCTCGGGTGCAATCATCTATTTGCTTTTGTTTTTGCACAAACAGTAACATGCTTCCACTGTATTCCATCCTTTTCAAAATATTTTTTGAGAGAAAGAGGAAAGGGGAGAGAGGGAGGAAAAAACATACACACATTGATTTGTTGTTCCACGTATTCATTCATTGGTTGATTCTGGTATGGGCCCTGACCAGGAATTGAACCTGCAACCTTGGTGTATCAGTTGGTGACACTCTAACCAGCTGAGCTATCCAGCCAGGGCTCTGTCCCTTGATTTGACTCAGTACATTTAGGTCATTCCCTACCTTTACGTAACTATGTATAGGTAGGTTCATAGATTTGTCTCCACTGCTGTGCGGTATTCCATCAAGCAATGCTGTGTAATTATTCGGCCAGTTCCCTATGGTATGGGAGGATATTTAGGTTATTTCCAGACTTTACTACTCCAGTAACTGTCCACAAGCCAGTATCTTTGCTCCCCTCTACAAGTCTATCTATAGAAGAAATTCCTACTGGGTTTAAAAAAAAAAACACATTTTAAATTCTGAACGTCTCCAAATTCCCCTTGAAAGAGGCTCACCCCTGTGACTAGCGAAGGTTTGTTTTTTTAGAAAATGTGTTTTTATTGATTTTAGAAAGGAAGGGGTGAGATAGAAACATCAATAATCCTCTTCCTTCTGGGTCATAGGTCGATGCTCCACCACTGAGCCATGCCAGCCCTGCTAGCCGAGGCTGTTTTAAATCAGAGTGCGCTTGCCCAGCCGGGATGGCTCGGTGGTTGAATGTCGACCTGTGAACTGGGAGGTCACAGTTTGATTCCCTGTCAGGGCACATACCCAGGTTGCTGGCTCAATCCCAGTTCGGGGTGTGCAGGAGGCAACTGATCAACGATTCTCTCTCATCATTGATGTTTCTATCTCTCTCCCCCTCTCCCTTCCTCTCTGAAATCAATAAAAATATATTTTAAAAATACAACTAAATAAATCAGAGGGTGTTCTAAGGCTCTGAAGGAGGAGGGGTGTGGAGATACCTTGCCCCACCTGCTGCCCCTCTGGGCCTTGACGTACTCCCTCTGGCTCTTGGTGCAGGCCACACCGATCCCTTTCTGTTCCTCACGTGGCCAGGCAGGCAGGTTCAGACACCAGAGCCTTTCAGCTTCGCCTGGGATGCGCTTCCTCCAGACCCCTCCCAGGCTCACCCCTTCTCACCTTTCCCCTTTCTCCGGGAGCCCATGCTGCACCTTGTTTTATTTCCTTTAAATAAAGTATCAAAATCATCATATGTATTTATTTGATTTCCTGTCTCCCCGTTTCCCAAAGGAGGGGGTCAGGGGAGGTTTTCTTTTTTTCACACTCAGCTGGATTCCAAGCACCCAGCACCCAGCACTCACTCAATACGTTAGTGCTCCCTCCCCTCTCCCAATCCCCTGCTATTCTGCCCTATGTTTCTTTTCTTTTTAGTTTTTTAAAATATATTTTTATTTCAGAGAGGAAGGGGAGATTATATATATATATACACACACACACACACATATATATAGAGGAACGTCAGTGATGAAATAGAATCAGTGACCACAACCCCCGGCATGTGCCCTGATTGGGAACCGAACCGTGACCTCCTGGTTCATAGATCGAGGCTCAACCACTGAGCCACGCAGGCTGGGCTCTGCCCTGTTTTTCTCCATAGAGTGTATTCCCTTCCAACATATATAATTGGCATATTCATTATATCTACCGCATCAGAATGTCCAGTTCCGGAAGGGCAGGGACCTTGTTTTTTCACTGTTGTATGTCAAAGGCTCAGAACGGTGCAGGGCACATAGTAGGTGCTGGACGTGTGTGTGTGTGGAAAGAATGAGGACCATAACCCCACCCTCCACAGCAAAAGGCCAGTTCCAGAGCAGGCGCCTCCTTCCCTGCCTGGGCGGAGGGCCTGCCGGCGTGGAGGGGGCGGGGCCGCCGCAGGTGGGCGGGCGGCTGGCTGTGGCCCCGCCCCCGGCCCCACCCCGCCCCAGGCCCCGCCCCACCTGTCAGCCGGCCCGGGCCCGCCCCGCTGGGCTCCGACCTTGCTGCCGCGCAGCCCGGGCGGGAGGCGGGAGGCGGGAGGAGCGGAGCGAGCTCGGTGGAGCCCTCGCTGCGCGGGGTGCAGCCTCCAATGAGCGACGCGGAGGCGCCCCCGACGATCCGAGTTCGCAGCGCCCCCTCCTCACGGCTTACCTGGTGCCACTTAAGGTAACAGGTAAGGGCGCGGCGCCCGGGACCCCCGACCTGGGTCCTTTCCAGGCCAAGGTACCACGCGGGGCGCAGGCTGGGGGCGTCTGGGTTCCCCTTCCCCGGGGGTGGAGTAGGCATCTCCGTGGAAGGTGGGAGCCTCCTCAGGGTCTTCCTGGCCGCCGCCCCGGTGCCCCGCGCGCCCGCGGTTGCAGGTCCAAGCCCCCCACGCCTGCAGCATCCTTTCCACGCCCGCAGGGTAAATGTTGCATTTTTTTTAACCCCTCGGGCGCCACTACCTCCTGGAAAATGATGGGAATGCCTTTGGAAGGGCCCTGGGATGTCTGTCCTCCCCCCCCAGGATGGGGCTGACTTGTCTTCTGAGGGCTCCCTGCCCCCCACAGCGGGGCCTGCCCACACATCCTAAGCCCTGGGGGGTTCTCCTGAGTCTGCCCACCTTAGCAAACCCCTTCCCTCAGTCCCCCCAGTTGGCTGATGGCCTCCTGCATTCACTCTGCCAGTTAGGCCTGTAGGTTCCCGCTCCCCCCACCCCTGCCCCCGCTTATTCCTGGGCCTCTGTTAGAACAGGGTGCCCCCTCCCAGTCCCGATCTTCATCCAGACAGCTTTAAGCTGGTCTGACGAGATTCCCTGCCCTCTGCCCACTGCCCCACCCTCGGGAGATCGGCTGGCTTCCATCCTCCTCTTCAGGTGGGACCAATGCCAGGTGGCAGCTCCTGTTTGCCTCACTGGAGCAGCCAGAGCGTGGGAGGTGGGGGCTCGGCAGTGCTGGGAGCCAGGATGGAACCAGGATGGTGGACCCGGCTCTGTCCGTCCATCCTGGCCATGCATCCGGAGACCCCACGATGATACCACCCCTTAGACCTGGCCTGGGTCAGCCAGGGTCCCCTGAGCACGCACAGTCTTCCCAGCACTGGGTGATGCATGGCCACGGGGGTGAGAAGTTCACCAGGTTAGGGATGAACCTGGCCGTGGCCACCAGGTCCTTCAGGATCCTGTTCTTTTGGTCCAGAGCAAGGCCGCCCCCCCCCCGCTCCTCCCCCACTCCCCCCCACTCCTGCCTTTGCCTGTCACTTAACTTCCTCAGGCCTCTGTGCCCATCTGTAAAATGGGGATGATAACTGTGAGGGCTGACGGCTCGCCCACCCTGGGGTGGTGGTGAGGATTAACTGAGTTGCAAGGTGCCAGGCCCTCAGCACTTAGTAGCACCCCATAAAGGGCAGCTGTTGTGAGTGTAATTATTGTTATTAATTATCTCCTGGCTGTTCCAGACTTTCCTTTTGTGCTGTGCTGGCAGCTGGAGGTGCCCCGACCTCCGTTTCTTCTTCCTCTGGGAAGAAAAGCCTTTGATTGACAGGACCCCCGTGGGGTAGGTTCCCTGGCTCATCCAATATTTGGGGTCAAGGCCAGTTGCCCCTGTCTTCCTGGGCCAGATCAGGCCCTGGGCGGTGTCTGTTCTGGCCTCTGGCCACTGCCTGGTGCTTGTCCCTTGGGCCACACACACGGTTTGCCCTCCAGCTTCCACTGGCCAGTCCTCCAGCACAGGCAGGAGGAGAAGGACATGCCTCCAGGCGGTCCTGTGGCCCTCGTCCTCCCCTCCTCACCATCACGGTCACGGCTGAGGGTCTGGTCCCCTTCCCCACGCTGCTGTTCAGTAACTTGAAAAATAACCCAGTGGCCTGTCCCCACTGAGGGCTGTAACCCGACCCTGAGCTGGATCCGGCCCCATCTGAGCCGGACTAGGAGGACTGGGCACTTGGGGACTGGGGACCACGGTGCTGTCGCTGCTCTGCCTCCGCTGGCTGGGTGACCCCGGACACGCCTCGCTGCCTCCCTGTCTGGAGCTCAGTCTGTCCATCTGTCAGACACGTTCAGATAGTGGGTGATGCTGAAATGCAAGATGTTGTCTGTGTCGGTATAAACAACCGGGCCTCCCCCGTGGCTGTCCAATGGGGCTGACATTACCCAAAGCAGAGAGGTGTAGGCAGGAAGTTCCCCAGTGACTGAGGGGGCGGGGGGGGGGGGGGGGCGGGGACCGGAGAGCAAGCAAGCCCAAGGCTGGTCTCCAGCAGGTCTCCTCCAGTCCCACTTCTGAACCCCAGCATCTTTCTGGGGGCTGAGGGAGTCCCCGTGCCACCAGGAGGGGAGCAGCAGCAGCGTGGCTGCAGGCCCCGGCAGCCATCGATGGCGTGGCCGGGAGGCCCAGGGCCGCCGCACCGGCCAACAGCACCCCTCCCCGGGCTCACGCACCCACTCAGGGCGTCTGCATTGCAGCAGGCAGAGCTGAACTGGCAGCCCTGCTAGGGCTGGGGGTGGAGCAAGGGCCTGGCAGGGGGTGTCTCCCCTCCCCCACACCTTTGATCCCGCTCTGCCCTGGCTTCCTTGGGTGGGGGGGATGGGGCAGCTGCTGACAAGGCAACTGCTTTCCGGGGACAGACTGGAGCCTGGCTGGTGTCCTAGGGAGTAGGCAGGGCCCAGGCTTGGGGACAAATAGGCCCCTGGGTCCTCTCTGCATCCCAGCCCCCTCCTCTCTCACTGGGAGAGGGTGTTTTGAAGGATTAGGACTTCGAAAATCTACAGCCTAGAGTTGCATCCAGCTCTGCCACTTCTTAGCTGTGTGACCTGAGACAGGTCACTGGACCTCTCTGGTCTCAGTTTTCTATAAAATGGGGACCATAGAACCTACCCCTTCATATTCTCGTGGACATTCTCGCGTGTGCGTCGCTAAGAACAGTGCCGGGCACACGCTGACTTCCACGGGTGCCCTCCGTCGTGGCGGTTACCGTGGCGGTCATTGTGGTCGTCATTATTGTCACCGGCTCCGCCTGGCAGGTCCCGGCTCATGTAGACTCTGTTCCTTAGAGGAGCACTCTCTGCAAGCACTTGCTGCATCAACAAGCGTTCTAGCTCAGCGGTTCGGAGCCCACTTTGGGAGCCAGACAGTTCTGGGTTCAAATCCCAGCTCTGCTGCTCCCCCAGCTGTGTGAACCTGGCAAGTTAGTAACTTCTCTGGACCTCGGTTTCTCCACCTGCTAATGGGGGTGATGTCAGCCCATGTCTGGCAGAGTCGCTGGAAGGATTAAATAAGCAAACACGTGTCAAGCGCAGGGTGACACGGGGCCGGGCCCATGGGAGCCGCTGGCTGCGCCACACACCCGGGCTCGCAGTGACTGAGCCCCGGCTGGAGCAGGCGGCACGGGGGTGGAGTCAGCGGCTGGGATCCGCACCCGCAGGCTCAGGTCCTGGCTTGGGCCTTGTCGGCAGAGCGATAGGGGGCATATGCTTATTTGCCTTTCGGTGCCTCCGTTTACCCACCTGTAAGTGGGGATGTGGAAACACCGGCCTGGTGTTTTTGTCACTCTGGTCACTCCTCCTGGTGCCCCATGCCTCACCCCTTTACTTACCCTATTTTGCAGACGGGCTATTCAAAACCCCAAGAGAAAGGGACAGACCCAAGTCAAGAGGCAGCATCCAGAGGCGCATCCCAGCCCAGCGCCCCCTCCCAAACTCACGCCACCGGGCCCACGTCCCACAGTGTCCCTGCAGCTCCTGGGGTCTCCCAGGCCCTGGCTGAGGCCCGTGGGGCTCACTGTCTGGGATGCTTTAGACAAAGCAGACATCCAGCTCTAGGCCTGGGGGTGAGGGCCAAGACTCTGGAAACTTCCGGGCAGATGTCAAAGTCCCTAGGTTGCTCTAGGGCCTTCAGCCACACCCTCTTGGTCTAAGATGATAAAAGTTTATTTGGGGAGGAGAGAAGTGAACGAGTATTTATTAAGCACACACTGTACACGGTGATCACAACCCGCCACAGTGATTACGTTCCAGGCACGGTACCCAGATGTTCATGCTAACGTTTTACAAAGGAGGAAACAGGTTGAGGGAAATTAACAGCAATAATAATTGTAGTCAAACAGCAACCATTGACTGTACTCTTTGCTTATCTCAACTTCACCCACCAAGTCCTAGACCTCCTGGCCCCTCACCTCTCTGACCTCCTGGGGTCTCCTTCACCCAGTCCTACCTCAGGCCTCCGACCCTGTCTGTTCCACCTGCCCAAAATGCTTTTCCTGGGATAGCCACATGATGGACTCCCTCACCTCTTCCAGTCTTGCTCAAGTATTACCTTCCCAGCTCAGTCCTTCCTGGCATCCCGGTATAAAATGACCCTCAGCCCCATGGCCCTCCATCCCCTACCTACTTCCTCCCCTCACCCAGCCCTATCCCTAACGTACTAAATCACCTACTTCCTCCATTATCTGTGTCTAGCATGAGCACGGGTCTTTGTTATTTTTGTTCATTGTTAAATCCCCAACACAAAGAGCAGAGTCTGGCCCACAGGGCGCACCCAGTAACCGGTCCCTGAATGAACGGAATCCTCACAATGCCCCTTCTCTCGTCCTTCTACAGATGAGGAAACTGAAGCTCAGAGAGGCCGAGTGACTTGCTCAAGGTCACGCAGCCAGGAGGTAGCCTACGTGAACCCCTTGCCCGTTTGCCCCAACAGGTCTGGCCTCGCCCGCAGACAATGGCTTTGCCCCCGCTGAGCTAGAGCCTGCTCCCCTCCCCCGGTGCCGGCGCCCCCACCCCCGCCAGCCAGCAGGATGCAGCTGTGGAAGGCGGTGCTGGCGACCCTGGCCTTCATGACGGCGGACATCGGCATGACCACGGCCATCTACGTCTTCAGCCACCTGGACCGCAGCCTGCTGGAGGACATCCGCCACTTCAACGTCTTCGACTCGGTGCTGGACCTCTGGGCGGCCTGCCTGTACCGCAGCTGCCTGCTGCTGGGGGCCACCATCGGCGTGGCCACGAACAGCGCCCTGGGGCCCCGGCGGCTGCGGGCCTCGTGGATGGTCATGGCCCTGGTGTGCCTCCTGGTGGGCATCTACACCATGGTGAAGCTGCTGCTCTTCTCCGAGGTCCGCAAGCCCGTGCGGGACCCCTGGTTCTGGGCCCTCTTCGTCTGGACCTACATCTCGCTCGCGGCCTCCTTCCTGCTCTGGCGGCTGCTGTCCGCCGTGCGGCCGAGCGCCAAGGCCCTGGAGCCGGGGGCGGGCGCCGAGGCCGAGGCCGCGGGCTTCCCGGCGGAGGACCAGCCGGCCTCCGAGCAGGCGTCGGGGGCCACGCTGCAGAAGCTGCTGTCCTACACCAGGCCCGACCTGGCCTTCCTCGTGGCGGCCTCCTTCTTCCTCATCATCGCGGCGCTGGGTAAGTGCGCACCCAGGAAATGGGCTTTTTGAGGGCGGTCGCGCCTCCTCTTTCCTCTTAAATGTTCGCCTTTACTTACGTGGCTCCAACAGCACCCCTACCGGAAAAGGCAAACACAGGGTGTCATTCCTCATTCTGCCTCTGACTAGCCTGAGCCCCAGAGCTAACTAGAGGAAAAGGTTCCAGAATCTTCCGACTTAGATTCATTTTCCATGTATGCCCCAGTGCTTTCCTTCTGCAGCTGCAGACAGACAAGAACGCCCACACGGCACTCGCTCCCCCTCTCACCGTGTTTTGTGTCCTGCTCTTTTCACTTAACAACATATTCTGGAATTTTCCCATCACTATCTCGTTCTTTGATTTGGCTGCATACTAGCCCCCTGTGTGGTTACACCATCGATTATTAGGTTCAGTCTCCTGGGGTTGGACTCTTGGGTGGTTTGGAGTCTTTCTCTCTTAGAATAAGTAACCCCATTCATACACATTTTCTATACATGTGAGCATAAATAGGATAAATTCCTGGAAGTGGGAGCTCTGAGTCCAAGCGTTTTTTATAAGGAAACAGAGTAGAAAAAAGGCCATTCATGGAGGTTGTCTGCGGTAAAATTAAGTATTGTTTCCTGGAACTTTTGTTTCTGTTGTGTGCGCCCGTGTGATGTGACATTATTTGCTACTGTCAGTCCAAACGGCTGGAAAGCCACACTCCTCCAGCAAGGCCTGGGTATAAGCCCAGTGTTTTTATTTTTTATTTACTGATGAGAGAGAGAGAGAGAGAGAGAGAGAGAGAGAGAGAGAGAGAGATTGATTGGTTTTTTACAGAGAGGAAGGGAGAGGGATAGAGAATTAGAAACACTGATCAGCTGCCTCCTGCACGCCCCCTACTGGGGATGTGCCCGAAACCAAGGTACATGCCCTTGATGGGCATCAAACCTGGGATCCTTCAGTCTGCAGGCCGACGCTCTATCCACTGAGCCACACCAGTTAGGGCCGGGCATTGATTTCCTGTTCCCCTTATTTGTCACTCATTGGTTGATTCGTGTCTGTGCCCTGACTGGGGACGGAACCACAACTGTGTTGTGTTGGGACGATGCTCTAACCAACTGAGCCGCCCAGTCTGGTTCCTTCCCGGGCTTTGTTGTCGGACGTCAGAGCCCCCGCCTTCTCCTTTGGAGTAGGGATTGTTATATTTCATGATGTTGTAAAGCTGGAATAAAAACAGGAAAAGGTCAAATTCAAAGCCCAGAATGGCCTGGTAAGTGCTCAGGAATGTTGGCTGTGACGAGCCATTACCCACAGGGACAAAGTCTGGGGTGGCCACAAGCCAGACTGTTCTCAAAGAGGATAGGCGAACCCCAGAGGTGGCGCGATCCCACAGCCCGCTTCCTCTTACTGTCCACCCTCCGTCCTCTCTGTCCCGGCCCCTTAACCGCTGTGTGATCTCAGGCAAGTTACTTCACCTCTCTGTCTCAGACTCGTCACCTGTAAAATGGGGTAACAGTACCCATCACACTGGGGCTTGTGGGGGTCAGCAAGTTAATAGATGAAGACACCTCAGACAGCTCCCGACACAGAGAAAGCGCTCAGGGAATATTAGCACCTGTGAGTATTGGGACCACCCTTTTTACTGATTCCAGAGAGGAAGGGAGAGGGAGAGATGGAAACATCAGTGATGAGAGAGGATCATTGATCAGCTGCCTCTTGCACCCCCAACTGGGGATCAAGCTCACACCCCAGGGATGTGCCCCTAATGGGGAACCGAACCATGACTTCCTGGTTGATAGGTCAGCGATCCACCGCTGAGCCCGGCCGGCTGGGCGGGATGACCTTTTTCATGTGTCCAGAGAGTTTCTCGGCTCGTGCTCCGAGGCCCAGCTGTCCCCTCCTCTGAGAAGCCTGCCCAGATTTTACCGACCGTGACCCTTTGCGCCTGAGTAACCACACTGGTGACATGAGAATCCGGAGTCCACCTGCTGCCTCCCCTCAAGACTCTGAGCCCCTCGGGGGCAGGAACCAGGCCTGACTCACCCCGAACGCCCTGATGCCCGGCCCAGCAGCTGGTTCACCGAGTGAATGAACAAATGACCTCCCTGCCCACATGGGCAGAGGCCACTCCAGGACCTCGTTTCCCACACCTGCCAGGGCAGCTGGTGTGTCCTCGGGTCACAGATGCCCTGGTAACAGCTGAGCAGGTGTGGGCACCTGCAGGACGGGGTCCAGGTGAAAGCTCGCATTTGATCAGGCCCCTGACGCCCCTGTTAACTTCAGGCAAGTTTGGGTGACCTGGCCAAGCTTCAGTGCCTCATCCAGAAACGGGGGTTCAAGGAGTGATTAAGAGGCTTCAGTGAGATGAAGCAAGGTCGGGGAAAGTGGGTACTTCCTAAAAGTTAGGTGCTGTGACTGTTGTTAACTATGTTTCCATCAACAAACATCCAGGAGGGTCCAGCTTTTTCTGATACCTAATATTCCAACAGAAAAACTGCCTATTAGGAAAAAAGATCCGTTTGAATATCTCCTATTAAATGGAGATTCTTTTTAAAAATATTTTTTTATTGATTTCAGAGAGAGAGAGAGAGAAACATTAGTGATGAGAGAGAATCATTGATCAGCTGCTTCCTGCACGTCCCTAACTGAGGATTGAACCCTAACCTGAGCATGCGCTCTTGACTGGGAATCGAACCCGGGACCCTTCAGTCCACAGACGGACACTCTATCCACTGAACCAAACTGGCTAGGGCTAAATTGAGATTCCTGAAGATGAATTTCATGGCAACCCAACTACATAAACGTGGACAAGTGACTTAGCCCCTCTGAGCCTCAGTTTTCTCATCTGTAAAATGGGAAGAAGAATACCACCCCTTTAGGATTATTGGGAGGTGTTTGAGACTTGAAAGAGATGAGGAAGCGGATGAGTGGGGTGACAGTGCTCCAGGCAGGACAGGCTGCACGAAGGTCCCGAGGCAGGAAGGTCCTGTTGTGAAAGGGACAGCAAAGAGGCCCGAGTAGCTGGAGCAGGGAGTGAAGGGAAGGCGGGTGGGAGTGGGGAAGGTGAAGCCAGGTCAGGCACAGGGGCCCGAAGGTGCGGGTCACCGTGGCCACTGTAAGGACTTTGTTACCCTGGACGCGATGGGAGCCGGTGGACGGTTTTGAGCTGAGAGACCACAAGGTTTTATTTCGGTTTCACCAGCCCCCGTGGTACACCAAGTGGGAGCAAGGGCGGAGCAGGGAGAACCTGGAGTTGCTGACGAGGAGCCCGGAAAAGGCCGGCGGCTTGGACACGGGGCGGGGAAGGGGGGGGCAGGAGGGGCGGTAAAAGCGGTCGGATTCCGGAAATGTTCTGAAGGCAGAGCCGTGGGGTTTGCTGACTGGAGAGTTCCGTGGGGTTCTGGTGCAGATGGGACAAGGGGGTTTGCTCAGCACGGCGCCCGCACCCGGTAAGGGCTCAGTGAACACGTGTGGTCATCACTGGTGCTGGGTGCAGTCAACTGCCCTGGAGCTCGCGGATGCCTTTGCTCCCGGTGGGTAAGCCGAGGCAGAACTCCACAGCAGCGGCTGGAGACCCGTGGCGGCTGCCACCTGGTCCCTGTCCCACCACCAGCAGAGGGCGCCAGAACCCCACAGAAGGCCTCACGGTCCTGCTCCAGCCAGTCCTGTAGCCTCTGAAAAGACCTGCCATGAAGACAGGGGGCTCAGCCTGGCCTGACCTCGCTCCACTCACTGTCCGTCATTCCCATCGTATGCAAGTGGGCACCCCAATTTGGGGAAGGGACAAGGAAAGATAACTCCCTCTCCCCCAAATTGGAAGCTGGTTTGGATTTGTGTCCTGGCTCTTCCTCTTAATTGCTGAGTGACTTCTGGCAAATTATAAAGCCTGTTTGAGTCTCTCAATCCACCTCTGTGACATCCCCGCTCCCCATATCTACCCAGGGTTGTTGTGAGGATACAAGACAGATGAGTAGGAAATAATCGGCAAACTAAAGTACCCCCACCAAGCCAAAACCGGTTTGGCTCAGTGGATAGAGCATCGGCCTGCGGACTGAAGGGTCCCGGATTTGATTCCGGTCAAG
Source organism: Lasiurus cinereus (assembly GCA_011751065.1). Taxonomy (NCBI): domain Eukaryota; kingdom Metazoa; phylum Chordata; class Mammalia; order Chiroptera; family Vespertilionidae; genus Lasiurus; species Lasiurus cinereus. Next base: position 15,100,699 of record JAAGEH010000417.1, on the reverse strand, counting down.
GGCATGTACCTTGGTTGTGGGCACATCCCCAGTAGGGAGCGTGCAAGAGGCAGCTGATCGATGTCTCTCTCATCTGTTTCTGACTCTCTATGCCTCTCCTTTCCTCTCTGTAAAAAATCAATAAAATATATTTTTTTAAAAAGTAAAGTACCCCACCGAGAGGAGTGGAGGGAGGGAGCGGGCAGTTCCCAGCCAGGATACCAGCATCGCAGAGGCTCTAGAATGCAGACTCTGCACCCCCGCCAGCAAGAAAGCTGTGAGCTTTGACCTCCCTGAGCCTGAGCGAGCGCCACCTCAGCTCCTCGGCGTCACTTCCCTCGGCTGTAAGGTGGGGTGGCAGCAGCCAACCTCAGAGTCTGCGCAGAGGGAAGGCTATGCCTCCTGGCCTCCGTGGCTCCGTGGCTCCGTGGTTCTGTGGCTCCGAGTCCCTGTGGCAGGTGCCTGTGATTAATTCTCGCTCACTCAGTTCAGATTGAAGTCCCCGTGCCTCCTGTGGCTCTTCTCTGAAAATGGGGGCATTCGGCATGTTCGGCCGCCCCAGCCCCTCCATGGGGAGAGGAGAGTTTGTGGGGGGCTCGGGAGGAAGGGCACGGGCTCCCCGCTGCAGACGCCCCATCTCTCGCAGGAGAGACGTTCCTGCCGTACTACACCGGCCGCGCCATCGACGGCATCGTCATCCAGAAGAGCATGGACCAGTTCAGCACGGCCGTCGTGGTCATGTGCCTGCTGGCCCTTGGCAGGTAGCCCGCCCGCCACCGCCCGGCCACAGCAGGGGGCAGAGGGCGGGCAGCCCCTGGCGGGGGGATGAGCCAGAGGGGCCCCAGAAATGCTGCTGGTGGGCCTGTCCCTCAGCCGGTCACCATAGTGACCAACCACTGTATGGCTCAGCACCCACGTCCATGTGGTTGAGCCACACCCTCCTCCAGGGCTCCCCTGTCCGGTTGTCCAGCGCCAGCCTTGTGCGCCCTTGAGGGGTCCAGCTGGCGAAGTTGGGTCCTTGCCCCCAGTAAACCCAGCCCCTCTTCGCTCTCACCTTGGGGGCTCCCGGTGGGGACGGGGCCCTGGGAGTGGGGTCAGGGTTGGGCCCCGCCCCGTGCCGGCCGGGCCTGGCAGCAGCAGGAGGGCGGCGGGTGGGTGGGGTGCCGGAGGACGTCGTGCCATGTATAACATCTCTTATCTGCAATTAGCTCATTTGCCGCAGGTATTCGGGGCGGCATTTTCACCCTCATATTTGCCAGACTGAACATTCGCCTCCGGAACTGCCTCTTCCGCTCGCTGGTGTCTCAGGAGACGAGCTTCTTTGACGAGAACCGCACAGGTGGGCCTGCCCCCCGGGCTGGGCCGGGCTCGCCGGGTGGGCTTGCCTCCGGCTGGGAAAGCAGACCCGCACGTCTGTGGTCTCGGCGATGCTGGCTTTCCCCGCCGCCCAGTTCCGGGTGGAATCGTCCCAGGAGGCGGGCTCGGCTCCAGGGAGCTGGCCTGCTGGCTGAGGCTTTGGTCTGAGCTGTGGCCACTGTGGGACCCCGGCCAGGCCACCCGAGGTCCCTGCAGCAGCCAGGGCCTGGCCTCCCACTGTTACCCACGCCTGCAGCCTCAAGGGCCCAGATCCTCGGGGTGAGAGGGTTGGGGGTGCCGGGCAGAGCAGTGCAGCATCCGGCCGGATCACCGTCTCTGAGACTGACGGGCCCACGTCCAAGACTGGTTCCACCGCTCGCTGACAACCTCGGGGTCTCTGGATTCTCATCTCTGAAATGGGAATAGGAGTAGCCACCCCCTGGGGTTGTGAAGCCCTGACCCCAGCAACTGGCACAAGGGCTCAGCTCCTTCCTCCGAGGCCCAGCTTGTCATTTCTGTGTCAGGGAAGCCGGGTGTCACTCCCTCTCCAGGGAAGCGGGGCGTCACCCCCTCAGTGTGGCGCTGAGCCCGTGTCCTCCCCGCTGAGCCTCAGTCCCTCCTCTGTGCTATGGGTCTGACGGCACAAAATGCTGGTGGCAAGGGCTGGGCTCAGAGCAGCCCTCGAGGGAGCATTGACTCATCTTCCCGCCCCCTCCCAAATCCCCCTCTCTGCTCCCAGACTCCCCGGCGCCTCCCCTCGGTGTCCCCACCCCACCCACGGTGGCCCCCTGGCCTGAGCAGTGCTGACGGCCTGTGTTGCAGGCGACCTCATCTCCCGCCTCACCTCGGACACCACCATGGTCAGCGACCTGGTCTCTCAGAACATCAACGTGTTCCTGCGGAACGCGGTCAAGATCACGGGCGTGGTGGTCTTCATGTTCAGCCTCTCGTGGCAGCTCTCCCTGGTCACCTTCATGGGCTTCCCCATCATCATGATGGTGTCCGACATCTACGGCAAGTACTACAAGGTAGGCGGCGGGCGGCAGCGAAGGACTTGTCAGCCAAGAAATACATAAGGAGCACCCACGATGCCCCAGGCACCAACGCGCATGATGAGCAGATAAGGCCCACCCTCAGGGAGCTTTAGTCTAGGGCAGTGGTTCTCAACCTTTCTAAGGCCACGACCCTTTAATGCAGTTCCTCATGTTGTGGTGACCCCCAACCATACTTCATAACTGTAATTTTGCTATTGTTATGAATTATAATGTAAATACCTGTGTTTTCCGATGGTCTTAGGCGACCCCTGTGAAAGTGTCATTCGATCCCCCAAAGGGGTCGAGACCCACAGGTTGAGAACCACTGGTCTAGAGGGGAGGCAGTGAGGGCACGTGACCGCAATCATAATAACACCCAACATGGTAACAGAGGGCGATGCTCAGGAGAAGGGGGAAGTGAGGGGTTGGGGCAGCTGCAGCTTTAAGTAGATCTTTCTGAGAAGATGACACTGAGTCAAGAGGCAGCCATCTCACCCAGCCGCATGGCTCAGTGGTGAGTGTTGGCCTATGAACCAGAAGGTCACAGCTCGATTCCCGGTCAGGACAGGTGCCTGGGTTGCAGGCTCGATCCCCAGTGTGGGGCGTGCAGGAGGCAGCTCATCAGTGATGCTCTCTCATCATAGATGCTTCTATCTCTCTCTCCTCTACTCTCAGAAATTAATACAAGTTGATTTAGGTTAAAAAGAGTCGCCGTCTGAGGGCACGCCGGTGCAAAGGCCCTGGGGAGGGAGCATGCACCTGAGGAGCCGCAGGGAGGCTGAGCTTGAGTGAGGGAATGGGAGGGAATGAGGGCCAGAGGCGCGGGCCGGGCCGGTGAGGGCTCCGGTGTCCGCTCGGAGTGCAAGAGTCGCGCTCTTTCTGTTGCGCATCGTGCCTGTGGGGGCGGTGCAGTCCGGGAGGGAGGCCCTTGCCCACGCTCAAGCATGGGCAGGCTGCTGTCCCTTCCCTCCGGCCTTGGCACTGCCTCTGCCAGGAGGGAGGCTCCTGGCTCGCTCCCCCTCCTCTGCTTCCCACACTGGTGGGCGCCCCAAGCCCTCAGGGCCCAGGCAGGGTTCAGACAGCAGCAGAGGGCCCTGCCCCCGGGACCCAGGCCGGGGCGGGCGGGGTTCTTCTGAGCAGAGGGCTCTGACCCGGATCAGCTCGCAGGAACCCCTGGCGTCCGTGACCCGAGGCCAGCTCCAACACGGTCCGTTCCCCGGACCCACGTCACCCAGGAGGGCCTCGTGCTCGCCGTTCTGGGTGACGGGCTCCCCCTCTTCCCTCGCTGAGGAGAAGAGTAGATACACCCGTTGGCTGGGGTTGGAGCCAGCTCGCTTCCTGCGCTCCCCACCCCGCCCTTCCTGCCTCCCCGGTCCCAGTCCCTAGGACAGGGCCTGAGCCCCCGCCGCGGCGCCCAGCCGCCCGCCTCTGTGCACACCTCGGGCCTCGCCCAAGTTCAGTCCTCGGAGCCTCAAGGACGCTCTTTGTCTGTGGCCTTCTCCCCGGCCCCGAATGTGCTGAATATAGCCGCCGAGTCACCGCCACAAGCCACACACGCCGCCGCAGCCAGGCGTGACTCGGGCACAGCCGGCCCGCGCTGAGGCACTGCAGGGTTCCGATGGCTGGTGTGACTCAGGGGTCACGCGACAGCCCGTGTGGGGTCCCGGGTGGGCTGAGAAGCCCCAGCAGCCCTGCCCAGGGTGCCCTTCCAGACCCCCCGCGGGCAGCAGCCTGGGGATCATGCACCTGGGACCGCGTCTCAGCCATCTGTCCCCTCCGCACGCACGACACAGGCGGTCGTTCTAGCCCGTGCCCTCCACCAGGGTCACACAGCGACCAGTTCTGGAACCGCTGTGCCCACCCTCGGCTTTCGCATGATTCACTGTGTGTTGATGATGTAAATGGAGCCTCCCGTATTTTAAAAAACATGTATTTTTATTGATTTCAGAGAGGGAGGGAGAGAGAGGGAGAAACACAGAAACATCAATGAGAGAAAAATCACTGAACAGCTGCCTCCTGCACGCACCATAACTGGGGATCGAACCAGCAACCCGGATACGTGCCCTGACCTTGACCTGGTTCCTGGTTCCTGGGTCAATGCTGGGCTGCAGTCGGTTCTCTAGGTCCATCCCATCAGGCTGGAAGAAGGGGGAGAGGGCTCTCGGTCTTACCCTCCCGTCTAGGCCGCCCTGCAGAGCGCTCGCGCCAACCAAGGGCAGAGAAGCCCAGAGAGGTCTGGGGCTGCGGTCGGGAGTGACACTGTCCCGTGGGGTCTCCTCCCCGTCCCCTCCCCCCCAGAGGCTCTCCAAGGAGGTCCAGAACGCCCTGGCCAGAGCCAGTAACACGGCTGAGGAGACCATCAGCGCCATGAAGACGGTCCGCAGCTTCGCCAACGAGGAGGCGGAGGCGGAGGTGTACTCGCAGAAGCTGCAGCAGGTGTACAAGCTGAACAGGAAGGAGGCGGCCGCCTACACGTACTACGTCTGGGGCAGCGGGGTACGTGCCCCCGGCCCCGGGCAGGTCCGGCCACGGGGACAGACAGTTGGACGCGAAGATGGGGGTCCCTTGTCCGGGACATTAGCTGGGTCCCTGCAGGGGGGCAGGCCATTCGCAGGTGACTTTCCCCCATCCCCGCTCTCTGCCTGTGCCCAAGAAGGGCGATGTCCCCATAGGGATCTCGCTGCCCCTGCCTGTGGGGTCCAGGACCGAGCTCTCTTCTCAGCTTGGGGAGCACCCTGCCACGGCCGGAGTCACCCCAAGGCCAGCCGGGGCCCAGCCTAAGCCCCTTTCTGGCAGGACCGAGGCCACCACTAGACAGGCCCGGTAGAGGGTCTGGCTCACTTCCAGGGATGGGGGTCACCGCCCCTCCCTGGGCGAAGGGGGGCACCTGGACCCTGTCCTGTCTGGGGCCGCATCTGGACGGAGGGCTTATCGGGAAACAGCTGGGCTAGGGAAGAGGAGGGTTTGGGGTTCAGGGGAAGGAGGAGCTGATGTCCAGCCAGGAAGGGAAGGGCCTGAAACTCCCTCAGCCAAGCCTCCCCGAGGTGGGGTGCCCTTAGGGCTTGAATGGGTGGTGAGGGCTGCTGTCTCCACTGCTCCCCCAGAAACGGCCCCAGGCGCTGGGTGGGGTGGGGTGGGGGGAGGGTGCCGGGACACACTCCTTCTTTGGGGAGCCGGCTGTGGGGGACGGGGAGGAAGCACAGACCTCACTGCTATGTGACCCTGGCCAGTGGACCATTCTCCCGGACTCATGCTCTCCCCAGTGAGGACAGGACTGAAGGCTCCCTCGCGGCGGAGCTGAGGGGGGGGGTCTGGCGTGTGTGCCAGGAACTCACAAAGGAAGCCTTGTTCTCCCGGGCCCACGGCCAGCCCCAGCTGGGGACCTTTGCAGGGAAAACTCCACGGGAGGGGGCGGGAGGAGGGCGTGAGTGACAGGCGGCCACCAGCCTATGGGAGGGCACTGCTGGCTGGGGTTCAGCGTAGGGGGCAGTGCAGGGCACCCCTCACCTCCCCCTGCAGCCTGGGGCTGGGGCTGGGGCCGAGGGGAGGTGTGAGCCCAGCCTCCCGTGACAGCGCCCTCCCCGCTGCCCCAGCTCACGCTGCTGGTGGTCCAGGTCAGCATCCTCTACTACGGGGGCCACCTCGTCATCTCCGGGCAGATGACCAGCGGCAACCTCATCTCCTTCATCATCTACGAGTTCGTCCTGGGAGACTGTATGGAGGTGAGGGGCCGGCTTGGGGTCAGGGTTGCAGGGGGGGAGAGGGATGTGTGACCTGGGGGAAGTCCCTTGAGGTCTCTGTGCCTCAGTTTCCTCCTGAGCACAGAGGAGATAATGCTAGCCTATCCAAAGCACCCCACAAACTGTGTCATTATTATTTACATTTATGTGTGTGTGTGTGTGTATATGTTTTTTTTAAATTTTTTATACCCAAGGAGATGTGTAGTATAAATTAAGACCACCCCCACCCCCACCCCCGTTTTTTAATTGAAATTTTCCTTGCTGTGGCAGCTGAAGGAAGAAGGTTCCATTCCTGACTTGCCACATTCTGGTGGTTTGTTTCTTTTTTCTTTTTTCTTTCTTTTTTTTTAATGTATTTTATTGATTTTTTACAGAGAGGAAGGGAGAGGAATAGAGAGTTAGAAACATCGATGAGAGAGAAACATCGATCAGCCGCCTCCTACACACCTCCTACTGGGGATGTGCCCACAACCAAGAAACGTGCCCTTGACCGGAATCGAACCTGGAACCTTTCAGTCCACAGGCCCACGGTCTATCCACTGGGCCAAACCGGTTTGGGCTGGTTTGGTTCCTTTAACTTCTCGGCTTCCCTTTTCTCCTCTGGGCACGGTCACACCCACCCTTGGGGGGCAGGCGGGGGGCACTGAGGTAAACCTGGCTCCTCCCGGCTCAGCATTGGTTACCCCTGTTCCCATTTGCCGTTGTCATGAACTAGCAGGTGGGGCCTCCCGCAGCCCCTCGGGGTGGGTGCTCTTCTCTCGCCCCCTTCGTCCCCTGGCACCACGGGTAGGCGGGCAGGGGTGTCCCGGAAGCGGGGTCAGCGGGACAGGACGTGTCTCCCCCCACGCAGTCCGTGGGCTCCGTCTACAGTGGCCTGATGCAGGGAGTGGGGGCTGCCGAGAAGGTCTTCGAGTTCATCGACCGGCAGCCCACCATGGTGCACGACGGGAGCCTGGCCCCGGACCACGTGGAGGGCCGCGTGGACTTCGAGAACGTGACCTTCACCTACCGCACGCGGCCCCACACCAAAGTCCTGCAGGTGAGAGGGGGCACGGGCCCGCCCCTGTCATCCCTTCCCGCACCCCGTCTCTCACGCCTCCCCCACACCGGGCCTCCGGGCCTCGGCAGTGCAGCCAGGAGCACTCGAGGCAGAGTCCCTGCGCCCCTGAGGCTTGGGCTCTAGTCAGGAAGGACTGAGCATGCGCAGGAGGATGGTGGGACAGGAGTCGCGCAGGGCTGATGCAACCTAACAGTCAAGGAGGGCTTCTCGGAGGAGGTGACGTTAACGCTAAAACATGAACAAGGCGCAGGAGCCAATCCGGGTTGCTCTCGGCAGAAAGAACATTCCGGGCAGAGGAGACAAGTGTGAAAGGGCTGCCAGGTCCTGGGGAGGAGAGCATTCCAGGAGCCAGCGGGGCCCGAGCCTGGCAAAGGGGCTGGAGCTCCCGAGCCCAGGGCCCCACTGTGTCTGCGTGTTCCTTGCAGGACGTCTCCTTCAGCCTGACCCCGGGAAAGGTGACGGCGCTCGTGGGGCCCTCGGGCAGCGGCAAGAGCTCCTGCGTCCACATCCTGGAGAACTTCTACCCCCTGGAGGGGGGCCGCGTGCTGCTGGACGGGAAGCCCATCAGCGCCTACGACCACAAGTTCCTGCACCGCGTGGTAGGTGGCGGGCCTCGTTGCCCTTCTCTGTGCCCCAGCTGCTTCCTCGTGAGCAGAGAGGGACTGGTGCAGGTGCCAATTCTCATCACCAACATCACACCGCCCAGGTCCAGACTAGAACCCCTGCCCTCCCGAGGCCCCTTGGAGTCACATCTCACCACCTCAGGATCATAACTGTCTTTCTTTTTATTCCAAACACAAGCGAAAGTTTATTTAGAAAACCACAGAGGCCCTGGCCAGCGTGAGCCAGGAGGTCAGGGTTTGATTCCCAGTCAGGGCACATGTCCAGGATATGGGCTGGAGCCCCAGGGGGGGATGTGCAAAAGGCAGCTGATCTATATTGAAGTTTCATTAATGTTTCTATCTCTCTCTATCCTGCTCCTTTCCTCTCTAAAAATCAATAAAAAATGTGTTTCTTAAAAAAAGAAGAAGCAGAAAGCCACCAGGTAGGAAAAGTGAGCCAGCTGGGCTGCGTGGGCTCAGGAAACAAGTTAGGGGGCAGCAGAAGGGCCCTTGGAGCTGAGAGACAGAGGGGCTGAGATCACATTCATCCGGGTCTTGCTTTTTCCCTCGACGCTATTGGGAGTCATCAGGTGGAGGCTCTGGTGGTAGTCCATTCATTATGGTGGCTGGATGATAACCCACGTGCAAACATGTCACAATCGGTTTCTGCGTTCTGCCTTTAGAGGACGTTGGGGTTACTTCCTGGTTTGATTGACACCAGCAGCATGATGTGGGCGGCCATGTCCGTGTCCCGGTGCGCACAGGCATGCCGCCCCTCATTCCTGCCACGGGACTGGTCGTACCCCTTCACCTGCCAGCAGGGACGCGGGTCCCAGGGTCCCACGCTGACCTCGCCTCGAGCCCTTAACGGAGGCTGTGGTGGCCCCTCTGTGCCTGACGCTGTGCTGACAGGGAGCAGCACGCCCTCCACGAGAAGCACCAACTGTCCAGGACGCACCGTTTCCATCACCGACGTACACTAGGTCACGGGAGGGCCTGCGTGGGCACAGAGGCCTGGCTGGTGGCAGGGGCCATAGGTCGTGGCAGCTGCCCACCCGTGTGCACAGAACTTGGGGTGGGTGGCTGAGAAGAGGTCTCAGGCATGTGGCCACCAGCTGCTGCCCACGGGTGTTGTGGAAGGGCCCCCTGGGCAGAGCTGTTGAGGTCTGCAGGAGCGGCTACGTCAGACACGCGACGTACTGGTCCGTCCTCCATCATGGCCCTTTGGCGGGTGGGTAGAGGGGCTCAGGGCGGCCTTGGCATTTTTCTGATGACACAGGGTATTTGCCACTTGGATTTCCTCTTTTGTGGATACCTTTTCTTTCCTTTAACATTTTAATTCTCATAAACCCCAAACGATAAAGGACAACAGTCTAACCGCAGTCCCGATTATTCGGGAAATTTTATAATTCGGTCACGGGCGTTCCCTTCCACCTTACCTTTCCCGTTCCACCTATGGGCACAGCCGGTGCTCGCAGCTCCTGCCTGCTTCCTGTCTGTGTGCGAACATGTCCATATGTAAAGGCCACATGTACTTTTTTTTTAAAGAAAAATAGACTCTGCTGTGTGTGTGCATGACAGTTTGATTTTATGGGCACATTGTAATTATTTAATCCCCAATTTATGGACAACTAAATTTGAAAATTATTTTATTTTGCTATTTACAATGTCGCAATGCTATCCTCCATACTATCATTTTTTTAATGATAGACACACACACACACACACACACACACACACACATTTATATATTGATTTCAGAGAGAAAGGGAGAGGGAGAGAGAGAAACATCAATGATGAGAGAGAATCATTGATTGGCTGCCTCCTACACACCCCCTACTGGGGATCAATCCCGAAACCCAGGCATGTGCCCTTGGCTGGAATTGACCTGGGACCCTTCAGTCTGCAGGCCAATGCTCTATCCACTGAGCCAAACCAGTGAGGGCTCACTTTAAATACACACACACACACACACACACACACATATATATATATATATAATTTTTAAAAAATTTTTAGAGAGGAAAGGAGAGGGAGAGAGAGATAGAAACATCAATGATGAGAGAGAATCATTGATCTGCAGCCTCCTGCACATCCTACAATGCAGATCGAGCCCACAAGCAGGCATGTGCCCTGACCAGGAATCATAGGTCGACGCTCCACCACTGAGCCATGCCGGCCGGGCCGTGCTGTCGTTTTTGTGGACCGAATGCCTGCACGAGGACCAGGAGCCGGCATGAAGCTGTCCTGCTGGAAGCGGGAGGTCTGCGGCCGGGCTGCACCTTCCTCCTCCGGGAAGGAACAGGCTCCCTCAGAGCGGCTCGCTGCCTCCTTTCTCCCTTTCCCAGGGCAGGGCACACGGGAGCTCAGGGAGCCTGGCTTAGCCCCGAGCTGCCAGCCCCACGGGCCCCAGGCTGTGGGCCCGGGAGGCCGGGGTGTGCGGAAGGCAGGCTCCATGGTCGGGAAGGAAGAGAGGCCGCTGAGTGCAGAGCCAGGGCAGGCGCAGATCAGATTTCAGACCCGAGACCCCTGGCGTCAGCCAGCTGGCCGGGGCTGGCAAGGCTGCTGGTGACAGCTGGCTGCAAGGTCCCGGCTTCTCAGGCCCCCTCTCTCTCTCCGTCTTCCTCCTCCTCTTCTTCCTCCCCCCCCCCCTCTTGTGCAGATCTCCCTGGTGAGCCAGGAGCCGGTGCTGTTTGCCCGCTCTATCACAGAGAACATCTCCTACGGCCTGCCCACCGTGCCCTTCGAGATGGTGGTGGAGGCTGCACAGAAGGCGAACGCCCACGGCTTCATCATGGAGCTCCAGGACGGCTACAATACAGGTACCTCCACTGGCGGGGGTCCCCCAGGCCTGTGACCCCTGAGCTACCCAGGGCCTCGCCGGCTGTCGTTATTATTGCAGCGAGATTCACATCACATACATGCCACCACTTTATTTTATTTTTTAATACGTTTTCATTTATTTTAGACAGGAAGGGAGAGGGGGAAAGAGAGAGACATCAGTGATGAGAGAGAATCGGCTGCCTTCTGCATGGGGATCAAGCCCGCAACCCAGGCGCATGCCCTGGATGGGAATTGAACTCTGATCTCCTGGTTCATAGGTCAGCACTCAACCACTGAGGCGTGCCAGCCGGGCATAGTGGGGTTTTTTTTTTTTTGTTTGTTTGTTTGTTTTAAATTCTGTATTGGTTTCTGTTTGTTCCTAGTATCTTTAAAGATCCTTTGCATTTTTCTGTGATGTCAGTTGTCACTTCTCTTTCACTTCCGCTTTTGTTGATTTGGGCTCACCTCTCTTATTCGTGTCTGCACCCTGCGCCCGGGCCCGCTGCTCTGCAGGGAAACTTCTCTGGGGGGTTCGCTGACCAGAGGGTTGTGCCCTGCAGTTGGGACTCACAGACCTGCTCAGTACCAACTGATAGACAGAGACGTGTACCCTGCAGCCCCATTACTGGAGCGATGGGGTCCCCCAGGAAGATGGGGGGTGCCTGCTTCCCCACGGCCACACCGGCACAATGGACTAGCAAACATTTGGATTTTTGCCAAATTAATGGGCGAAAGTTACTATCTTGGTACCATTTGCATGTCATCGTAATTTGCATGCCTCTCACACACAGGAGGGAGAGCACCCTGTAGTGAGTTTGTGTTTGTTTATTTTGGTTTTGTTTTGGTTTTTTGTTAATTCTCACCCGAGGATGTTTTTCCATTGGTTTTTAGAGAGAGCGAGGGGGGATGGAGAGAGAGAGAGAGAGAACATCGATGTGAGACAAACACATCGATTGGTTGCCTCCTGCAGGAGCCCCGACCAGGGCCCGGGCCAGGGAGGAGCCTGCCACCCAAGGCACCTGCCCTTGACTGGAATCGAACCCAGGACCTTTTGGTCCACAGGCCGACGCTCTGTCCACGGAGCCAAACTGGCGAGGGCCCTTTTGTGAGTGTGAGCTGCGGGCGGTCCCAGCGGGTGGCCTGGTAACCACGCCTTCCCCAGAGAGTGCAGTCCCGGGTGGCAGGGGAGGTGTCGGGCGGGCCTTCCCACTCGCCCAGGCTGCCAGCCTCACCTCCCGACCACTGTCCCTGTGCCTCTGCCACGCAGAGACCGGCGAGAAGGGCGCCCAGCTGTCGGGGGGCCAGAAACAGCGGGTGGCCATGGCCCGGGCCCTGGTGCGGAAGCCGCCTGTGCTCATCCTGGACGAAGCCACCAGCGCTCTGGACGCGGAGAGCGAGTTCCTGGTGAGTTGCGAGGGAGTAGGGAGCAGTGGGCGATGCTATGAAGGGCTTGAAGGTGCCCTGGGCTCCCCCAGACCATCAACTTTCTAGGCTGGGCATTTCGCTTTTTGTTTCCTTTTTGTTTAATGTTTATATTTACTTTTAGAGAGGGAGGAATGGAGAGGGGGAGAGAGAGAAGCAGTGATGTGAGAGAGAAACCGAATGGCTGCCTCCTGCACGCCCCCTCCGGGGATGGAGGCCACAGCGCAGGCGTGTGCTCTGACCCAGGTCAAACCGGTGACCTGTGCGTGCGGGGACAAGGCCCAGCCACCTGGGCCACGCCAGCCAGGCCCGTTTCGGTTTTGAGAGCCCCCACGTACTTGACCCTCATTTCCCAGGGCTCAGTTTATTGGTTAAGCCAGCGCTGATTTATTTTTTAATCCTCACCTGAGGCTATTTTTCCATTGATTTTTAGAGAGAGAGGAAAGGAGGAGAGACAGAGAGGAGAAAGTTGATGTGAGAGAAACATCAATTGGTTGCCTCCTGCATGCGCCCCCACCACGGTCGGGGATAGAGTCTGCAATCGGAGTACATGCCCTTGACCAGAATCGAACCCGGGACCCTTCTGTCCCGGGGCCGATGCTCCATCCACTGAGCCAAACCGGCGAGGGCTAGGCCGGTATTTACTGTGCTCCTCCCGGGCGCCAGGCACCGAGCCAGGCACTGGGGTTACAGTGGCGGACTGGCCAGCCCGACAAACACAGTGTTTCCCTGTGGGGGGGCGAGACAGCTACTAAACAAGAACGCAAGCATGAGTTCAACCTGTGGCCCAAGCTCCGGAGAAGATGAAACAGCCATGTGACCCAGAGATCGGGAGGGGTCCCCATGGTCAGAGAGAAACTGCCGGGCGTTAGTGAAGGCGGGAGACAGATTTCACTCGGCGGCTCCTGTCCGCAGGGAAGAGCCGGGCTCCAGGGAAAAGCCACAAAGGGCTGGTCCGTGTGGCTGCGGTCAGGCCAGCGGGGTTGGCCGCCGGCAGCTGTTGAAATTGCGGTTCTGTCCTCCCACGGAGACCGGGGACCGAGGCCCTGTCCACCCCGATATTGTGCCGCAAAAGCACGGCCTCCGGTCCCGGAGAAAGACGCTCCCGAGGTTCGGGGGCCCCCAGACGCTTCTCGGAGGCACAGAGCGCGTGCGAGTGCCGCCCTTCGCAGCGACGGCTGAGCAGGCAGCTTCTGGTGGCATAGACGTGCCCCGAGTCTGCCGTGCCGCAGCTAGGACCAGGGTCCCCGGGTGCCACGTGAGCCGGGACCCGAGAGGAAAGGAGGGGGCCGGGCAGTTCTGGGCTAAGAGCATCCCAGGAAGAGGGGCGCAGGTGCAAAGGCCAGAGCAGGTTCACAGCTGAGTCCAAAGGCCAGTGTGTCGCCCTACCCGGTTCGGCTCAGTGGGTAGAGCGTCAGTCTGTGGACTGAAGGGTCCCGGGTTCAATTCCGATCAAGGGCACATGCCCAGATTGTGGGCTCGGTCCCTACTGAGGGAGGCAGCCGATCCATGATTCTCTCTCATCATTGGTGTTTCTTTCGCACTTAAAAAAAAAATTAATAGCCTGGCCAGTGTTGCTCAGTGGTTGCACATCGACCTATGAACCAGGAGGTCACGGTTCAATTCCCTGTCAGGGCCCATGCCTGGGTTTTGGGCTCAATTTCCAGTAGGGGATGTGCTATTAATTTTTTAAAATAATATATTTTTAAAAAGTTAATAGATTTGATATTTTAGAGCAGTTTTAAGTCTCAAGGAAATTGAACAGAAAATACAGAGAATTCCCATATTATTGTGGCACATTTGTTAAATCGGCAAGCCAATATTAGTGCATTATTACTAACTAGTAGCCCATACATGAAATTCGTGCATGGGTGTGGGGGTGTCCCTGAGCCCAGCCTGCACCCTCTCCAATCTGAGACCCCTCGAAGGATGTCCGACTGCCGGTTTACAGGGATTGGGCCTAAACCAGCAGTCAGACATCCCTCTTGCAATCTGGCACTGTTGGCTCCTAACCGCTCACCTGCCTGCCTACCTGCCTGCCTGATTGCCCCTAACCACTCTGCCTGCCAGCCTGATCACCCCCAACTGACATCCTGCTCAACCCCAACCAGCCCCCCTCCTGGTCTGCTCACCACCAACTTCCCCCCTGCCAGCCTGATCAACCCCAATGGCCCCCTCACCAGCCTAATTAGCCACAACTGCCATCTCATCCTGGTCTGATCATCCACAACTGCCCTCCCCTCTTGGCCTCTAACTGTCTCTACCTCGGCCCCACCACCATGGCTTTGTCCAGAAGAACATCTGGAAGGTCTCCTGGAAGGTCTCCCACTCTAATTAGCATATTGCCTTTTATTAGTATAGATAGAAGCCTGGTGCACAGATGGGGGCCAGCTGGTTTGCCCTGAAGGGTGTCCCACATCAGGGGGGGCGTTCCTATGGGGTGCCTGGCCAGCCTGGGTAAGGGGCTGAGGGCCATTTTCAGGCTGGTCACACTCCCTTCAGGGTGGGGGTTCCCACTGGGGTGCCTGGCCAGCCTGGGTGAGAGGCTGATGGCTGTTTGCAGGCTGGCCAAGCCCCCCCAGTAGGCACCCTCACCCCATATGGGTGTGGCCAGCCTGGGTAAGAGGGCTGAGAGCCATTTTCAAGCTTGCCACACCCCCCAGTGACCCAAGCTCCCAGCCCCTCTTTAAGTGGAGGCCAGAACAGCCTGAAAGATTGGCTTCCTCTGTCACTGGGGGCAACCCAAGCCTCCTTCTTGCTCCAGCTCCAAGGCTGCTTCCATCTTTGTTGGGTTAATTTGCATACTCACTCCTGATTGGCTGGTGGATGTAGTGGAATGATGGTCAATTTGCATGTTTCTCTTTTATTAGTGTAGACTAGGGTTCCTGGTTTTACATTGGAGATCACTGTTGTGTTGTGCATTCTATGGATTTTGACAAATGGAGAATGTTGTGTGTCTACCATCATGGACACAGAGTTTGGGTTTTAAGTGGGATAAGAAGCCAGTGGAGGGCTTGGAGCCGGAGTCCAACAAGAACTGATTGGACACTTTGAACCAGGGTGGGGAGTAGAACAGGGGGGCGGGATGCGGTGGAGGTGGAGGGACTGAGCAGAGCGAGATAACTGGGAGACAGCGTCCAAGGACTCACTCTGAGTTGGATTCAGGCCACGAGGGAGGTTGAGGAGCGGAGGGTGATGGTGTCATTGGTATGAGCTCGGGGGCGGATGGTAAGACCATTCACCAAGGCCGAGGTTGGAGGACAGAGCAGGAAGGCCAGGTGGGGCCCACCTGTCACGCACCGGCTCCCCCCCGCTGCTGGGCGCTGTGCCTGTCCCCGGGGAACAGAAGCCCAGAAGCAGGTCTTGCGCAAGTCCTGGCTTTACAGACGAACCCCGCTCACCAGGAGGCGGTAGAGCTGGGATACCAGCAGGGGGTGGGGGTGGGGGGACAGTCGGGGTCCAGAGAGGAGGAGGGGCGGGGCGGGCGTGGGTGGCCGCCTGCCCTGCCAGCCGCCTCCTGTCCCCCCAGATCCAGCGCGCCATCCACGGCACCCTGCAGCAGCACACGGTGCTCATCATCGCGCACCGCCTGAGCACGGTGGAGCGGGCGCACCGCATCGTGGTGCTGGACAAGGGCCGCGTGGTGCAGCAGGGCACCCACCAGCAGCTGCTGGCCCAGGGCGGCCTCTACGCCAAGCTGGTGCAGCGGCAGATGCTGGGGCTCGATCCCGCCCTGGACTGCACGGGCGGCCACAGCGAGCCGGGCAGCGGCGGCCACAAGGCCTGACCGTCGGCCCGGCCCGGCTCGTGGGGCAGAGGCCCCGTGCCCACTTGGCGGATGTGCCCACGGAGGCAGCCCTCGGAGCCCAGGCCCACGGCCCTGGCGGGCGGGCGGCCATGCCCCCGTGTCACTGCTTCCTGCTTCCCGTCCCGGTCCCCGCGGTTCCCGGCCACCGCCAGCCGGGGAGGACGCCGCGGGCCTCTGCACCTGGTCTCCGAGGCGAAGGCTGCGTCTCCTTTTCACAGCGGATCTCACCGGGGTGTTTCCTGCTTGGCTGGTTCGGCCCCGGTCAGCTCCCAGGTTTCACAAACAGTTTCTCATTGGGAGTCGTGGTGGGGAAGGTCACTGAGATGTTCCAGAAACTTCTGAGCCAGGAATGAATGACCTTCCTCCTAGCCTGGGGGAGGTCAGGGGGCAGCCAGGCCTCTACCCTTTGCCCCGTCTCTCCCTCTTCCCGGCTTTGTGAGTCAGGCCCAGGGCGGGTGGGAGGATGTCCGCCTGCCCCCTCCACGCCAGTCTCACTGTGAACCACTACGAACCTTAACTGGGGGAGTGAGGGGCTGGCCAGGCCTGGCGAAGCCTCGGGGTGACCCCAGCCCAGCACCCAGCTTTAGTCCCTCTCCGACTCCCCCCACTCTGCTGGCCGCCCCCACCTGCCCCCACCTGCCACTCTGCTGCTCCCAGGCCCTTTGATGTGTGGGAGACCGTTCTCTGCCCTGATCCGTGGATGGGACGGTGGCAAAGTCCAGGGTCTGGCTTTGCAGGGAGGTTGCAAAAATGTTGGGAGAACCCAGTCAATAAAGTGTACTACCTCTGACCTTTGATCCCTGACCTCTCCCTGGGGCATCTGCCATTACCTGGTTAGATCTGTCCCTCAGACCCAGCTCTCCTCCGGGCCCTGCCTGGGGTAGTTGTGGAGAGACTTTGGGGGTCTCGGCCACCCCCACCCTCTCCCCCGTGTCTGGGCGCCCCCAGAACCTCCAGTGCTGATATTCAGGTCACTGTCTGCTCCCCGGGGCTGTGCTGGGCAAGAGAGACCTGTCTCCTCTAAGTCCCCAGGCTCCTGAGCCTCCCAGGGGGGCCGAGACCCAGCCGCTACCACCTGCTCTTTTCCGTCGGGGACCAGGCCGAGCCCTCGCCAGCTGCTGGGGCTGCCGGACGGTCCCGCGCAGGACGGGGGTCAGGCTCCTTTGCTCCCGGCCCAGCATCCCCCGCTGGTGCTGAAAACCGCCCACAGCCTCTCAGCGCCTCGAATGCAAACCCCTTCCGGGGGCCCCGGGGCCCGGCTCCCTCTCTGCCCCAGCCACACTGGCCTTCTTCCTTCTGGTCCTTGAGCAAGCGTCGCTCAGTCTCACCTCCGAGGCTTCACACTGGCTGTTCCTTCTGCCCAACACACTGTTCCTTCCACTCGGTTCCCAGCGGGTTCCTTCTCATTCCTCTCTCAGCTCACATGTCCTCCCCACAACAAGCCCTGAAGCTGGTCTCCCATCACCCTGATCTGTTGTCACAGCCCCTGTCACCCCCTGACATTTTCTCGGTCTTGTTCCAGGCACAGGTCTGCCCCGTTTGTATGAACTCTATCACGTAACCCTCATAAAACCCCTAAAACAGCGGTTCTCAACCTGTGGGTTGCAACCCCTTTGGGGGTCAAACAACACTTTCACAGGGGTCGCCTAAGACCATTGGAAAACACAGACACGATTCATAACAGTTGCAAAATTAGTTATGAAGTAGCAACAAAAATAATTTTATGGTTGGGAGTCACCACAACATGAGGAACTGTATTAAAGGGTCGCGGCATTAGAAAGGTTGAGAACCACTGCCCTAAAAGGTACAGGCAATATTATGCCAACTTACTTCACAAATGAGGAAACTGAGGCACAGGGAGGTTTAGCGACCTCCCAACTGGGAAGGGCTAAAACCAGGCACGTGTGTGTGTGTGTGTGTGTGTGTGTGTGTGTGTGTGTGATCCAACCACTGGACACCCGAGAGTGACACTAGAGAGGACGTGTCGGCATTGCACCCAGGCCAGGCATCACCTATTAGAGCCGAGCGCCTATCACAGGTTCCCAGGAAGCAGGCGGCTGCCCTGCGGCCTCCAGCAGCTGTCAGGAGCCTCGTCCACGCGCGGGCGGTCTCCCGCCTTTCCGTTTCTGCCGTGGTTCCTTCCAGAGAGCGCTTCCTGCTCCCTGAAAAGCAGAGTCTGGTGCAAGCTTGAAGCTAAGTGGCAGCCAGACCTCCCCATCGGCGACGGGCACGGAAAGGTGGGGACTGTGGTTAACGGAGCTGCGATCGGAGGCTCCAGCCTCGGGCCACGCAGGAAGGCCGGCCAGCAGATCTCCGGACGTTTCCAGAGGAGTCGGAAATTTCCATTTCAATATGAGGTCAGCGGCTTTTCATAGACGGGCTCAAGTTATTTTTACACAACCAAGGGTCGCTAAACCTCATCTCCGGGCGGTGTTCCGCCGAGTCGCCCGCTGCAGCCTGGGTGCTGGTCCGGTCCTGCCATCAGCCCATCTCTTGTCCCCGCCCGTCCCCTCCCAGGCTGGGAGTTCCAGGTGCCCCTCCCTGTCCCAGGCCAGCATCAGCTCCAGATCCCCAATGGGCAAACCCAAACCCAAGTGGTTCCAGAGACCACTCGAGCCCCCTCCGCATTAGAAGGCAGACGGGATTTTTCCATGCAGGGGTGGCCAGGTAGGGTTATGGTGTGAGTGGCGTGCTTTTGAATGAACAAAGCTGCTGTCTCATCGTGACCTGCGTGTTTTTCCATAAGGAACCACTTTTTCCAGACCTCCGCCCACCCTGTTATTCTGGAGTAATTCCAGGCTGACAGGACAGCCCCAGCGGAAGCCAGAGGGCTCCTGCGACCGTACCTTCACCGGTTGCCCCTTACGTTAGCATCTCACATGGCCCAGGGACATTCGTCATGGCCACGAAGCCAGCCCTGGCGACCACTGGCAGCGAAACCCCGAGCTCTTGTATTTCTCCAGCCTTTCTTTTTTTGTTGCTGTTCATTTAAAAATAAAAAATGCTTTTATTGATTTCAGAGAGGAAGGGAGAGGGAGACAGAAACATCAATGATGCCGAAACCGGTTTGGCTCAGTGGATAGAGCGTCAGCCTACAGACTGAAGGGTCCCAGGTTCAGTTCCGGTCAGGGGCACATGCCTTGGTTGCGGGCACATCCCCAATAGGGGGTGTGCAGGATGCAGCTGATCGATGTTTAGGAAAAAAAAAAAAGAAACATCAATGATGAGACAGAATCATTGATCAGCTGCCTCCTAGAGGCCACTTACTGGGGATGGAGCCCACAACCAGGTATGTGCCCTTGACCAGGAATCGAACCGTGACCTCCTGGTTCATAGGTGGATGCTCAACCACGGAGCCACGCCAGCTGGGCTTGGCTTTCTCTGTTAAGATGCATGGAGCTGATATGGCTGTGTTCTTCACTCCTAGGCCCCGTGCCAGGCCATCACTGTCGTCAGAGCACGGAGGGCTGTGGGGACCCAGCAGACTCAGCCCTGGCAGGAGGCCCCAGGGGCAGGGAGGGGCAGAACCAGCTTCTCAGCGTGCAGCCCACGCAGGTGCACTGCGCTCAGAGGGCCTGACGCTCTGCTTCACGCCCTGCAGCTGCCGCCTTCGGGTTCTTCCCAAGGTCTGCATGAGGCCTCCGCGGTTTCATTTTGCACCGGGCCCTGCAGATTGTGCAGTGGGTTCTGGGTAGTGGTTTCAGCTGGAGGCAGGGCCCTGGGGAAGCCTGTCCCCGCAGTTGAGTCTTTGGCATCTGGGGAGGGGGCTTAGAGAGTTCTAGAACCAGCACTCTGGCCCCCATCCCCAGGTCCTCACCCCGGGCCTTCCTCAGGTCATGCCCGCCCCTCCTCCTTCCCAGCTGGTCTGGGAAGCTGAATGAGAGCCTTAGGCGGCAGCAGGTGGGTTGTTCCAAATGCTTGCTGGAGGCAGACCCTGACCCGGAGCGTGTGTGTTGGGAGGAGGCTGCCCATCTAATTTGGGGTCACAGTAAGAGCTGACAGCCCCAGGGACAGAAACCCAGGGCCTTGAGGATGCTGCAGATGGGCGCTTGGGGCGGAACACCCGCACCTGGGCCACAGGAATGACGGTCCCTCCGAGGTGTGTTTCCATATCCATTGCACGGAAGCCCTATCAGGGCTCGGGCCCCACCTGCCCCCCAAATCTGCTTTTCTCTTCGTGTCTGGCTGAGACCTTCCCCGCCTCCGGGAGCATCCAGAGCTAACGGCTCAGATTCCATCCTCCTCTTCACCAGGATGCCTGGAACCGCTGACCAGGTAGGTGGGCTGCACAGCTGTGAGGCGAAGCCCCCACCAGCACCCTCTACACCAGGGGCAGGTGTACCCGGAGGAGTGCACAGGCCAGAGGGGGGCACAAGTGAGTGCATGGAACCAGCCGTGAGACATTAGGGAGCGGTGGGAACTGTGGTGAAATGGAGACCTCGCTCCTTCGTTAAAGGGGCGGCCGGCTGCTCAGCTGTGCCCACTTTCACAACAAGGAAGTGAGTAAGACACGGGGCCTGGTTCCCCGGTTTTTCAAGGGAAGTTGGCCAACCACGTGTGGAAATCTCCCGACTTTAGCTGGAGGCACCTAGTCCCAACGTTTAAAAACACAAGCTGGCCAGAGCAAGCACGTCCTCGGGCCCCAGGATGGGGACCACTGGTTTGGACCCGCCCTGGAGCTCTGGATCGGCCTCGCGACCGTTTTTCTCGTGGGTGCGATCGTGGGTGTAGGTGTGGGGCGGTGGGAGTCCTCATTCTCTGCCCCGAGCAAGGGGGTGGCTGGTTTTAGGAAACACACCTCTGAAAGCTTCCAAAAAAGCATAGGCGGCGGCGGCTTTCAGGACATTCCCAACGTCCTGCAACTACCATCGCATCTAGTTCCGGAACATTCTCAGGAAGTCACTACCATCACCCTCATTCCCAATCCTCCTCCCCCCGGCCCGCCTGCTTTCTGCCCCCACGGGTTTGCATACAGTATTCCTGTCAGTAGAACTCTACAGGGTCCTTTGCGCCTGGTTTCTTTCCCCAAGCGTCACACTTTCAAGGTTCACTGGGATTGGAGCTGCCAGGACTTGATTCTTTAAAAAACAACATCACACACACACAAGGTTCTTATTGATGTAGGAGAGAGGGAGAGAGAGAGGTAGAGGGGTAAGGAGAGGGGGAGGGACAAGGAGAGGGAGAGGGACAGGGAGAGGGACAGGGAGAAAGACAGGGAGAGGGACAGGGAGAGGGACAGGGACAGGAAAACATGGATGAGAGGGAATGATCGGCTGCCTCCTGCATGCCCCTGGGATGGAACCCCAAACCCAGGCGTGTGCATTGACCCGGAATCCAACCTGCAGCTTCTCAGTGTTTGGGGCGACGCTCAACCCTCTGAGCCGCGCCGGCCAGGGCTGTTGGTTTTTTAGGTTTTGTTTCTGAAACTAGGGGCCCTGGCCAGGTGCCTCCGTTGGTTAGAACATCCTCCCAGCACACTCAGGTGCGGGCGCCACCCCCCGCAGAGCACGTGCAAGGATCAACCAATGAATTCTTCAGTAAGTGGAACAACAGACCCATGTTTCTCTCTCTCTCACTCCTTTCCTCCCGCTTCCTTCCCCCCTCTCTCTCAAATCAGTTTTTAAAAGATGTAAAAGCACATTTACTCTTTCCTTCGTCGGAACGCCCAGCCCGCAGAGAGGAGCGCTGAGATGGGCACACGATGCTGCTGACGATGATGATTCTGGTTAAAAAAAGCATTTTCAGTGCCCCGAGCGCCCGTGAGCACTCAGCACCTTATATACTAACTCTGTTAATCCTCACCAACTTGCGAGGCAGCTACTACCATTAACCCTATTTTTCTAAAGAGCGAGTAGCCGGCAAAGAGTCATACAGCAAAGTGGCCAAGCTGGGACCTGAACCCCGCAGCCTGACCACTGACCCCCACCGTAGAGCCTCCACCAGTGCCTCGGGCTGACTAGCAGGCTGCCCTGTGCATCCGACTCCTCACCCACATTCTTTCCACCTCCGTGGGTGTTTTTCTCTCTCTCCTTTGCAATGAGTGGCTCAGGGTTCCTTGTTCCAGCCCACGGAGCTGCGGATTGCTGAGTCACCCGGGGCAGGATCTAGACGCTGAGTCACTCGGGGCGGCTGGAGGGACAGACCTCAACACAGCTTCCTCCCTGTCCTGCTCTGAGTCACCCCAGGGTGGCCCCGGCACCTAAGAGGCCACATCCTCGCAGCTCCTCACCTGAGACCAGCCGCTCAGCAGCGATTACACCGAGCGCCTGCCCGTGCCCGGCACTGTGCGAGCTGTGGGTCGCCCCGGGAAATAAGAGGTCCAGCTCACTGATGTTCTAACAGGCCACGAACCCCACGTGGTGAAAAAAACGGGAGAGGGATTGGGGAGCCGTGGTGCTCGAGCTGCGGCGGCCTGAGCGGGGACATCCCGGTCGAGGCTGAGGGGGGAGGAGGGCGCCCTGGGAGTCGGGAGAAGAATGAGCCGAACGCGGGTGGTGCTCCCTCAGAACGTTGAACTTGGAGTGACCACAGGACCCGGCGCTCCCCCTCCACGGGAGAGACCCCGAAAAATGGAAGCATGTCCATGCAGAAACCTGTACCCCGATGTTTATCAAAACGCTCTTCACAAGAGCCTAAAGGGGGGAACCCCCCCAAATGCCCCTCAACCGGCGGATAAACAGACGGCGGTCCCGACGCCTGTGCTTTCCCCGGAAGAAGGGAGCGGCTGGGCACGTGCTGCAACCGGGCGAACCCGGACACAGTGGCCATGAAAGGCGCCGGCACCACAGCCTCCGTGTTGTAGGGGTCCTTCCAGGGGTGTACTCAGATCGGGGTCCTCTCCCGCCCCCACAGACACACAGAGAGCAGGCTCGGGGCTCGCACGGCGTGGGGAGGGTTGCTGGGAAGGCCCGGCTCTCACGGGTGAAAGGCGTCCCACGGGGCGATGAGGACGCTGTGAAACTCGAGGCCGGTGGGTGTGTGACCTGTGAGCGCGCTAAGACCAACGACGGTGTCCGCTGGGAAGCGCTCAGTTGCATGCTGTGTGGATTTCACCTCCTTTAAAATGTTTTGATTGGTTTTTAGAGAGAGAGGAAGGAGAGGGAGAAGGGAGATAGAAAAACCAATCACTGCCTCCTGCATGCCCCCTACTGGGGATGGAGCCCAAAATCAAACCAGCGACTTTTTGGTACATGGGTTCCTGCTCCCAATGGCTGGGCTCACCTCATTTTTTTAAAAAAAGGTTAGGCCACCGAAACCGGTTTGGCTCAGAGGACGGAGCGTCGGCCTGTGGATTGAAAGGTCCCAGGTTTGATTCCGGTCAAGGGCATGTACCTTGGTTGCGGGCACGTCCCCAGTGGGGGGCGTGCAGGAGGCGGCTGATCAATATCTCTCTCTTATCGATGTTTCTAACTCTCTATCACTCATCCTTCCTCTCTATAAGAAATCAATAAAATATGTTTAAAAAAAGGTAAGGCTGAACCCAGTTTGGCTCAGTGGATAGAGCGTCAGCCTTCGGACTGAAGGGTCCCAGGTTCAATTCTGGTCAAGGGCATGTATCTTGGCTATAGGCACATCCCCAGTGAGGGGCGTGCAAGAGGCAGCTAATTGATGTCTCTCTCTCTTCGATGTTTCTAACTCTCTATCCCTTTCCCTTCCTCTCTGTAAAAAAATCAATAAAATATATTAGAAAAAAAATGGTAAGAGGAGTGTGTGTGGGGTTGATCCAGGCAAAACAGTGGCAATATAAAGCCCACACCCAGGCAGAAGCTTGGACAGGGACAGATGGGTGGCGTCTAAGAAGGTGTCCCTCCTTCCACAAGGACTAGGGAGCGTTGGAGGGTGGTGGTGGTTTTAACATCTTTTTATTGATTTCAGAGAGGAAGGGAGAGGGAGAGAGAGAGGAACATCAATGAGGAGAGAGAATCATTGATGGGCTGCCTCCTGCACGCCTCCCCACTGGGGATCAAGCTGGCAACCCGGGCATGTGTCCCTGACTGGAATCAAACCTGGGACCCTTCCGTCTGAGGGCCGACGCTCTATCCACTGAGCCACACCGGCCAGGGCTCATCGGGAGGTTTTGATCCCGGTGGGACGTGACCGATCCCCTGGCTGTGCAGGGAGAGCTCCCTGGACTGGTCGGGCAGCAGGCCCCTCTCTCTGGGGGCCGGGGATGGGAAAGAGCCTCGCAGCGGGGCTGGGATTGTTTCATCGCCGGGCCTTCCGCAACCCTCACTCAGGACATCCGGCTGTTATTTATAACCGAAGGGCTGGGCGTTGAGAAACACTTCAAGGAATTTTCGGCTCTGCATGCGGCCCAAAGCGGCCGGTCAGCAGGCGCCTGGGAGCAGCAACATGAGCCCCACACAGATCAGCAAGAGGCCCTTCCCCGCTCCTGGCCCCGGAGCAAGCTGCCCAGCACGGGGGCAACCGGGGACTCAGGGCCCGGGAACTGACTCACGGCGGTTACATAACCAGGGCCTGGTCTGCTGCCACATGTTTCCCGACCTCTGACCCTCGGTTATCTAGCTTTTCTGCACATCGGCCTAATTTTCCCAATGGCAGCCTGGCTGGAAGTCAGGGCTGAGACACGTGGTAGTGTGGGTCACGGATGGGCTTTTCCAGAACAGGAAGGTGGCTGATTTGGGGGCATCATTTGGGCCCTGCCGCCTCCAGGCAGTCTCCCCTGATTTCTCACAGCCCCAGCTGGTCTCTTCCGCCCCCAGGTATTTCACCTGTCACCGCTTCTCTGGCATGTGGCTCGCTCTCTGAACATGGTAGAAGCTTCTGAAAGGCAGGGCCTGTGCCTTTTCTCACGTTGGCTCCCCCACATAGTAGGTGTGCTCTCTTTGCGCATAGTAGGTGCTCTCACCCAAACCGCCAGGTGAATTCGCACCGCTCCCCGCCTCCCAGGCAGGCCCCTTCTGGTGTCCGAAGGTCAGCTCAGGGTCATCTCCTCCCAAACCTGTTCTTCTCGCCGCCAAGACCGGCTCCGTCTGCGACAGCCTGGGCCGGCTGCTCAGGTCCGCACCGCGGAGCTCAGGCCTGACTCTTCCCTCCCCTCATCCCCTGCCAGGCACCCCTTGGCGAGACTCCCCGGGCTGTCAGCTCAACCTGCTGAGTTGGACCCTCTTTCTCCATTTCCTCCTCCGCCCCCCTGAAACCCTGACTCCCAGGCAGGCTGCACCCACATCTCCCAGCTCCCAACCAGCCCCACCCTATGATCCCTTCCCACAGCAGCCAGCGAGAGCTTTCTTTTATTTTTAGAATAGATATAGATTAAGTATTTTTATTGATTACAAAGAGAGAGAGAGAAACATCAATGAGGAGAGAGACATAACTGATCGGCTGCCTCCCACACACCCCCTACTGGGGCCCGAGCCCACCTCCCAGGCATGTGCCCTGGCCGGGAATTGAACCCTGACCTCCTGGCTCAGAGGTCCACACTCAGCCCACTGAGCCCCCTGCCGGGTGAGCGCCCTCTCTGTTAACTGGACCCAGGACAGAGGGGCCTACGGAAACCGGCAGAGGCGGCACGGGTTCCTCGGCCCTGGCCCCACCCCCGGTGTCCACATCTCTCGTTCGTGTGGTCCGTTTGCCCCAGTGACACATTATTGTCCACGGAATTCCATGCGTTAGTCAGGATTTCCCAGGGGTGGGGGGCGGCTTTTCTTCTGTCCCCCAGCCCGCCAGGGACTCCTCACTGCCTGTGGCCCGCGTGCCCCTCGTGGCGGTGACAGTTCACAGACGCCCCTGGTCTTGGTGACTTGCCCAGGGGAGGCTGGGGCAGGGTGTGGAGGCCGGCCTCGCGGGGATGGGATGTTTTTCTCGTGACTGGGCTGTGGGTCACGGGGAGGAAGGCACCGGGCAGAGTGCCACTCTCCCCACGTCACGCGGAGGGACTTCCTGCCGACGCGATTCGTCACGCTGGGCGTGTCTGCCAGGTGTCTGCACATCTGCACGTGACACTCCTCCCCCACGTCCCTACCTTCCCCGCCGAGGGAGCGGGAATGGCCGAGCACCCAACCCTGTGGGCCAGCTCCTCCCGGCCAAACCCGAGACAGCCGACCGGCCGGCTCTGGCCGGTGTGGCTCAGTGGGTAGGATGTCGGCCCACGCACCGAAGGAAGAAGGGTCTCAGGTTCGATTGCTGGTCAAGGGCACGCACCTGGGTCCCACGTCCCTTCCACTCCCTCTAAAAACAATCCCGGGAAAGCTGTCACCAAGGCCAGGCCCGGGAGGACGGCGGTGGGAGGGCGCTGGCTGTAGCCGGAAGGGGGCTCTCAGAGTCACCCAGGCCCCCGGCCCCCAGGACGGTGAGAAATCATTGTCTTGGTTTAAGCCCAAAAAGTACATAAATAAAGGAAGGGGGAGAATAGCCTCGGGCGAGGATTTAGAAAACAATTAAAAAGTCATCCTCAAGCTTGAAAAGGCTCGTAAGGAAGACAGGGCCGGGAAGGGCGACCCAGCAGATCTGAGCGAGAACGAAATGACCTCCGAGTGGAACGCAGCGTAGACGCAGGCGGTGGAGACAGCGGGAGCGGGACGGGGCGCAGGGCGGGGAGCCCCGCACACACGTGTTTGGAACCCCGGCAGAAGCGGGCGGGGAATCGTGCGAAGAGAGAATTGTCTGGAGCCGGTCCAGAGCTGATGAAGAGATGTCAACCCCCAGATCTGAGGAGGCAAAGATTTGCCCAGAGCGATAAGTGGAGGGGAGATTCCCCAGGCGTCTGCCCTGCCCCGCCCCGCCCTGCGATGTGGGCCTCCGTGGGGGGGAAGCCCCCCCCACCTCCTCTCTGAGCCAACCCGTGGCCCAGAGGCCTCCTGCCTTCTTGTGCAGCTGTCCTTCACCCCCTCCTCGGCCACCCTGGTTGCCTGGCCTCCCGGCTGCCGGTGGGTTTAAAACAGGCAGGAATGCAGCCCAGCCACCGAGCTGTGACCGGCCCAGCCGGCAACCCACAACTCGCCCTGGGGGAGCAGGAACCTCTAACCCTCCTTGGCCGCCAGTTCTTTCTCGAAACAAAGGGGAGCATTTCACACCAGGAAAAGCACCCGAGTACCTTCCAGCCAGAGGGAAGGCAGGAAGACGCTTAGAAAGGGTTGGCGATGATGTCATTCCCTCTGGGGTGGCTCAGGGGACCGCCCACCACCCAGACCATGGGCACCCCCTCACCCCCCTTAACTGACGCCCACCACCCAGACCAGGCCCCAGCCCCAGCTGACCTGTCAAGGAGCCACGCTTTTCTAGAAATAGAATCGCTGCCTCATTCCTGCAGCAGAGGAAGGGGGACGGAATTAGCCCCATTCTCCAGATGGGAGAGCGGAGGTCCCAGCAGCAAAGCCAGTGGCCTTTCTCGTCCGTTGCCAGAACCCGAGGTCTCCGGGTCCCAGACCAGGCGTTTCTGCGCCCACCACCTCCCATCGGGCGCCTGCTCTGTCTGACATGGGCCACCGGACGCTGCAGCAGACAGTCGCCCGGTGTTCCTGACCCCCAGGCTGTGCCGTCAGCTCATTGGCAAGGACGGGGCACGGGGCGGAAAGGTTCCAGGCCGCTCACAGAGGAAGCAGAACGTGCAGGTCGACGGAGCCAATGGAGCCGATGGAGCCAGGGTCCCCACACGAAGTCAAGCTCATGCTCCACAGCCCTTCGCCTTGTGGGCGGCACAGAGGTTGCAGATTTTACAAGGGGAAGGCCAGACCCTCCCTGGCTTTGTGGGGTCCTGGGACCTAAGCCGAGGCCCGCCAGACGGATCCCACGCCCCAGCACGCATCAACCCTGAAAAGATTATGCAAAGCGGAAGAAGCCGGCCACGCGAGCACAGTATTGTGTGGTCCCTCTCGTGTGAAATATCAAACAAAGAGGCAAATTCACAGGGTGGAGGCTGCGGGGGGGGGGCCAGGAGACCGGGAGTCGGTGGGTGGGTCAGGGTCAGCTCAGGTGATGCCATGTCCCGCAGACAGGTGGTGGCCACGGTTGGGCAGCCACGTGAGCGTGCTTAATGCCGCCGAGCTGCCGACTTCTCGCTGCTTAAAGTGGGATATTTTATGTGTATTTTCCTAAGGTGCAGGAGTATTTTTAAAAGCGTGAGGTAGCTGCAATAGTTCTCTAGGTGCTAACATAGGTGGATCTCAAGGCAGAGAAGGGAGACTATTGCGTAATATGATGTCATTTGGGCTTTTAAGATGTTTGTGTGTTTTTTAACAACAACAAAAATCCACCACGCCCAGCCACTGTGGCTCAGTGGTTGAGTGTTGACCTACGAACCCGGAGGTCACAGTTCCATTCCCGGTCAGGGCACATGCCCTGTTTGTGGGCTTGATCCCCAGTGTGGAGCGTGCAGGAGGCAGCCAACCAACGATTCTTTCTCATCATTGATCTTTCTTTTTCTTCCTTCCTTTCTTTCTTTCTTTCTTTCTTTCTTTCTTTCTTTCTTTCTTTCTTTCTTTTTTAAAGATTTTTATTGATTTCGGAATGGAAGGAAGAGGGGGAGAGATAGGAACAAACTAGAAGGTCCTCCTCTTTTAGCTCCTAACACTTCCACTGTGCTTTGCGATGGAACTTAAACGAGGGAATGAGAAGGTGAGCAGAGACGGGCTTGGCTCCGTGCAGAGGGTGTGCATTCCACATTGAATCCTCCGGAGAGTCCTCTGCCTTTCAACGATGCCCATATCGGCCACTTCCTGTCGCCTGCACGGGCTACCACTGTTTGCATCATGGCCATACCCCTGCCTGGTCCTGCACCCTCATCCATCCCACCTCACCTCCATATCATAGCCACAGTGACTGCTTCACTTTTTTTTAATGTTTTTTTTTTTAAATCCTTACCTGAGTCTAATTTTCCCATTGATTTTTAGGGAGAGTGGAAGAGAGCAGGAAAGACAGAGAGAAATATCGATGCGAGAGACACATCGATTGGTTGCCTCCTACACTAGCCCCGAACAGGGCCTGGGCCGGGGAGGAGCGTGCAACCAAGGTGCATGCCCTTGACCAGAATAGAACCTGGGACCTTTCAGTCCACAGGCCGACACTCTATCCACTGAGCCAAACTGGCTAGGGCTATTTCTTACTATTATTTTTTTCTTTTAATATATTTTTATTGATTCTAGAGAGGAAGGAAGAGGGAGAGAGAGCAGAAATATCAGTGATGAGAGAGAATCAGTGATTGGCTGCCTCCTGCACACCCCCTACTGGGGGATCAAGCCTATAACCTCAGCATGTGCCCTGAGCAGTAATCCAACCATGACCTCCGGGTTCATAGGTCACGGTTCAACCACTGAGCCACTCCAGCTGAGCTCATCATTAATATTTCTCTCTCTTTCTCACCCTTCCTCTCTGAAATTAATAAAAATATATTTAAAAAGATTTTTTTAAATCCCCCCAAAACAATATGAAATATGCTACGTGTTCATACGTTAAAGAAAACACCCCAGGCTGAGGACCTAGTGGCCGGTGAGGAAGGACGAGAGCGGAGCGAGGCAGACAAAGGAGGTCTGGGCTCCTGGTGCATTTCTTTCTCAAGGAGGACGGTGTGGCGCTGAGTAGTGATCCCCCGAGTAAACGCACATCCTCACCCCCAGCATCTGCCAGGTCACCTCCTGGGGCAGATGGGCCTGGCAGGGGCCGGCGGTCAGGGACCCTGGGACCCTGGGACGGGACAGCCTCCTGGGGGTGCCAGGTGGCCAGAGCCTCTCTGAGAGGGAGGCAGGGGGCGGGGCAGGGCTGTGCGGCCGTGGGAGTGGGGTGCGAGTGCGGGCCCTGAACATGAAGGGGGCCACCTCCTCCCTAAGGAGAGCCAGGGTCCTGAGAAGCTCCCCAAAAGGCAAGGAAACAGCCGCAGCCGCCAGAAGGCTCCGGTCCTGCCAGCATCCGCACTGGAGGACTCTGACCCTGGCGTCCGGACGAGCAGAGACGACACTCACTCCAGCCGGTGGTGGGTGAGAGGGTCCACAGGAGCCGCAGACGCGGGTGCACGTGGTCCGGGGTGGTGGTACAGGACACGGGTGGTAAAACCAAAAGGAGAGCCTGCGGAGGGGGTGGCAGGTTTGGGGGGTCAGACAGGGCAGCCCCTCTTCAAAGCAGAGAGTGAGCCCTGGCTCGTGTGGCCCAGGGGTTAGAGTGTCTGCCTGTCACCAAAGGGTCTTGGGCGCAATTCCCCATCAAGGGCACGTAGCTGGGTTGCAGGTTCGATTCCTGGCCCCCAGGGCAGGGCTTGTGGGAGGCAACCGATCCATGTGTCTCTCTCCTATTAATGTTTCTCTCTCTCTCTTCCTCCTGCCTCCCTTCCGCTCTCTATTAAAAAAAAAATCAATAGGAAAAAACCCTCCGGTGAGGATTCAAAAAAAAAAGAAAGAAAAGGAGTCTGACCAGGAAACACAGCCGCAGGAGGCTGAGGTCAGGAGGTGACGTGCCATCAGGAGGGGGAGGTGATGTCAGACTGTTAGCACTTGCAGAGCCATCAGGACGGGGAGGTGACGTCAGACCGTAGCGTGCAGAGCCATCAGGACAGGAGGCGTGAGCACATGCACCCCCATCTGTCGCGGAGGAGACGTGCAGAATTTCACAGTGATGACAGCGTCTCTGATTTAGGGCCTGAATTAACACCTCCTGCTGCTGAGAAGAATCTTCATTTAAAAAGAAAAAAGCTGCAGGGAATTAAAGACACACACACACACACACACACACACACACACACACACCTGCTCAAACTATCCCTGTGCTCATGGAGGATGTTACCGTGGGCAGTGCCTGCCTGGTGCCATGGGAACCATCCTGGCAGGTAATGTGCTGGAGGAATCACATTGATAAAAAGTCCTTGTGTCTTTGGCCAACGACTTCACAATGACCGAGGCCGTGCAGTTGGACCCGCTCCCGGCGCTCGGTGGGCGGAGGGTGGATCCCACCGCGGGGGCTGGGACACGCGTTGAAAACATGCCCAGGAGGAGGCTCCACGGCCACTAATGATGGGCTTTGTTTAGCCCCTTTCTTTGCTTTTGGATCTGACTCAATATCATTTTATGCCTTTTAAAAAAAATACATATGTTATTATTGATTTCAGAGAGGAAGGGGAGGGAGCGAGAAAGAGAAACATCGATGAGGAGAGAATCATTGATCAGCCGCCTCCTCCGTACCCCACACTGGGGATGGAGCGCAACCCAGGCATGTGCCCTGACAGGAATTGAGCCGTGACCTCCTGGTTCATGGGTCGATGCTCAACCACGGAGCCACGCGGCCGGGCTCATTTTATAACTTTTTAAAAACTAAGAAGCACGGAGCATAACTCCCCACCCTCTAGGTGTGGGCTGTGCCCAGTGACCTCGAGCCTCAGAGGAGAGGGTGGGAAGCGGGGAGAGTGGCTTCGCAGTGGGGACACCTGCCACACACACCTCTCAGGTGATGGAGGTCACGCTGACGGTGCGAATGCCTCTGACGGGATTTGATGACAGGGCACTTGGGTCCCTTTTATATTTTGTCATGAAAATTATTTCTAGAACTTAAAAGAAAAAAAGAAAGAAAAACCAAGGCCCTAGAAAGGTTCTTTTTAAAATACCACCTTGACCCCTAGCCAGTTTGGCTCAGTGGATAGAGCGTTGGCCTGTGGGCTGAAGGGTCCCCGGTTCAATTCCGATCAAGGGCACCTGCCTGGTTGCAGGCTCAATCCCCAGTAGAAGGCGTGCAGAAGGCAGCTGATCAATGATTTCCTCTCATCATTGATGTTTCTCTCCTTTTCCCTTGCTCTCTGAAATCAATAAAGATATACTTTAAAAAATTAAATAAAATACCACCTTGAGACAGTTTTGGTTTCTCCCCGAGAGTGAGCAGTGCCTGGAAACCCGTCTCTCGCTGGCCCTTGGGGTGAGTCTGCTCCAGCATGGTAAAGTTCAGGAAGTTCCTGAACTTCCTGAAGTTCTTGGTGCGTGAACTCCATCTTCCTGAAGTTCAGAGCGGGCCTTGCATTGCTGCAGGGCCAGGCAGCCCCAGGCCCACATAACGAAGGCTCCCTTTCGGAAGGCCACGCTGGTGATGAGGATACCGTTCTGGGATTTGAAAACATGTGGGTCCCCGAGAGGGACGACTATGCAGGTCCTCAGTGTGATCACAGGGACTCAGGCTGCTGTTTGCCCACCAGTGTTCACACTTGGTGTAGCCAAAAGTTGGAGACAGCCCACATGCCCGTTGGCCCATGGATGGACAAACAAGATGTGGTCCGTACAATGGGCTATTACCTTTCCAGCCAGGGGGCCATGTGGATATTTGTGACATTTTTCGAGGGCCATACAAGATTGTCAACTTACAAACTAGCCTGCCACATGTGGTCAAATATCTCATGAACGCACCCCTGATGCCTTGGCCGGGCCAAACCCCATGACTTCTCGGGCCTCATACGCCCCCTGGGCCGGACATTCCCCACCCCTGCTTTAAAGGAAGTTCTGACACTTGCTACCCTATGGATGAACCTTAAAGACGGGGAAGTGAACTTAGCTGTCACAAAGGGACACATACAGTGGTACCTCGAGATACGAGTTTAATTCGTTCCGTAACCTTGAGGCGTGGGAAACTATGAGACGCTCGAGTCACAGTAAACTGGTGGGTCGTGTGTAGCCGGCCGATCCACGCAATTACTCCTATCTCAAATGTTGCTTGTATTTCAAAGCAAAAATCACTCGCTCGACAGCTCGTATCTCAAAAATCTCGTATGTTAGGGCACTCGTATCTCGAGGTACCACTGTACTGGATGATTCCACCTAGTGAGGTCCTCAGGGGCACAGAGACAGAAAGTAGGACAGGGGTCACCAGTGGCAGGGAAGTTACTGCTGCATTTAGTGCCCAGGTCCAGGTCCGTGATGGCTGTCCCACACGTGTATGTACTTGATGCCCTGTGCTGTGCCCTTAAACATGGTGTACCTGGTACATGTTACATTGTGTATGTTTTCTCACAAGAAAACAACAAAAAATGACCGTGAAGCACAACATCCAGTCAAGTTGAAGTGTACACCTCCCTGACCTCCATCAATGGAAGAATTAAAAAAAAAAAAAGATCATACATATGTAAAACAGAAGACTTTACAGTTACGGAGAAAAATAGAATGTTTCCAAACTAAAGGAATCAGCAAGGCTGCATTTCAGAGAGGTAATGTTGGAACAAAAAAAGCAAGCAGCAGAAAGAGATCAGTGTGTATCACTTTTACTGCGTTTATGGATTATCTCTGGTAAAATGGTGGCTACCCTCTGCAGAGGGAGGAAAGACACGGGACTGAGGAGGGGTTCTCATGGTGACTGTATTCCTCAACCTGGTGAGCACATGAGTACTTGTTATCCTCTGCCTCTTTTTCTGTGCGCCTGAGACTGTTCATTAATCCCCTCCCTCCCCACCCTAGGGGAGCAGTTTTTTAAAATCCCAAAACCGAAAGGGCCAATCCTTAACTCAAAACAAACAAGCTTCCTACACCTGCCACCTTTATAACACACCAAAATGATATCCACCTTAACTGTACTTTCTAAAACACTGCTTTATATATTTTTCAAATCCTCACCTGAGGACAGGGACAGAGAGAGAGAGAGAGAGAAAGAGAGAGAGAGAGAGAGAGAGAGAGAGAGAGAGAGAGAGAGAGATGAACTCGAAACTCAGGAATGAACCCTGACCGGGAATCAAACCGGCTTTTGATGCACAGGACAATGCTCAACCAACTGAGCCACTCTGGCCGGACTGCCCTATCCCACCTAATAGAGAGGGAATACCCTAATAGACCCTCACGTGGTCGCAAAGATGGTGGCACCTACAGCCATTAAGGAGGGAATATGCTAATCAACTGCCACGCCCTCAAAGATAGCAGCGCCCACAGCCATAAGATGGCAGTGCCCAGTCCCCTTAGCCCCGCCGGGGAGGCAGGCAGACGGGCCCCACCCATCTGCACACCTGCCTCCGGAGTCCCCCAGTCCCTTCTGCTCCCCAACAGCCCAGAGCCGGCCCGAGGATGGCAGGCAAGCCGTGGATGGCAGCTGCCCAGCGCCCAGGGCTGCCTGAGGCTCAGGTAACCAGGGCTGGCCGAGGCTTGTGCTGCTGGCAGTGGCCGCAGCAGAGGTT
Source organism: Lasiurus cinereus (assembly GCA_011751065.1). Classification (NCBI taxonomy): domain Eukaryota; kingdom Metazoa; phylum Chordata; class Mammalia; order Chiroptera; family Vespertilionidae; genus Lasiurus; species Lasiurus cinereus. The sequence goes on along the minus strand of JAAGEH010000417.1, from coordinate 15,066,796 downwards.
TGATGGGGGTGTTGCCTTCCCCTGATTGCAGGGTCACCTCCTGCCCCTGAGGGCTCCTGGACTGTGAGAGGGGGCAGGCCAGGCTGAGGGACGCCCACTCCAGTGCATGAATTTTCATGCACCGGGCCTCTAATATTTTTATATCTCCTCTCTCCGAAAGGAGGAACTGTGCCTAAAATGTTTTGTTTTTTTTTCTTCTCTCGATGACTGGTGCTTAGGTAATGCTGGGCATTTAGATATTGGCAGATGACAATGCCCAGGGCGGCCACGTCACTCTGTGCGTCCCGAGAGGGGCATGGCTGCTCCACCTGCCGCCTCAGGGGGTGGCAGTCCCACCCCCGCCCCGCCCCGCCCACAGCTGCAGAGCCTCTGCTATGGATACCTGGCCATCAAGTCAACCTCCGTGTCCTCCCAGCTCTTCCAACTGGAAAACATTCACGAACAACCCTCCTACCTTGCCTCAGAGAGAAAGAATTCTAATCTCAAGGCTAGAGGATTTTAAGGCGCAGCTATGTGAAGGTTAGGAATTTTTTTTTTTTTCTTTCTGGAAGGGTGCTTTCCGAACAGTTCCCAGTGTTGTGTAACAAGAGTCATTGCTGGGGTAACAAGGGTTCCATTGAGACGGAAGCCCTGGCACATGCTTATTCTGCCCTTGATTTGCCAGAGCAAGACCTTAGATCACCCGCAAAAGTGGCCGGCAGCGAAGGAGCGCCGAGAACGGCAGACGCAGCCTCAGCCGGAAGAGGAAGGGGGAAATGTACACGTCCACCCCCACCTTCAGGTGGCAGATCTGACACCAATTCAAGGGCTGGCTGAGTCTTTTCTATTTTCGACCACTTGTAAGAAACATCAGGAAGTTTCTGGAGCAGCAGCAAACACGATCTGTCCTGCGGTTTGCCCTGTTTGACAAAGCAAGTGGTGTGTGACGCAGAGAGGCTGGTGGCGGAATACAGGTTTGAGAGGAGGGCTGGGCAGGGCCGAGAGGAGGCACCCATGTTCCCCGAGCACCCGGACCCAGGCCTGCCGTGCAGAATCCCGAGTGTCCTTGGTGGGTGTTCTTGGCAAAGGCGCTTCGTCCCTTTATATTCCGGGACATTCTGACGCCTTTCTCTCACCGTCTGTGAAGATTGGGAGGAATTTCTGCACCTCTCAAGCTTCACAAGTGAGAATTTTCTGGAAAACACAAACTATTCGTCTCAATTTGGCAGGTCCATTTTTTTCCTGGAGAGAAAAGAAGCAAGAAAAAAAAACTGACCTAGTATCCCTGACCATAAATTTGACTTTCTACTTCCCCTTCCTCTTTTTTTTTGGGTGTGGTTTTTCTTCCTCAAAGTCACATTTTTAAATTAAAACTATTTTTTATTCCTTTTTTGTTGTTCTTGTTGTTAATCCTCACCCGAGGCTATTTTTTCCATTGCTTTTCAGAGAGAGTGGAAGAGAGGGAGGCAGGAGGAGAGAGAGGGATGTGAGAGAGACATCAATTGGTTGCCTCCTGCCTGCGCTATGACCAGAGGTGGGGAGCGAATCCACCACCCAGATAACATGCCTTGCCGGGGAACTGAACGCACTCTCTTCACTGTGCAGGCCAATGTGCTAACTACTGAGCTACCAGCTAGGGTTATTGACTATTTTTTTTAAGATTCTTTTTAAAATTATTAAATGTCTATTTTTTGTTGTTGTTGATAGTATTACAGATGGTCCCCATTTCCCCCCTTAACTCCTCTCTACCCAGCCCCTTGGATTTTTTTCAGCTGCCTCCTGCACGACCCCTATCAGGGATCCAGCCTGCAACCCGGGCATATGCCCTGACTGGGAATCGAATTGGCAACTTTCAGTGCACGGGACAGCACCCAACCAACTGAGCCACAACGGCCGGGGCAAAGCCACCTTTTAAAAAAAATTTTTTTAACCAACTGTAACAAATTCAAAGAAGGAAACTGTTGAACTCAAGGAAAACTTTTACTTGCAGACAACATGCAATGCTTCCTCTCACTTTGCCCATTTTCGACACACGTGCCCTGGTCACGAGGGGCTGGGAGAGAGAGAATGGGCCCGGGCAGTCCGGCGCAATGTATGGCCGGACAACTCAGACCTCATGTTCTCCAGATGGCGAAGCAGAAGCATCATCTTCACCCACAAAGCTGGCCAGGGAGCCGATGATTGTTTGCTGAATGCCTCGCCTGTGCTCTGTGCTGAGGGACGCGACCAGCTCAGTGTGCGTGATGCCAGCATGGTGGGAGCCAGACGGGGAGCCAGGCGGGCTGCCAGCTACTTGGTTTTGGGAACAAAAACAAGACGAAACGCCCTCTTCTCAGGGCCTCAGTTTCTTTCTGTGTAAAACGAGGGGGCTCAAGCGGTTAACCTCAGACTCAGGTTTCCTTCAGCTAGAACGGTGGCAGATTCCAAAGCGGGATATGTTCCCAGATTCCTGGATCTCGAGCGACTTCCAGATGGCTGGGGAGACTGAGCAATGACACCCTAGGTCGTGTCATTTCTGCAAGGGCACCCCCTTGAGGTCCAGGTGCCTTCCTCGGCGTGGGTACAAAGGTGCCACGCGCCTAGGTCCCCCCTTCCTGGTCTTCTGCCCAGTCCTTGAATGTACAAGCTCGAGCTGCCCCAGGGCCTTTGCATACGCGGTCTTGCTGCCTGCAGCTTCCCGCAGCAATGGTGGCGGCTGCCCCCGCTCTCGCCCTGCAGCTCGGGGAGCGTCCCCTTCTCCGAGGGCCATCCCTGGGGTCCACCCCTAGAGAAGGCCTTCCCTCTCGGCCTCTGGCGTGGGCGCTCCTTTCCTCCTCCCACCTCCCGAGCTGTCACGTTTCACGCGTGTGCTTCCCTCTCTGCCTGGCAGCGCCACCAGGCGGGCCTCCTTTCTGTCTCACGCGGAGCTGTGTCCCCCGGGGTGTCCCCAGGGCCTCGCACACGTGTGGCCTCGAACCGATGCTTGTGACGTGGGGGGCGTGGCAGCCCACGACCCCGAGAAACCCTCCGAGGATGGCGCTTCCAACCAGGTCCCTGCCGCCGCCCTGGGCGGCCGGACGTCCCGCCCTCTCTGCCCGCTTTCCTTGAACCTCGGGATTCCCTCTCCTCCAGGAAAAGGCTCTTATGACCTCACAGCGCCCGCTCCTGTGCCGCGGTGACGTCATCACCGCCGCCCGTGCGTCACAGCCCGCCCCCTGGTGCTTTCCCTCCCCTCGGCAGCCCCACCTCCCGGAGAGACTCCCTCCCGGCCCGCGCCCCGCGCCCCGCCAGGTGCGCGCCGGCTCCGCCCGCCGCCGCCGCCCGCGCGCCGGTGACGTCACGCCCCAGCGCTGGCGTCACGTGCCCCCCGCCCCCTCGCCTTCGGGGGCGGGGCTTGAGGGCGGCCCTTCCGGTCGGCGGAGCCCGGCGGCCAGAGCGGCGGCGGCGGCCGAGTGGCGGGCATGGCGGGCGCGGGGGGGCGAGGCGCGGTTCGCGGGGCTGTCGCTGGTGCAGCTCAACGAGCTGCTGGAGGACGAGGGGCAGCTGGCGGCCATGGTGCAGCGGATGGAGGAGGTGAGCGGCGCCGCGGGGCCGGGCCGCGCCGGCGGGGGCGGGACTGGGCCGGGGCCGGGGCGCGGGGGCCGGGGTGCGGGGGCCGGGGTGCGGGGGTGCGGGCTGAGCCGGAAAACGTGTCGGTGCGCAGGGCTGGGGGCGCGAGGCCGGGCAGGCAGCGGGGGAGAGAGCCAGGGCTGGGCTGTGGGGCGGCAGGGCTGTGGCTGAGGCTGGGGGCGCGGAGGGACGCGGAGTGGGGATGGGGGGCAGAGGGACTGCAGTGGAGGATTGGGGGTGACGGAGGGCGCCAGGGCTTGGTCCGGGCAGAGATTGGGCAGCTG
>JAAGEH010000417.1:14926137-15060570 GCA_011751065.1 Lasiurus cinereus | reverse complement strand
GCCTCGGCCACCCCAGCTGTGTGCCTGCAGGCAAGTCACCGTGCCTCTCTGAGCGTCCGGAGAAGGAGAACGTGGTGGTGCTTGTCTCATGGAGTTGGTGTGCGGGTTACGTGAGCTGGAGCCTGTTAAGTCCTTACCACAGCCCATAGTCAGTGCTCAGGAGTGTCAGGGCAAGTTTTTATTTTTATATTTCTTGTTCCTCCTCCCCTGAGGATATTTTTCTCCCATTTCCTTTTCATAGTGGAAGGGAGGGAGGGAGAGAGAGAGAGAGAAACATCAGTGTGAGAGGGACAAATCCACTGGTTTGGGGCGTGAACCGCAGCCCAGGTACATGCCCTTGACCAGAAATTGAACTCAAGACACTTCGGTGCATGGGCCGACGCTCTAACCCCTGAGCACACACGGCCACGGCCTAATTGCCATTTTTATTTTTTTAAGATATATTTTATTGATTTTTCAAAGAGAGGAAGGGAGAGGGACAGAGAGCTAGAAACATTAATGAGAGAGAAACATCGATCAGCCGCCTCCTGCATACCCCCCACTGCGGATGTGCTTGAAACCAAGGTACATGCCCTTGACCAGACTCGAACCCGGGACCTTTCAGTCCACAGGCCGACGCTTTATCCATGAAGCCAAACCGGTTTCGGCTTAATTGCCATTTTTAACAATCATTTGTAGTTCTTCCTTCTTAGAAAGGTTCCTGGCAATCCTTCATACCAGATGATCCGTTCCTAGGAATGCTGAGTCCATGTTTACTTGCCGTGAGCCTGAGAGACATTTTGCCTTCCTGTGGTCAGAAGGTTTCGGTGCCTCAGAAGGTCTGGGATGAGGCAGTAAACGGAACAGGCCTTTGGCAGCACAGAATCTCTTAACCTGCACCAAAGGCTCTGTTTTGTTCTGTGTGTGTTTTCCCTAATTGGCAGAAGGACGTGTTTTAAATTGCAGAGTAAGGCTTCTGGGAGCCCGAGGGGGTACTTTGCGGCCACTGGGAAGTGTGGCTGCTTGTGAAGGCTCTCATTCCCTCTTAGGTTTAAAGCAGCGGCATTGTGCTCCGGCCGCTGCCATTGTCCAGTGGGGGCGTGAGCGGCAGACGGAGGTCCCATCTTCCAGGCCGGGTGCGTTCTTTCCCCTCTCCTGCCCGTGTCGGCTCCCTGCGTGCAGCACACCCAGGGACCGTGTTCTTTCCTGTTGCCGCGGGCGGATGTTTCCGATGCACATGTTTTTACTTGTTTTCAGTTACTTGTACAAGGCCTTGAGTCAGAGTTACCTGTACGGGGCCTCGTAGTCAGAGTTACCTGTACGGGGCCTGGTAGTCAGAGTTACCTGTACGTGGCCAAGGAACGCGACTTCCTCTCTGGGTCCCCTGAACCTCGTGGACCTGCAGGGTACTCCCTTTGAAGGCACTGTTGCTGGGGATTGGGCAGCTACCCCGACCCCTGGGGTCCCTCCTCCCAGTGTGCTTTTGGGGAAATGCTGGCTGGTTGGTGCTCAGGATCCAATTCAGGATTTCCGTTCCTCTGGCAAGTGAGAATGCCCACGTGCTCCACGGAGGGTCTGAAGAGCACGGTGTGTGGAAAGGCCCGAGTCTCCGTTTCTCCTGGAGGAGTAATGTCCTTCCCCGAGGTGCGCCATCTGCAGAGCAGCCTGTGGGGCGGCTGCGGGAACCACGGGGCTCATTGAAATGGACCATCCTCGCTGCACATGCTGGGGCGGTGTGTGTATGTGTGTGTGTGTGTGTGTAAGCCAGGACTTACACGCCCACCGTGTGCGGCTGGTGTCGGTTCCTGCTCGTGTGGTCCGGTTGTGACTGCATGTAGAAAGCCTTCAGCGGTCTGTTTGCCTCTTCCTCCGACCTGTTAACTCCTGAGTAAAAAACGACCATGCCAGGGATCGTTCCCGAAATTTGGTTTTTATCTGATTTTTCCTTTTTTTTTAAAGGAGGCACCAAGCGAGCCGGGTGGCCTTATGTGGGTCCTGGGAGCCCGGTGCTTCGTGCCTCCCCTGTGGGCGGCGGGGGCCCTGCCCGCCTTTCAGGGTTCTTGTGGGGTGAGGGCAGGAGCCCGCAGGGGACTGCTCCCTTTCTTTAGGGGCGAGGGGATCTCAGACCCGTCACCTGCTCACGTACTTCATCGCTCTCTGCTGCTTCTGCACTGATTGACAGCGACAGCTCTGACGCCAGCCGTGTGCTGATCCGCTCCCGGGGCAGGTTCCTCGTTGAAAGTAGAGCGGATAATGGCCCGGCCGGCCCGGCTCAGCGGTTGAGCATCATCCTGTGAACCAGGAGGTCACAGTCCGATTCCCAGTCAGGGCACGTGGCCAGGTTGCAGGCTCCATCCTGGGGCGTTTGGGGGCGGGGGGAATGGTGATGCAAGAGGCAGCTAATCCATGAGTCGTCTCTCTTATTGATGTTTCTATCTCTCTTCTCTGAAATCAATAATTTTTTTTTTTTAAACAAAGGGGAGAATAAACAGTAACCGACTTCAGAGGATGGTTGGGGGGTGCAGTGAGCTAGCCTGTAAGATGCTCACCGTGGTCCCACAGCACAGGGGAACGCTCAGTAAACCGCTGTTAGCTGTCGTTACTGAAACGAAAAGGCACAGTTTATTTTTTGCTGCCATTTCTAGAAGGTTCTGTTTCAGGTCCACAGCTGTGGGTCACGGTCTGAGCAAGGTGTCACCCAGGACGGGAAAGGTGAACAGGGCAGGATCTCGGAACTCGGGGAAGAAACCAAGCCCACGTATATGCCCGGCACAGGAGAGAATGAGGGGCGTCTGGGCGGTGAAGAGCCGGGATGACGGTGGGTAGCTGTGTGACTGCCAGTGCCGCCGAGCTGCAGTGGTTGAAGGGGATCTGAGTTCTCTTCCGAGCATGACCCCCCTCCCCCCAGAATTAGGTGTCTGTTATGAGCTGTAAAGGCCTCTGAGCAGCATGAGACAGAAATGGGGGATCGGGAAGAAGCGGTGGCAGGAGCAGAGTGGGGCAGGAAGGTTTGTGACCAGCGAGTTGCTGTCCGCCTTTGCCGGGTCGGGTTTGCTGCGAGCAGGGACAGGGCGGGACGGAGGCTGGCGGGGCCGAGTGCCAGCGTGTGGGCTCGGTGGCGGGAGTTTCCCAGCCTGGAGCAGAGGGGCGCGCTCGGGATGAGCCTGGCAGCCGCGCCGGGCGGGATTGGCAGTTGGCATGGGGACATTCCCAACGCCCAGCTCTCAGGCGGGCGCGGAAGTGCAGGTGAGAAGAGCTTGGATTTGAGCTCGGGTTCTGGAGAGGAGACGCAGGCCGCTGCAGGCTCCCTGCCGCTGGGTGTCCTGGTGGGGTTATCCAGCCCCTGCCCCCCCAGAGGGACCGGCAGCTTCACCCTCAGCTCTCCCCACCCCTGCTGGCTCTCCCTACCTCTGCCGTCACTGACACCTGGGCCCTGTGCCTCTTCGATGACTCTCCTGGGGCACTTGACACACGTGTGTAAGTCCGTCCCTAGCCCGTGTCCCTGCTGAGCCTGGGACACGTGTATCCCTGTCCTCGCACCGGACGCTGCCTGAGGATGTGCGGTGCTGCGGGGTGAGCGGAGAGAGTGGGCCAGAGACCCACACCAGCCTGAGTGGGGGGCACACGGTCCAGCTGGCACATGGGGAGCCGAGGGGGCCACGTTTGGGGGCCAACTTCCTCCCAGGGCTCACTGGAACCAGAGGGATGTAAAAGGTCAGAAGGTCACCAGGAGTGAGGAGTGGGCTGGAGGAGGAGAAGGGGCATCGGAGGGCGGAGAGAGAGGGTGGTGACCTTCCTCCTCTCGCCAGCCGCCGTCCTGTCCCGGGCCGCCGGTAGCGACGGCGGAAAGAGGAACCGGGAGCAGACAGGACTGCGCCTCCGTCACGCGCTGAGCTGCAGGGCTCGGGCTCGGCCCACGCGGTTGGTCTTTACTTGGCTTTGATCACAGGGGAGGGCATACAGGGGAGGGTGGACACGGGCACACCGGGCGGGCTGTCTGTAAGGCCTGGGCAGGCGCTGCTCACACGCGCCATCCGGATGCGGCCGGGCGTCCTGCGGTCCATCATCGGCAGGAGGACTCTCTGAGCCAGTGGTGCTGGGCCGGGAGGTTCTCGGTGGGGCTTCTTCCCGGGGAAGAAGGAGGTAGAAGTGAGGGTGGCTTGGTGGTCACCAGGTTACCCTGCAGCAGGGGATTGTGGGAGCCTGTCGTTTCTGAGCCAGAGAGTGAGTGCGAAAGGCCGATATTTGGACAGTTTGTGTTCGTACCAGCAGCGGCCTCTGGTTAATGCTTCTTCCACATCAGATCTATCTTTTGTGACGCCGCGGCTATTTAAGGCGCCGGAGTTACATTCCTACCCGTAGCCCAGGGCTGGGTGGCCACCAGACAGCCCGCCCGTTAATCCAACGCAGCTGAGGTCGGGGACGACGTGAAACCGCCAAGCCCCGTGGCTCCCGACCTTTAGGGAGAGCAGTGTGCGTGTGACCCCGTGACCCCGTAGCGATGCGGGCGTGCCCAGCGGGAGGGAGTGCCAGCGAGGCCGGCTGGGAGACGACGGGAGGGTTTCCGAGGAGCTGCCCCTGGGCCGGGACTCGGTGGGTGACGCTGGTCAGGAGGGAGAGGGCTTCTGTAGGGCTGGGGTGACGGCAGGGACCAGGGGGAGGGGAGAGCAGGCCGAGGGGCCCGCAGAGCCAGGTGGCGGCCGCCTGCTCTAGACCACCTGGCGGGTCCTGAGCTGGGTGGGCACTGCGGCCTGGCTGGCAGCTCCTGTGGAGGACCTGGGCAGCCAGTGGGAGGAGGATGGGGGGCGAGACCGAAAGCAGGCGGAGCCGTTGGAGGCCGGGAAACGAGGGATCCAAAGGCCGTGGGGTGGCCGGTCCCCGCGAGGGCGGCTTTCCGTGGGCACCTGCGTAGCCGGTCTCGCTCCGCTCACAGTTCAACGATCGGCCTGCCTGCCTGCCAGCGGCAGATCCTTAAAGGGCGTCGGGAAACGCCCGAACACTGCCAAGAAGTAGGTGATAGAAAAGGAGGAGCCAAGTTATAAAAAGCTGCGCACAAAAATGTCAGGTCGACTCGTGAGCCTCGCGCTGACGAGGGGACTGGGTTGCTAGGAAACCATGGACACAGAGGAACCTTCCACAATGTCCATTAGCTTATCTGTGAAACGGGAGTGCGCAATGCCGCCCGCGCGAGCCGTCTGCGGTCTGCGGGGGACGGCTCTGTCTGGGGACCGAGGAGCCCAGGGCACGGCTGTAGTACCGTACGTAGTACGTGCCGGGAGCCAGGAGGGGTCCAGGTCAGGTGCTTGGGGCCACTGGGGGGCGTGCTTCCTGTACAGGCCTGATTGTGTGGGCGCTCACGGGGATTCCTGAAAGGGGTTCCTTGGTCAGCGGGTGAGGAGAGCAGAAAGAGGGTGTCCCTTTGTCTGGCTTTGTCAGGTCCGCCTGCCAAGGGAAGCTCCCCCAGGGGCACACGTGGCAAGTGCTTATTTAGGGGCTAAGCCGCCATCTGCTGCCATGGCCCACGGGCACTGCTTGTCACAGATGGTGCGTGGTTACTTGTTATTCGCAAGGTCAGTTCTGCCTCACCAAAGGCTCCCTGCCTTCCCCGGTTAAAAAGGCTGGGAGCCCTGGCTGGTTTGGGTCGGTGGATGGAGCAGCGGCTGCAGACTGAAGGGTCCCAGGTCAAGGGCACATGCCCAGGTTGCAGACTCAATCCCCAGTTGTGGGCATGCAGGAGGCAGCCAATTAATGATTCTCTCTCATCATGGATGTTTCTATCTCTCTCTGCTTCTCCCTTCCCCTCTGGAATCAATAAAAATACACATAACACACACACATATATATGGCCTATATAAGTATGCAAATTGTCCTCTTGCCAGGAGTTCCTCCGGGAGTTCATCCAGGGGGCGGGGCCGGCGGGGGGAAGGGAGGGAGGCCCCGGCCTGCAGCACTAGGGACCCGACCAGTGCATGAACTTTTAAAAAGGGGGAGGGGGCCAGGGAAGTATATAGTATTTTAAATTCCTGATCCCAACTGAACAAACCTTTAAAAAATAACATTTTTTACGCGTCATTATAGAACCAACTTAAATATGTACAGAAAGCTGGAGAGGAAAATATATAATCACCTGTACCAGCACCACGCAGAGATGACTGTTAGCAGACATTTTATACGTTTTCTTCCTGTCTTTCTCCACCAGGATCATTATGTATATGCCTTTTTCTGTTTGTTTTGTGTTACGCACTGGGCATTTTCTTAACAGAATAAGAAAATGGCTGGTGGTTGAGCATTCCTGGTCTGATTCCCGGTCAAGGCACATGCCCAGGTTGTGGGCTTGATCCCCAGTAGGGGGTGTGCAAGAGACAGCCCATCAGTTATTCTCTCTCATCGTTAATCTTTCTGTCCCTCTCCCTTCTTCTCTGGGGGGAAATACACACACACATATGCATATATATATGTAAATGTATTTTATTGATTTTTTTACAGAGAGGAAGGGAGAGGGATAGAGAATTAGAAACATCGATGAGAGAGAGACATAGATCAGCCGCCTCCTGCACACCTCTTACTGGGGATGTGCCTGCAACCAAGGTACATGCCCTTGACTGGAATCGAACCTGGAACCTTTGAGACCCAGGCCGATGCTCTATCCATTGAGCCAAACTGGTTTCGGATATATATATATATATTTTTTTTTAAAGAATGTATCTGGGCGGGTTTTTTTTTTTATCAGAATGTTCTTCCATGACATTTTTAATCGTCACATGATAGTTCACTGTATGGCTATCTTAATTGATGTGACCATTATTCCCTTACTATAGGCTGTTTAGCTGCTTTTTTTTTTTTGCTATCATGTTATATTATGACTAACAACGGTGAACATAAATCTATGAAAATATTTTTTGAAAACCAGTCTTCAATAATTAGCCACTTTTAGTTAGAACATCTACTTCCCTACATCAGATATAATTGCTTAGGGTTGGTTTTTTTGGGTTATGAAATTTAAGTAGAATAGCTGGTTCTCCTTTGATGAATCCCTTTCTTCTTTAGCCACAGACTTAACAAATAAAATTCCCTTCTTAGAATAGCATTTTCTCAGGTTGACTCCGAGATGAGTAATTTCAGGCACATGAGAGTAAGTGTTATCTGTTAAACGAAACTCGAGTCAGGTGGCAGGAAGTGGGGGTCCAGTGCGCTTTAAATGTCAAAGCACAGCTCGCTGTCGGGGGCAGAGCCTTAGAGAGAACCCGGGACCGCTGGGCAGGCGTCTGCTGGTTGCACCTGTCAGTCAAGGCCACCCTGGTGCACCCTGAGCCCTGCTCCCACACGGCGGCTCTGGCTGCTGGTCGCGGCCAGAAACTGCTGCAAGAAACCCCGAGTTTCGAAATTGCCTTCCGTTAGGCGGCTTGCTTTGGGGGCGGGGAGGAGGGATCGGGTTTCTTAATTACAGTAGAAGTCATTAATTGACCCTCTTTGCACATAACTAAAGCAGGCCAGCGATTGGCCCAGCCCGTTCCCTTTGTCAAACATGATTGAGTGCTTCCCCCCTCCCCCCCTGCTATGACCGTGGCCTTGACCGGGCGGCCGGCATTTTTGCTCCCACAAGGCAGCTGCATCCCTGCCCAGAGTCCAGCGTGTTTGCTCTCAGACCGGTTGTTCTGGTTTTGTTGTTACAGCCGAGCAACGAGTCCTTTAAATGCTGTGGCAGCTGCCGGGCCACTGGCGGGAGGAGAGGGGAGAAGTGGGCTCGCTGCACCCACTGGGCCTGCGGCTCCAGGAAAAAGCTTGCCGGGATCAGGGGCAGACCAGCTTGGGGGGAATTGGGGAATTCCAGGTTCCGAAAGCCTGGCCCGTCCCGCGCGGGCAAGGACGTGGTTTGGGCGGAAACGCTGCCGTCACTCGAGCTGGTGGATGTTTTCTCTCTAGGAAAAGACCTTTGTCTCCAACCAGCGGTGGGGAGCCTTTCTTTTGGCCAAGGGCCATGTGGATATTTCTTTCTTTTTTTTTTTTTAATGTATTTTATTAAAAACATCGATGAGAGAGAGACATCGATCAGCCGCCTCCTGCATGCTCCCCACTGGGGATGCACCCCTCAACCAAGGTACATGCCCCTGACTGGAATCGAACCTGAGACCCTTCAGTCCACAGGCCGATGCTCTATCCACTGAGCCAAACCGGTTTTGGCTGGATATTTCTAACATCATTCAAAGGCCATACAAAATCATCAGCTCAAAAAGGAGCCTGCTGGCCAAAACTGGTTTGGTGACTCAGTGAATGGAGCTTCAGCCTGCGGACTGAAAGGTCCCAGGTTCGATTCTGGTCAAGGGCATGTACCTTGGTTGTGGGCACATCCCCAGTAGGGGGCGTGCAGGAGGCAGCTGATCCATATGTCTCTCTCATTGATGTTTCTGACTCTCTATCCCTCTCCCATCCTCTTTGTAAAAAATCAGTAAAATATATTTTTAAAAAGTAGCCTAACATTTCATTAACTCTCCCCGAATGCCGTGGCTGGGCCAGGCCAAATGGTTTCGAGGGCCGGACGTTCCCCACCCCTGCCTCCAAGGCAAAAGCGGGCAGATGTCTTTAACCTTTTGTTTACTCAGTGATTTCCTGTTTCAACCAGCTCAGTGAGCCGGCAACTCATTGGTTCTGATCGTAGTGGGTGAGGGCTCGCTGGGCTTCCCTGGCCCACCTGCTGACACCGGGCCTCTGTGGCCCAGCGGGCGGAGATCCTGGCTCAGAGGAGACTGGGACCAGGCGGTTCCCTGTGATCAGCGGGGTGTCCCATCCCCGCCCCGCTCCCCTTCCGCCCAGAGCCCCAGGCCTTAGAGGGTCAGTGATGGTCTCCTAGCGACAGTGGCAGCTCTGAACCGGCCCCGCTGAAATAGCCACACCCACCCAGGAGGGGGCAGAGCTGGGCCCTTTTCTCTGGATTTTAGCTAACGCGGCTTCCAGGAAAAGCAGCAGCGAAGACGCCCGGAGTAGGGTTCCGCCAGGACCAGAAGGCGGCCCAGTGTGTGAGCCCCAGGCCACCCACTTCTTCCCGGGGCTGCCCCTGGCTTGTCCAGCCCAGCCCTCGCCGCCTCTGTGCGGTCACTCGCCCTGAGAGTGAAGGACGCGCTCATTTAAGATGCAAGCCAGCCCCGCGCGGAGGGGTGGGCCAGCGACACCCCGCTGCCTGCTGCTTCCTGAGGGCGGCGGGTTCCGCCCGAACCAGCAGGATTTCGGGTCGTCAGTGACAACAGCCCCCGTCCGAGTGCCGGCTCCGTTGGCTGCGTGGGTCGCGCTGGTGGAGGGTGCGATGAGCAGCTGGCACAGCCTTCCCCGCACGGCTGCAGGCTCGGGTGGTTTCGCCCGGCCCACACTTCGCTGTCTTTCAGGGCCGTTGCATCAGGCTCCCCGGCGCCCTCGCTGCGTTGGTTATTTTCCCAGGTCTGTCCCTCGGGAACAGGCGGCAGCGTCCGGCGCTGCAGCCGCTGAGGGCTCTTTCCACGAAAACCCGAGGAACGACGCTGGAGAAGCAGCGCGGGGTGTGGGTAGCTCCGGGCCCTTGGCAGGCGTGGGGCCCAGACCCCTCTGGAAGCCGGCGGGGAAAGGAGCGAGCCCTGGGCAGGTGGTCTCGCGGAAGGGGAGCGGCGTTGGCTAAGACCGCGCCCCTGAGCACCACAGGCCGCACTCGGTGAGGCGGCGGCCGCGGAATCCACCCTAAGCAGCTGGCGGCTCGGCAGGTGCGGCACAATGGAGGGGGCGAGGCTGAGCTGGCGCACGCCTGCCGGCTTTCATCGCCTAATCCCGAGCGCGGCGTGTTTAGAGGCCAGTGCAACCCGCCTCCGGTGTGTGTGTGTGTGTGTGTGTGTGTGTGTGTGTGTGTGTGTGTCTCTCTCTCTCAGCTGTCCATTTACTTTTACCTGGAAAGGAAAACGGCAACGTCCAAAAGGAACCGGCATTTCCCTGAGGGAGGCCAGGCCTGGGTCGGGACAGCACAGCCCGGAGGGCTCGGGGCCACACGGAGGGCAGGGTCAGCTGCTCCCCCAGTTGGAGTGTCTCCCTCTGGTGCTGGATTTGGAGCATCAGAAAACTGAGTGGCTCCCTCCTCCCGAAAGCGTGTTGGTCATTTTCCAAGGTTGCCTGCCATTGCAAGAGCAGATGCAGTGTGTGTGGGGGGGGGGGTGCGGGGCGGGGGGGCTGCAGTGCAGGGCGGGCGCCTGGCCGGTCGGGAGGGCCTGCTGTGTTCTGGCTGCTGTCTCCCTAGAGCAGTGGTCGGCAAACTGCAGTTCTCGAGCTGGGTTTTGCCGCTCTGTTGACTGAGTTTGCCGACCACTGCCCTAGAGCCTGGCCCAGAGGGGTTGCTCCATACGTGTTTCTTGAATGAATGAATGAATGAATGAATGAATGAATGAGTTGGCGATTGTTGGCATGTGTTGTGTGTATCAAGCTTTAGTCAAGAGGAATGTCACTGAAGTTGGTGGATCCTCGGTGGGTGTGACGTTAGTGGTAGCGAGGCCGTTGCCCCCCATTGTTCCGGCACCGTTTCCCAAGGCGGGGGGCGGAGTCCCCCCCCAAGAGCTGTGCAGGTGGGAAGCCAGCTGTGTCCCGTGCTCCACGTCCTCTGCCCTAGCGCGAGTTTGCTGTAGGGCGGTCACCGGCATCGCCCTCGTTTTCCCCTTCCGGTTCCCTGCCAAACCGGTGGCACTGCCGTGAGCTGCGAGAGCGCGGGTCCCAGTCCCGGCGGGGGGCTGGTGGTCAGGGTGTATCTTTGGTGCCGCTGTGCACAGTGTGTGGGAAACCTTGCAGGAAGCTAATCTTCGGAGCCGTCTAGCAAGCTGTTAACAGTTAACCGTCAGTGGCCTGCGGCCGGAGATGCTGATTCCTGTAGATTAGGCCGAGCAAGTGTGCAGGGATAGGCCTGTTGGCGGGGCCAGGGCTGGGCCTCGGCGTGAAGCGTGCGTGTGAGCTCCCCTGTCATTTCATTAACCGGGCAGGCCCTCTGGTCACGCCAGCCAGGCTCTGGCAAGACGGCCCCCAGCTCAGCGTTCTTTCCCAGGAGACCTGGGCGTGGACCCAGGGCAGGCAGGCCCGGCCCCAGGGGTGGTGGTTTCCTTCAGACCCCAGGGGTGGAGAGAACCGAGAGCCAGAGAGGGCCGCTTTGAGTGGGGAGATGGGTCTGGCCACCTACAGTCACCCCATCGGGAGGAGACCCAGAGAGCCCCATCCTCCGTCCCCATCGCCACATCCAGCAAGAACTAGAAGGCAAGGGGCCTGCTGAACTGGTCCGTGGCCCATCTCAGCCAGCTGGGCCCCGGGGCACAGAGCAGGATGGAGACAGACGGACGTTCCAACACCACGTCAGCGCCCTGGGGCTGCCACAGCAAGTGACTGCACCCTCCCTGGCTTACGGCAGGGGCAGGGAATGTCCGGCCCGTGGGCCGTATGAGGCTCGTGCAATCATTTGGCCTTGCAAAGGCATTAGGGGTAATTAAATATTTGACCAAATACAGCAAGCTACTTTTTTTTTTCTTAATTGATTTTTTTTACAGAGAGGAAGGGAGAGAGAGTTAGAAACATCAAACATCAATGAGAAACATCAATCAGCCACCTCTTGCACAACCCCCACTGGGGATGTGCATGCAACCAAGGTACATGGCCTTGACCGGAATCGAACCCAGGACCCCCCAGTCCGCAGGCTGACGCTCCATCCCCTGAGCCAAACTGGTTTCGGCAGCAAGCTACTTTTTAAGCTGATAATTTTGTCTGGACTCCGAATGACGTTCTAAATACCCAGGAAAAGGGTTCCCCACCCGTGCCTTAAAACAAGAAGCGACTCTCCCAGTCCCAGAGGCCTGAGGTCTGAAACCCGGGCCCACACTCCCCCTGGGGTGCTCCTGCCCTCCCAGCCTCTGCTGCACCGGCTCCGCTCCCGCGCTTGTGGCCTGTCGTTGCAGGCTCTGCCTCCGTCTTCATGCAGCCGCCTCTGGTCTGTCTTGTCTGTGTGTCTCTTACCAGGACACTCGTGGCTGATTCAGGGCCACTGCGAACAGCCAGGGAGATCTGGTCTCCAGACCCTTAACTTAGTCACATCTGCAAAGACCCTTTCCCCAACAAGGCCATGCTCCTGCGATCCAGGGTGAGGATGTGGACACATCTTCTAGGGGGATGCCATTCAGTCCACTCCAAGCACCCCTTCGCTCCCAGGAATACAAACCCCATTGTGACAGAACAGCCCCCCAGCCGCATGTGCGATGCCTCAGGCCTCCCCGCCCCCTATTTTTGATGAATGAACAGTTACCTGAACAAGCACAGTGGACTGCAGCACAAAAGCACTCACGCCAGAGGTATGCGCTGACCACTCTGCAGCAGACACTTCATGTGGGTGGAGCGGGTGGCGTCTGGCCTGTGGGTCCCACCTCCACAGAGCTGTGCCTCGGAGACACCCGGCCATGACGTGGGCGAGATTGTGCGGCTCGTGTGGGGCTGTGCGGTGGGCGAGGGGCCTCCCTACGATTTTATGCTAAAGGCCGCAGCCCACGCCTCCAGCACTAAACTGGGCATTGGGCGTTTAAAGACTCCCAGGAACCACTAGGCCTGTGTGTGTGTGTGTGTGTGTGTGTGTGTGTAAATTCATTAATGCTCAGTCATGCCTCTGACTTTGCTATAAGGACTGAATTAGTGTCAGGGGGGCGCAAGGGACTGCCCGAGCCTGTTGTCCTAGAAAGGTGAGCTTGGGCGTGTGGGCACAGTTCTCAGAGCTGAGGTAGCCGGGCCGGCCAGTGCCAATCAGAATTCGGCGTCGCAGAGCCTTCTGCAAGCCCCAGCCTCCAGCCGGCGCCGTCCCCGCGCGTCTCATGTGTAACCATCGCATGTGTCACTCGGGGGTTTACACGTGTTTTCTTTTTGACCTTTATTTCCTGCCGTATCCCTTCAACCAAATAAGTAAATAAACAATGGCTAGTGCGTTTGAGGTGGAAAGTGCGTGCGTTTGAGGTGGAAAGTGCGTGCGTCCTGTGGGAACGTTTGCCGTGAGCATCCCAGAGAGAGGGCTGGGCGTTCCGCCTGGATGGTGCCAACACCTGTTTTCTTTTTCAAACCAAGACAGCTGATTTCCCTGCGCCTCTGCCCACGGGCTCTACTGATACCGAACAGGTTTGCCTGTTGTTATTTTTAAAATATATTTTTATTGATTTCATAGAGGAAGGGAGATGGAGAGAGATCAGTAACAAGAGAACCATCGATTGGCTGCCTCTTCTAGCTCCCCATTGGGGATCCAGCCTGCAACCTGGGCATGGAACCGGGACCTCCTGGTTCCTAGGTCGAGGCTCAACCACTGAGCCACGCTGGCTGGGCCAGGTGTGTCTATTTTTCATTGAAAAATAACTTTTTCAGTAAACTGGTGCGTGTTTATTATATGCAAGCACAGAGAGGAAAGGGACACGGTCACCCCTGCCGAGGTCACAGCGTTCAGACAGCGCTGCTCGGGGAGACAGGTCGGCAGAAATAGCTCCCGTCCCCCGGATCCTGCCGTGAATGCTGCTGCGCGCAGCGCTCTGCTTCCGTGGTGAGCAGAAAGGGGAACTGCAGGGAAACCGCGCACAGCGGTAAAAGACGCTTCCGCACCGCAGCGAGATTATTTCCTGAGAAGATTTCTCTCTGGTTAAGAAAAAAGGATCATGAGAACCATCAAGGGTTGGCGACAGTTTTCAATTTCAGACGTCGGCTGGCTCGGCACCGCGGCTCCCGAAGTGCGGGGCCCCTCCCTGGGGTCTCGGGTTCCCGTACAGCGGGCACAGCGGCGAGGCCGGGTCCGGGAGTCCGGCTGTGTCCCCCAGAGCGCTGTGGCCGCTGTCCCCCAGCTCACCGCGCCATGTCCTCCCATTTCCTCCCCGGGCAGCGGGCAGCAACCCTGAGGAGGCGAGTTTTTCTGCATCGCGCTGAGCTGTGCCATGGGGCCCGCGGGCGGGAGAGCTTTGTCAGCCGCTGAGCAAGAAGCTCCTGCCACCGCAGCCCGGTCCACCTGCAGAGGCGGGGGGTGCGGGCTGGCAGCCACTCAGAATGCACTGACTTTTTAAAATGGGAAAACACGGGTGCCCGAAGGATAGAGTCACCGCTGGCTCGGTGGGCCTCAGCCGAAGTGTTACGTGGCTTCTTCTGCGGGAGGTGGCTTTGCCCCTCCCTCTCCCTCATGCAGACGAACTGCCATTCACTTCTAGCCTGTTGCTTCCTTGTGTTCCCCTCCTCCGGGACTTCCTAGCGCGTGGCAGTGACTGTGACCTGACTCTGACCCTGCGGGAATAAGGTGGCTGAGCTGACGCCTGCTGGGCGCGGGCCTGGCCTGCCGGAGGGGACGAAAGGCTGCCCGTGGCGATCGTGTTCCAGCTGGGCAGACAGAGTGCCAGGAAACACACTCCGTGCCCATTGCAGTTGGTGGCCGGAAGGGCACCGTGACCCAGTGTGCCATGTCCGGGTCGCGTGGTATTTGCATGTTTAGTGTTAAAAGAAGTTGCTGAGCCGTTTCTAGAGCGGCTTATGGGGGTTTATGTGTTTTCCTTTGTTCATTCTTTGAAACGCTCGGCAGTGGAAGGAAAGACCGCGGGACACCGCCCGTGTGGGCCAGCGCTCGGGGGGTTGGGGCAGAGTGAGCCCCTGCCGGGCCCGGCCAGCAGCAAACAGGGGGAGGGGGCTTGGCTGTAGATTCCTAGCGCTGATGCTGAGCTGGAGGCGCCTCTCCCTTTGATCTGTGTTAAGCTGCGCCCACTCTTCAGGGCTCGGGGCCCGTTCATCTGTGTGTCCTGCTGCAGGCCTGGGGCCATGAGCCTGGTCTTCGTTCTCTTACTCCACTAAGTATGTGCATGCATGCATGTGTGTGTGCACACACGTCAGTGAGTGTGCTGGGAGCCGTGTGGGAGCCTCTGATGAGCATGGCTGGAGGGGTCAGTGGTGGCAGTGCAGCCAGGGCCCTACCCTGTGACTGGAGAGGAAGGAAGCAGTGAAAATAGATTGGGAGGGGGGACTGGCACAGGCTTGAGGGAAAGAACGGGCAAGCAGTGGGGACTGCGTGCCGCTGAACCTCAGGTCCAGAAAGCGGGTTGCAGTGGGTGAAAGGAAGCGAGAGGTCCAGGCTGGTGGGCTTCTCCTCCTCCTCCCAGCTAACCCTCACCTCCGGAGAGGCAGGAAAGGGCAAAAGGAAACCCCTGTGGGGTCCCCTCGCTGGATGGTGGGCGGTGACCAGCAGCCGGGGAGCTGCGGGGGACGGGGTGGGAACCAGTAGAGCAGGGGCTCCCGCCACCTTCCCGGCCCCCAGGCCTGACAGTCATGACGTCGGCCCACTGGCCCCTCCAATAGTGGTTCTTTAACGGCCCCTGGAGCAGCACTCGCTCTGAAAAACCCCACTTCCTCCTGGGAGGGGTAAGGCGCTCCAGCCGCACAGCCACTGAGCGCGGTCGGGTCAGGGGACAGCCCGCCCTGCAGCCCGCTGGGAGGGAGGTGGCTTGCTCTTTCAGAACGGAAGCAGCATCCGCACTAGAGCCGCGGGCCAGCAGGGGTGGCCGTGAACTGATGCGCTGGGGTTCTCTCCGCCCGGTGTGTTCCCTGCAGACACAGAACGTCCAGCTTAACAAAGAGATGACGCTCGCCAGCAACCGGAGCCTGGCCGAGGGAAACCTCCTGTACCAGCCCCAGCTGGACGCGCGGAAGGCGCGCTTGACCCAGAAATACCAGGAGCTGCAGGTGCTGTTCGAAGCCTACCAGATCAAGAAGACCCAGCTAGGTAACGCTCAGGGCCATCGGTCAGGAATGGAGTTGGGAGCCCTTTCCAGCTGCTGCGACCGTGAGAGAGGGTCTTGTGGGGAACCTCGGAGGAAGAGGGCAGCCTGAGGGAGTGTTCTCACTGGTGCACCGTGGGCGCGGTTAGGCCCTCGGAGTTAGTGTTGAAATGCTCATCACCGGGACGTTGCATTTTAATGTCACATTTAATTTCCAGCCATGAGGAGAAGTGGGAACGGAATAGAGTCCTGGGTGCTTTGGGTAGGTTTCAGGGAGACTTCTAGGTTAGGTGGTTAAAAATCACCCCCTTAGCCAGACCGGTTTGGCTCAGTCGATAGAGCATCGGCCTGCGGACTGAGGGGTCTCGGGTTCAATTCCGGTCGGGGGCATGTACCTTGGTTGTGGGCACATCCCCAGTGGGGGGGGTGCAGGAGGCAGCTGATCGAGGTTTCTCTCTCATCGATGTTTCTAATTCTCTGTCCCGCTCCCTTCCTCTCTGTAGAAAAGTCAATAAAATATATATATATATATATATATATGAAAAAAAATCACCCCCTTAGAGGTCAGATGGGCGTTGGATAGCCTAGTCCCCCACTGTCACCATAATTTCGGTAAAAACGGGCCAGAACACACCTAGCCAGACAATGAAAGGGAGGCGGCCGCATGCCTGGTACATGAGGCTGCAAACTGGGCAGCCTCTGGGCGTGACAGACACGCATACCCCACCCCGGGTGTGCCAACCCCCAAGCTGTGGCTTTACTGATACTGGACTTGGGGACCACCTGTGTGTCCAGTGATGGGCTCCACAGGGTGGCAGGCAGGAGTGCAGTGGCTGGAGGGGAGTGCGGAGCAGGTCACATGCTCAGTATCAGTCCCAGTCCTCCGAGGGGCGGGGGGACCTGGGCAGTGGGGCGAGGTGCACCTGTCCTCCCAGATTTAGTCTCACTGCCTGGAGAGTCCTCGGCAGGTGGGACTGCTGTCGCCTTTCTGGCTGCAATGCTCGTGCTTTGAAGCGGGAGTGGGAGGGTGGTTGTGAGAGGCTGGGGCCCTGTGATTTCCAAGGGCCAGCCCCCCTGCTCACCCTGCCTCTGGTTTCCTCCAGACAGACAGCCCAGCAGTGCGTCCTTGGAGACCCTGTTAGCGCTTCTTCAGGCCGAAGGAGCCAAGATTGAGGAGGACACGGAGGTAAAGAGCCAGAGTCCCTGGCCCAGTTCCCTCGGGGACGGCGCGCACCACACCCCGAGGCCAGGAGACGCTGCCTCCCAGGCCGCTCCTGAACCGAGTGGCCGGGGGCTAGGGGTGCAGCAGGGAGGGGGGTCCTCAGGTGACGGGTGCCTGCTGTGCTGACTTAACGAGGGTCTCGTGGGCGCTGGGGTGCTGTTCCCAGTCAGCAGGGGGGAAGTGCCCACGGGACGCAGCCAGCTGAGCGCTGGAGGCTGGAGCCTCACTAAGCGAGGAGTCTGGGGGGCAGCTGTAGCCGCGAGGCTGGCAGTGGTGGCCCCGGTGGGAGCCTGGCGGGCACGAGCTGGTTTCGGTTCTGCTGAGCCCACGGGTCAGGATGCAGCTCGGGCTGCCGTAAGGAGAGGGGGAGCTGGGCGCGGTGCAGTGCTCCAGGCCGAGGGCCCCTGCATCCTGAGGCAGCTCTCCCCAGCCTGTTGCTGCACCGCTGGTGGTGGGGAGGGGCCCACGGGGTCAGCCAGGGCCTGCCGTGCAGAGCTGTGGTGGATGGAGCTGTGATGGACAGGAGGAGGGGCCCGAGTTGGAAGCTGGGGGTGTCTCTCCGAGCCCGCTGGGTGGTGGAGGGACAGTCCTCCCCTCAGGGCTGGGCTGTCCCTGTGACCAGGTGTCTCCTGCTGCTTTCAGAACATGGCAGAGAAGTTTCTCGAGGGAGAGCTGCCTCTGGACTCCTTCATTGATGTCTACCAGAGCCAGCGGAAACTGGCCCACGTGCGCAGAGTGAAGATCGAGAAGCTGCAGGAGATGGTGCTAAAGGGGCAGAGACTTCCGCAGGCCCCGGCCCCGCTACCGTCCAGGATGCCCGAACCGATGCCCGCCGTCCCGGAGGCTAGCGGGCCCCCCCCTGTCATGCCTCGGCGCATCCCACCCCCGGTGCCCGCAGGACGCTTAGCCACGCCGTTTACCGCTGCCATGGGCTCAGCACAGGCCCCGCTGTACCCTCCCCTGCCCCCCCGCATGGGCCTCCCCGCGCAGTTTGTGTCACCATACCCACCCCCTCTCCCCCAGAGACCCCCGCCCCGGCTGCCTCACCAGCCAGGCTTCATCCTGCAGTGAGGGTCCCTCGTCCATCTGTCCTGGGAGACTCCCGCCAGCCTGCTGGCCAGGCCCACGCTTGGGGGGCAGCGAGGCTGAGGGCCCAGTGGTGTCTGCTGTGAGCACTGTAGGTGGGGCCCAGGTGCGTGCTAGGGCCAGTTTGCGGTTTGTGCTGTGAGCTCACGACCCTGGGGAAGCTGCCCTCCCTTTAGAATCATGGTCCTCCCATCGCAGCTTTCACGGTAAGCGTGGTTCCTGGTTTCTGCTTTATTTTCAAGACCGTTTGTCCCAGCCTGTCCCAGCCCAGTGAGGGTTGGCCGATGGGCCAGCCCAGAAGGTGCTCACTGAGTCTGTGGGGTGACAGCCCCCCAAACCCCCAAAATCTCGGTCCTTCAAAGCCACCTGCAGGGTTTGGAGGTGGGCGGAGCTGGACTTTGCACATCGCTGTCCTCCCAGCTCCTCCCGCCCCCCTCAGCCGGTCCCAGGGTTTCTATGAAGAAATACTCTAATATTTTTACTACGTGTGTAAAATTCCTGTTTTATATTGGGGAAGAAAACTTTTTGACACAAAACCATTCAGGGAAACTTTATAAAATGCACATGTTTTGAGCAGATGGATGTGTAAGTGACAGGTGACACGAATCGGCTGCCCCCAGGCCAGGGGGTGGCTGTGGCCCCCAGCTGCCTTCAGGAAGGGCCTGTCACCCTGTGTTGAAAGAAGCTCTCGCCCTGAACCAGGGTCCTCTTAGCCAACATTCTCAGCCTCTGGCTGGGCCCTGGGGCGCGGGCGGGAGAGGGCCAGGACTCTAGCAGGAGGGAGCTGGCCCTGCGAAGAGAGAAGGTGCCAAGCTAGGACACTCGTCCTGCCCCATAGGTTCCCAACTATAGGTGCCACGTGAATTCCGAGTTGGGGGGTGTCACCACCTACCTGTGGACAAACAGGCCAGGTGCTCAGGTGGGGAGCTCCTGGCTGCTGCCGAAGCTGACGGTCTGTCCCAGTAGCCACGGGTGAGGCCACCACCTTTGTACTCAAGGGTCCACACAGTTCTGCTCCTGGACTTGAACTCTGCTGTATTGGACCTGTTTTCAAAGAGCCAGGCTGTCTAGGACCATCTGCTGTCCTGCCAGTCGGGGCGCCTGCCCTGCTCTGAGCCCTGAGAGCAGTGACACCCACCCCCGCCTCTGCTGCCAGCAGGGCACAGCTGACCTGGCTCCGTGTGGATGTGGCCAAGGGGCTGCCAGGCCGGCCATGCCATTGCTCCAGGGCCATGTCTGAGCTGTGGGACCCTTTTTAATAAATAATTACAACTAACAGTCTTGTCGTTTCTTGCCTGAGCGTGAAGCTGACCGTGGCTGTCGGGTGATGTTAAAAATGAAAGCCACTGAGAGGCGGCCACAGCGCCTCGTCTAGGGCCCGGCCCCGAGGCGGAGCCCTTCTGTTCCATCAGGAACCCTCACGTCCATCAGCAGGGGCAGCGAGAAGCAGGGTCCTCGCAGGTCTCAGTGGACGCGGCCTGGCTCCTGCCCACGGGGTCACCGCCACCTGCTGCACAGCTAATGGGAACGAACACATTCCTGCTTGTTTCAAAGGACAAAAGTCGGTGGCTGACATTCTGCTCTGGGGACTTGTCCCCCCACTCCCAGGCTGAGCCAAGCCTGGGACCCTCACTGTCCTGTGCTGCGGGTGAGCCCGATGCCCTGGGAGGGACTTTCCTCTGTGGGCGGTTACACAAGGAGCACCCATAGCATCCCTGGGCAAGCTGGCCCACCGCCGGCTCCTGAGCAGATGCCATTTCCCGTGGCACATGCGCAGTTTTCCCGAGAAAACTATTTCTTATGAGAATTTGTATCCAGTGGTTTCTCTCCCCCAGTGCTCTAGGAAGCTTCCAGGCAGACTCGTCCGCCCCACTGCAGGCGCTGGCCTGGGATGGGTTTGGCCTTGTCTGATCCTCTCCTGCCTGCTGGGCCCCTTGGCTCGGGGGGTGGGTGGGGGGGCACGAGCAGGACAGGATCTGTCCCAAGGTTTCTCATTCAGGGTCTCCAGTTCACCTGTAGTCGGCTTGCACCGATGTTCACCGGGGTGCACTGGGTGAGAACAATCCGCTTTCGTCTCCTCAAGCTGTCTCCCCTTAGAATAAGAACTGGCATTGGCTGTAAAAAAGAAGGCAATCTTACCTTTTGCAACAGCGTGGATGGGCCTGGAGAGTATTGTGCCAAGTGACATAAGCCAGTCAGGGGAAGACAAGCGCCATGTGACTCACTCAGATGTGGACTCTAATGACCAAAATGAACTAACAAAATAGAAACACTCAGATACAGAGAACAGACTGGCCGCTGTCAGAGGGGCAGGGAGTTTGGGGGCCAGGTGATAAAGGGGAAGGGATCAGGCAAAAACAAAAAACAGCCTCACAGACACAACATGGCGGTTACAGTCGGAAAGGGGGTGGGAGGAGACAGAAGGGGTAAAGGTGGGTAAATGGTGATGGAAGAAAACTCGACTCCGGTAGTGAACACAACACAATATACAAACGGTGTGTGACACAGTCACACACTGAAACCTATATAACTTCATTAACCAATGTCACTCCCATAGTTCAACGAAGACACAGCATGACAGGCAGGTGCTTGTCAACCGGGCCCGACCACAGAGAGGCCTTTACGGACTCCAGTTCCTGCAAAGTAAACAGAACAATCATGTAAATAGGATTGTATCATGTAAATAGCAGTAGTGCTATGAATACAATACGGCAACAGGACAAGTAAAAGTAACTTCATTTATTTCCCTTGAAAACACGTTTGTCTCTGTTACTGCTCCTCTTGCTGACATCTGCTGAGAGTGCCACGTGAGCCAGGCAGCCCATGAGCAGTTACATGCATTTTCTCCCTAAGTTCTCGGCACTCTCCACCCAGTGGGTGCTGGAGCGTCTGCATCTCATACAGGAAGATGCTTCAGCCTAGACTTCCCATCTCCCTTCCGGATGACACCAGGCTGGAAAGGCACAACTGGGATTCACATGAATCCACGGCTGTCCAGTGAGGTAGCCATATGTACACCCTCAAATGTTCCCTCACCAGGGCACCCGCCCCCTCCTTGCCAGACAAGCTCCAGGAGGTTGATGTCTTGTCTTTGCTGCTGTGTCTCCAGTACCTGGCATGCTGTTTGGCACAGCAAAGGTGCTCAGTACATTTATTCTTTTGCTAAAGCAAAATAACCCTACAAACGAAGAGGCAGGAGCCCCTCCCTGTTTACGGAGACCAGTTTTCAAAGCACTAACCCACCTGGACCTCCGTCACCCTGGGGACAGGAGTGGACACCTGTCCGAGGCCACACAGTGGGAGTTCTGCCAGCTGGGCAGGAGCCACCCACACTGCCCTCCCTCCTGTACCCCCCCCACCGACCCGCACTGTCCTTTTGTTCCAGATGCTTGATCTGAGGCCAAGGCAGGCGGCCAGGAGCCTTCTCTCTCCCCAGTGCCCTCCTGGGAACCAGCTGTGGGCTGGGGAAGGAAATCAAAAGTCATGGGGCGGAGGACCTGCTTTGGAGGCGGCCTGGAGCTGTGGAGAAAAACCCTAAACCCCCACTCACCAAACAGGTGTCCGGGCCTCCACTCGCAAACTTCCTGGAGAACCACCTCCATGACACGTGGCAGAAGCAGCAGCACCCGCCAGGGTTGGTGTGGTTCCAAGTGCCATTGTCACCTGCAGAAACTAACAAGTCCCAACCCAGCTCCTGGCCCCAGAGAAATAAACAGCCCAGGCGCAGCCCCTCACTGGGGCAATAGTGACCACAAAGTGCATTTTATTGCCAGTTGGACCCCAATACAAAGAAACACTCAACTCCAAGCCCAGAACTGGATCCTTATGCTCATCCCGACACAGTGGGTACTGGATGCAGGGGGTGGTCCTCACAGGGACGGTCCCTTCTTCCCAGCCAGGACCCCACCCCACCCAACCACTCCCCAAGGGGGTCTCAGCAATGCAGTCCTTTTGAGTCGTCCTCCAGTGGGCAGGGAGGCCACGCTGGGCTTCAGCACCGGGCGGAGTGGGGCTGCCCTCTTCTGTGGAGCATGAGGCTCCTTGGTCTGGAGGACGGCGGGCAGGGCTATGGGTTCTGGGCTCTTTCTGGCTGAGCTGGAAACCTTGCGGCGCGGGAGGTGGAGGTGGGCAGTGGGGACAGCCCAGAGCTGGGCCTCCAGGGCAGGCAGCCAGATGGGAATAAAAACAGAAAGTGGGCGGCCACCAGATTTCAGCGGAAACAGACTCTAGACTCCAGGAGCGAGGGCAGCACCTGTGCCCAGCAGGCATCGGGCTCTCAACCCTGCCTGGCCCACCTCTCCCCCCAGACCACGTCCCCGTCAGCACCCCATCACCGTTGCCCTAGAGCGAGGCCCGAGGAGAAAGGGCGCTGTCCCAGTCCTGCTTGCCCAAGTCCCATCTCCCTGGAATCAGAGGCCACAAGCCCAGGGGATGACTCATGTAGTCCCGACAGCCAGCCCTGTGTTCTGTTCATCGCTCACCTCAGACCCCGCGCCCAAAGGCAGGGAGGCCCTGCCCCCCACCCATGGCCCTGCTCCCAGTGCGCCGAATACAAACTCACAAGGCAAAGCTCTAGCTGGGAGCATACAAATGTCTGTGTATTTCCTGAACTGTGGCTCCGGCCTGCTGAGCCTGCACGCTCTTGGTCCCGTGGCAGATCCTCACATACAGGAGAAATACCCTGTCAGCCCCTCGGCCCAGATCCAGGGGCTCAGCAAGAGCTGGGGGCCTTGCGGACACTGATCCAGGCCGTGGGTAGGCCCGGGCACCTGGTGTGTGTCCGCGCCCCTCAACGCCTCCTTAGCCAAGTCACGGTAGCCTCGTGAGGCCCAGGCCGCCTGCCAGGCTCCCGTTGGACCCTTCTGAAGCCTAGGAGTTCGTCAGTTGAGCTGGGAAGATGCCATCCTTTTTGTCCAGCTGCAGGGGTCAAAGTTGAAGTGCTCACTAGACGTTGCAAGGGGTGTATAACCAGCCAGGCCCCCTGCACCCTCGTCTCCTCAGCCCCTACATCTTTCTCTTGAGTCGAGCCCCCACGTTGCTGGGTCAGCATTTTGCTCCTGCTGGTCAGGTTTCCTGACCTTCCCAAGGCCCCGCGTCCCACAGACGTGGAAGCAAGAGGCCGGCAGCACCCTCAGGGCCCCACCCCATCCCAGCCTGACACCTGGCAACCTGGTGCTCCTACCTGGTGGTCCTGCCTGGGGACCACACTGGGCTTCTGGGCCAGGGGTGGCTTCCTGGAGGCCCCACTGTGGGGGGCAGTGCTGGGCTGGCCAGGCTCCTCCTCTCCAGGCGTCCCCACCCCCACAGCCAGTGCGTAGTGCTGCTTCCGAAGCTCTCCCAGCCGCACACGCTCCGCCTCCAGCGTCTTCTCCAGCTCCAGGACCCGAACCTGCCGGCGAGCACCACTCAGCGGACCCCTCTGGGAGCTCAGCCCCAGGGGAGGGACGGGCTTGGAGGCTGCCTGAGCACCGAGGAAGCGGGGCGTGGGGTTGGCACAGGCACCTACCTGGGTCTCCATCTCCTGCTTCTTCAGCTTGATGAGGGACATGCCAGAGAAGTCCATGGTGTCTGTGAGCAGAGACAGGGTAAGTGCCTGGGCCCCCGCCTTTCCATCCCGCAAGGCCGCTCCCAGGCCCCAGCCGTCACCTCTGTCTTCGATCTGCTCCTGCCCTGACTTGGTGGAGGCCACCACATTGGCGGCCATCACGTTGACGGTGCGGGAGCACTCCTGCAGGCGGCTCAGGTGGCGGCTGTCCTTGTTGGCCTTCACCTGGAGGAGCGTGGGGTGGGTCAGGATGCAGGATGCCCCCCACGGATCACCCCATTCCGAGGTCTCCTAGCCATATGCAGTGCAACCATCGCAGCCATGGGAACCTGAGCAGAGCCTGGCCGGACAGAGCCTCACCTTGGAGGCTGCCACCAGCTGGGCTGTGCTGGCCGCGATCTCGTGGGAGCAGACGATGAGCTCTTCGTACTTGCCCGTGTGAAGCACCACCTTGTCAGCCGACTCCCTGGGGGCAGAGGAGGCAGGGCCTGGGATTCCAACACCTGGAGATCGGGGCCACCCCACATTCCCTCCTCAGACCCTGGGCACCACACTCCCTGCTGCCCCCCACCTGGGGCGACATACACCAGCTGTGTGGCTCCCCAGCCCACGGCCTTGGAGGCGGAGATGAGGCCTTCAGTCCACCTTGAGTTCTTGGCATAAAATTCCTGTTGCGTGGCTGCCCCCTAGTGGCGACAAGAGAACAGGACAGATCACTCAATGACATCGCAGGTGGCAAGGGATGCTCCCCAGGGCCCCTCTCTGAGCTGTGGAGGGTTCAGCTGACTCCCAGGCAGGTGTGCACACTGGGGAGGCGGCGGGGGGGTCCCATCAGGAGCCTCCTGCCCAAAGGAGCCCTGTGGCCTGGGATGAGAGGTGGTGGCAGGAGTGGCCCCACCCACACCCCACCTGGAAAGCCCAGCTCACCCTGCCGCTCTCCACAATCTCCTTCTGCAGGCTGGTGGATGTGGTCACCAGGAGCCGGATGGCCTGCCAAGACCAAGACTTATGTCACACTTGGGGCAGCCCTCTCAGCTATAGCCCGCCCCTGGGGTCCCGGCCGGCCGCTCACCTTCATGAGGTCTGTGCAGGAATTGAGGATCCTATGGTTGGAGGGGTGGGAAGAGAGGGAGAGCTGCTGTAGTGTGGCCAGGAAGCCACAGGGGGTTGGGAGTTAGGGGGCCTGACACAGGGCCCACAGGGCAGGGTGCGCTGCTCATCCCCATGCTTCTGGAAAGCGAGCCGTTAGGAGGGCAGACCCCTGGTGCTGGGAGGCTGCCTCCTAACTGGTGTGGCAACCTGCTTCGTCCCAGGCCTGGGGGCAGAAGTGGGCTCACCTCTCATTCACCTCCAGTTTCACCCCTGAGCTGGCGTGGCGGGCCTGGTTCATCATGTCCTGCACCAAGGGCAGAGCCGTGAGCTGGCTGGGAGGAGGGCAACAGGGGAGGAAGGGGGCCGCTGGGGCAGCCGCTGCACTGGGGTGGGGGGGGGGCTCGGCTCAGGGCGCCACAGCAGGGCTGCCTCCCTGTCCAGACCTGCACAGGCCGCCTGTCCTTGGCAGAGAGGTGCAGCCTGCCCTCAGCCCCCCCGCCCAGGGTCCTGCAGGATGGCACTGGTCCTACCTCGATCCTCCGCACAGCCTCCTCGATGGCCGAGGACGTGGCTGCCATCTCCTTGTCCACCAGGGCCCCCAGCTCCTCCTGACGCACGTCCAGGCTCTTGGGCTTCAGCTCCTGAGGGAGAAGGGCACCCAGGGCTCAGATGGGGTGAATTCGACCCCCAACCATTCTACAGGGATCCTGGGGCAGCTGGACTCGTGCTCTGTCCCCAAGCACCTGGTCAGCCCAATTGGAGAAAAGTGCAGAAAGTGGGGACCCAAGCCTCAACCCAACCCACTGCCCCCCACCAGAGCCCAGCCCACACTCAGCACCTGGCCCAGCTGGAGGAGGCCCTGCAGGGGGCTCCGCACCCGGTCGGGCTGGGCCTGCTGCACAGTCTGTGGATCCTGCAGCTGCCCCACGAGCTCCAGCGCCCGGGCCCCACACTCCCGGCAGGCG
Source organism: Lasiurus cinereus (assembly GCA_011751065.1). Taxonomy (NCBI): domain Eukaryota; kingdom Metazoa; phylum Chordata; class Mammalia; order Chiroptera; family Vespertilionidae; genus Lasiurus; species Lasiurus cinereus. The sequence goes on along the minus strand of JAAGEH010000417.1, from coordinate 15,034,929 downwards.
TCGATCAGGCCTGGGGGAGAGAGCTGTCACGGGAGCCGGCGCCTCAGGACCCTGGCAGGAGTCTCCACACAGGCTCCCACCCAGGCTGATGCCAGGACCCGTCTGCAGGCTCCCACTCTTCCCTGGTCCACCATGAGAACCTGTGAGACACAGGCTGGGCCCACTTACGGTCGGCAGGGTCGGTGGGGGCCAGGTGCGCGGTGGCACTGCCGTGGATGATGGTGTCCGCAGCCAGGTGGGAGAACTGGGTCAGGGCTGCCACCAGGGCAGAAGCATCTATGGGCAAGGAGAGGAACGAGACCCTAAGGCTGCTGCCACGAAGTGAGTTATGAGAGCAGCCGCCATGCCCTCTGCCCAGCAAGCTCAAGACAGGTGCCGGCACCCAGTCCACAGATGAGGAGGAGGGCTCAGAGGGGAACAGGTACTAGGCCAGTGGTTGGCAAACTCATTAGTCAACAGAGCCAAATATCAACAGCACATCAATTAAAATTTCTTTTGAGAGCCAAATTTTTTAAACTTAAACTTTTTCTAATGCCACTCTTTCAAATAGACTTGCGCAGGCCATGCTATTTTGTGGAAGAGCCACACTCAAGGGGCCAAAGGGCTGCATGTGGCTCGTGAGCCGCAGTTTGCCGACCACGGTACTAAGCAAAGGTCATGCAGCTAGAAAACAGCAGAGCAGGAACCAAACCCAGCTCGGTGACCCAGGCCTGCAGCGCAGGGCTCCCAGGTGGGCATGGTGGGGGCACCTGCTCAGCTTTCTGAAGAGGCATCTGTTGTGGGAAACCTCCTGAAGGCAAGAGGCAGCCAGAGCTGGTGCAACCAGCACCCAAGTGCCCATGGCCTCTCTCTGCCCGGTCCTGCCCTGCACTCACCTGACCTGGAGGTCAGGTACTGGGCGTGGCCCGTCTCCAGGGCGCTCACGGCGTCCAGGGCCACCTGGACCCTGCTCACTAGGTAGTCTGCAAGCAAAGGGAGAAGGGGTGAGGGGCAGACATCTCTGGGCAGGGGACACCTCCCTGCCAGCTGGTCAGGAAAGAAGGTGGCCCTACCCGGGGAGCTGGTGCAGCGCAGGTGGAGGGGGTCGTCCAGCTTGCCCACGGCGTCCTGCAGGATGCGCTCGGCCTCGGCGGCAGAGCGCCGCAGCACCTCAAACTGCTCGTCCAGGCGCCTCTGCTGCAGCTCCTGCTCCCGAGACTCCTGGGGGAGGGGAGGAGGCAACTTGGAGACCCTGCCCAGGCTCAGCCTCACAGCAGCTGGACAAGACCCAGCCCAGGTCCTCGCTGGGGAGGAGTCGGAGGACAGGCCCAGCTCCGCCCCAAGGGATGGGGCCCCTCCAGAGTGTGCCGGGCAGCTCAGGAGTAGAAAGACAAACACCAGTTTAAAAAGTAGGCAAAGGATCTGAACAGACATTTCTCCCAAGATATGCATATGGAAGGAACACAAAAAATGCTCCATGTCATTTGCCCTCAGGAGAACACACATCAAAACCTCAATGAGGAGAATCCAAGATGGTGGCATAGGTAAACACCTATACTGCTGCCTCGCACAACAATTTCAAAACTACAACTAAAAGACAGAACGGACATCATCCAGACCCACAGGAAAGCTGGCTGAGTGGAAGTTCTACAACTAGAGGGAAAGAGAGGGGCTCACGGAGACCCAGAGGAGCTGCAAAAAGCTGAGGTACGGAGACGAGCGCGCTGAGAGAGCGGGTGCCGGAGTACCTGGCTGGCTTTCTCTGGCGGGAGGGAAACGGAGACTCCCAACGGCATTGAACCCCTTCTCTTACGACACTAAACCCCAGATCCAGCCGAAACTCATACGGGGGGAGTTTGGACTGTGAAAGGGGAGAAGTGCACGGAAATTTAGGGGAGTTGCAAAGGATCGGAGGGCTGGTCGCGCACGGCACCACGCGGAGGACGGATTGCTGATTGTGCCGCTGGCTTTCGCGAGTGGGCGGGAGACAGACCCTCCCAACTGTGCCACTTCTGACTCCACTGGGCCCCTGTTTTGGGCGAAACCCTGGGGATCTAGACTCGTGTGGTCCTGGTGCGCAGGGGAGCAGGAAAGGCAGTGGTTAGAGGCACTGCGGGTGCAGGTGCAAGCACAAGGACCGCTCCAGCCATTACCCAGTCACGTGAGACTCAGAGGCCGTGGAGGGCGGGGCCGACTGGAAGGCAAGGCGGTCCCTTAAGCCCTGAGACTCCACCCTCCCAAGCTCAGCAGAGGCTTCTGCGGCTGAATCCAGCACAGAAGTTTCCCCGGCACAGTGAAAATGCCGAGACAAGGGAAGGGATTACAAGCAAAAGAAATGGAGGAAAAAAAACGACTGGATATAGAGTTCAAAACCACGCTTATAAGGTTTTGCAAGAATATGCTAGAAAAGATGGATAAATTTAGTGAGACCCAAGAGAAGATAATAAATACACTGACTGAAATGAATACTATTACGCAGAGTACTAACAGCAGACTAGAGAAAGGCAAGGATCAAGTCAAAAATTTGAAATATAAAGAAGCAGAAAACATTCAACTGGAAAAGCAAGAAGAGAAAAGAATCCAAAAATGTGAACATAATGTAAGGAGCCTCTGGGACAGCTTCAAGCGTACCAACATCAGAATTGTGGGGGTGCCAGAAGAAGAGAGAGAGCAAGATACTGAAAACCTGTTTAAAGAAATAATGACTGAAAACTTCCCACATCTGGTAAAAGAAATAGACTTACAAGTCGAGGAAGCACACAGAACCCCAAAGAAAAGGAACCCAAAGAGGACTACACCAAGACACATCATAATTAAAATGCCAAGAGCAAAAGAGAAAGAGAGAATATTAAAAGCAGCAAGAGAAAAACAGTTTATTACCTACAGGGAGCACCCATACGACTGTCAGCTGATTTCTCAACAGAAACGATGCAGGCCAGACGGGAGTGGCAAGAAATATTCAACGTGATGAACAACAAGAACCTACAACCAAGAATAATCTATCCAGCAAAGCTATCATTCAGAATTGAAGGGCAGATAAAGACCTTCACGGAGAAGAAAAAGCTAAAGGAGTTCATCAACTCCAAACCAGTATTATATGAAATGCTGAAAGGTACCCTTTTAGAAGAGGAAGAAGAAAAAGGTAAAAGACAAAAAATTATGAACAACAAATACACATCTGTCAACAAGTGAATCTAAAAATTAAGTGAATTAAAAATCTGATCAACAGAATAAACTGGTGAATATAATAGAATCAGGAGCACAGAAAGGGAGTAGACTGATAATTCTCAGGAGGACAAAAATCATAAAGCATCAAACAGACTGTGAAATTATAGCAGAAAGATTAAAGTTAGGTGAGGTAAATAAGTGATCAATCAAAGGACTTGTCTGCATGCTTATAAACATAACCAATGATCACAGACACTGGGGGGTCGGGGTACGCCTGGGAGGGAGGGGGGGCAATGGGAAGATATGTATAAAAAATTAATAAAAATTAATTTAAAAAATAGATATAAAAACTCTTCAACAATGAGAATGAGGCCCGGCCAGTGTAGCTCAGTGGTTGAGCATCAACCCATGAACTAAGAGGTCACTGGTTCAGTGCCAGGTCAGGGCACATGCCCAGATTGTGGGCTCAATCCCCATAGAGGCGTGCAGGAAGGAGCCAATCAATGTTTCTCTCTCCTTGATGTTTCTATCTCTTTATCCGTCCCTTCCCCTCTCTCTAAAACCCAATACAAATAATAAAAAAAAAACATTTTAAAAAGCAATCACAAAAACAAAAAACAAATAAAGAAAAAACACAATGAAGTACCATTTGAACCCTCTGGGATGGCTACAAAGACACACAGTAACAAGTGCTGGCGAGGATGCAGGGAAAGTGGAACCCACAAACACTCCCAGTGGGAAAGGAAAAGAGTGCCGTCGCTTTGGAAACACTGGTAGTTCCTCAAAAAGTTAAACATGTCACCCAGAAAATCCATTCGTAGCTACATAGGGAAGAGAATAAAAACATGTCCACACAAAACCTTCTCCACAAATGTTCACAGCAGCATCTTTCACAATAATCAGAAAGGGAAAACCACCCAAGTGTCCATCAGCTGATGATGGATAAACAGCATGTGGTCCCTCCACACCGCAGAATGTCCCTGGGCCAGGAAGAGGAAGGAGGTTCTGAAACAGGTGAACCCTGAAAACCTGCTGAGTGAAGAAGCCAGCCCTACTGTACGACTCCATTTCTATGAACGTCCAGAACAGGCAAATCTAGAGACGAGAGCTGGTTAGAGGTGCCAGGGGCTAGAGGAGGGAGCTCTCTTTGGAGGGTGAAAATGTCCTGGAGGCATCAGATGAGAGCACAGCCCTGTGAGTATAGACACCCACTGACTCATCCACGCTGGGGGGGAGAGGGGGCTATGAGTATGACGGTCTCAAGCCCGCTGTCACACGGGGCGGGGGAGGCACGCTACCTTATCTGCCAGCCGCCCCTGCAGCTCGGCCCTCTCCTGGGAATGGCGCTGCTGCTCCTGGCTGAGCGCTGCCTCCTTCTCCCGCACCAGGCTCTGGGCGGCCTGCAGGTCTGCCTCCTGCTGCCGCACAGCACTGCTCAGCGCCTCCTTCTCTGCACTCAGCACATCCAGCCGCGAGCTCAGCTCCGACCCACTCTGTGAATACCAGATGGGTGGGCAGGGCTGCCAGGTGCCCGCCACCCCTCATGCCCACCCTTACCCAAGTTCACAGTCTTCACTATCCCGAGACTGCGAGCTTCTGGAAGACCAGGGCCCATGTCCTATGTGTTCCCTGCGTGCTGGGTCACAGCCACAGGCCAAGCTGGCCGAGGGGCCACTGAACCAACCTAGTAGCATCTAGGCGTGGCCCAGTTCACGGGGAAGAGGACCCCGACGCTGTCCCGCCCGATCCGGAGGCCACCCCGCCAGCAGCTCACCTGCTCCGTGCGGCTCAGGTCCTGTTGCACGCGCACAAGCTCCCCGGACTTTGCCTCCAGCTCCCTCCGGAGCTTCTCTAGCTGGTCACTCTGTTCCTCCAGCTGGGACGGGGGACAGTGTGTCACAGGGACAGAATGTCACGGGGACAGTGTGTCACGGAGACAGTGGGGCTGGGGGCTCCAGAGCCAGGGCCTGTGCACATGACGCACCTTCATCTCGGACTCCCGCTTCACCTGCTCCATCTGGAACACCAGCTGCTCCTTCACTCGCGCCACCTCCTCCTGGTTCTGCTGCTTGGCCGTCAGCTGCTTGGCCGTGTCTGCATTCTGCATGGACAGGGGACGGGTTCACGCTCTGCCCCCGCCGGGCCTCCTGCCTCCCGCCAGGTGCCTGCACACGGGTCCTACCTTCCTGAGCAGCTCGGCGTGTGTGGCGATGAGCTTGCTGTGCTGCTCCTTCAGCTTGGTGTAGCGCGCCTCCGTGACACTGGCCTTCTCTGCGGTGAGAGATGAGGCTGATACCCCCAGCTCGGTGGAGGCCCCCCTCTGGGGACCAGACCCTCCCACTGGGCTCGGCTACCCGGCCTGGCCACGCACTCTCGGCCTCTTCGCGCAGGCCCTGGTTCCGCTCGCCCTCCAGCTGGGCCGCCCGCAGCTGGGCCAGCTCGTGGCGGAGCTGCTCGTTGTCCACCAGCGCCTTCTGCTTCTGCTTCCGCTGCTCCTCCAGCTCGGCCTCCAGCATGTTCACCTGGCCCTTCAGCTGGGAGATGTACCGCTGGGCCTGTGGTGGGAGGGAGGATGTGGACGTGGTGGACATGGACATGAGGACTGTGCTGGGCCCACATGAGGGTGCTGGGTGCAGTCGCACAGCCTGAGGCCCCCCTTGGTCCACGTCTCCTCACCTCCAGCTTGATCTTCTCCAGCTCGGCCCGGAGTGTCTCCACCTCTCTCTTCAAGGTCTCGATCTGAAGGTCCCTGGGGACAGAGGTCGGGCAGGCAGGGTTTTCTGAGGCCCGTGCAGTCCTGGCGTTCAAGTTCAGGCAGCCAGGACAATCAGAAGACCCCGCACAGGATCTGTGGTCTCATCAGCAGCTCCTGGGGATCTAGGTGTCTCCAGTTCACACACCCCACCTGTGGCCTCTCCCGACCACAGCTCCATGGAGGCCACTGCCAGCCCTACCCCAGGGTGTCCCAGGCCTCACCTGTCATCCTTCATGGAGCCATTGGGGGGTCCAAACGTCTGGTCAAAGAGGTCAGCCACCACCTGCCACAGCAAAGCACAGTGACCCTCACCCTCCAGGCTAGGAGAAGGAGGGAACAGAGAGAGCCCCAATCACCCCAAACCTCCCTGCAGGAAGAGGGGGCCACTCACCGCTGGCTCCCCGGTGGGGGGGGGCCGTGCTGATCTCAATGAGGTTCTCGGGCTCCTCGTCCTCGGGGGCCTCCTCGGGGATCACCACCACCGGCTTGATGTGCTCAGCCAGCGCTGAGGCCCGCAGGAAGTTGGGGGGTCCCTGCAAGGGCCATAGGTGAGAGCTGCTTAGCATGCCCCCAACCCCACCCAGGAGCCTTCCCTGGCCATCTCCAGAGCCTACATGGGGCCCTGCTAGGCACCCGGGGTCGCCCAAGGGCTCAGAACCCAGAGTGGAGGCAGGGCAGGCACCTCGGGCAGTCGGGGGATCTGGATGAGGCGCTTGAAGTAGAGCATGTCGGATGCTCTGCGGAAGAAGTTCCTGAGGCTGCGGAGAAACACACGCGGGAGGTCAGAGGGGAGCCTGGCCCCTGGCAACCCCAGCCCCCCAGACTTACCCACAGCCCTGCCTGCTGGTACCTGTGAAACTGCTCGTGGAACCGATCCCTGTGGCCTTGCAGGGTGTCTGCCGGGAGACCTGGGCGGAACAGGTTTGATGACCTTCATCTCTGCTCACCACTCTGGGGCTGCAGAGACTTTACATTTCCCCCTCCCTGTTCCTCCCCATCCTACAAGCCGCCACAGATTAGAGAGATCACTGCCGACCGGCCAAGTCCCCACCATGGAGGGAAGAAATGTGAGGGGACAGGGCGGTCCCAAGACCGCAGCAAACCCCCTGGGCCCAGCTTTGGAGGAACAATGAAGTTTCTTTAGACTCAAGTCTGCCCTGGTCTGGCATTCAAATGGCTTCTATGCCCCAGGCCTGCACTGTCCAAGTGGGGAACCCCAGGGAGACACTAGCAGCGACAGACGCAGGGGCAGCGAGGGGCTGCTGAGGCCAGGCATCTGAGAGACCGGCACACACATCAACGACACCACTTTTCTCACAGAGTGTTCGCTTTGGAAAACAAGGATTTTTCGTAACAAGTACGCAATTTATGTTCATGGGTGATGAGGTCATCAATGCTACTTCTATTAACTTCTCATCTCTGATCCAGTTCATGCCAGTCACCCATGCAAGCCCCCTGGGGCTCAGGCTGGACCTCAGGGCCGCAGTAACGGTGAGGAGACCGGGGCGGCGGGACTCACAGGAGTGCAGCCTGAACATGAGCTTGACCGTGTAGTGGTAGAGGTGGCTGCAATCCTGGATGACCTGGATGAGGGGGGCCAGGCGGCACTGGCCTGAAGACATCTGGGACACGGCGATGGCTGTGTTGAGCTGCCGAAAAACTGAGAGAGGAGGGGGGGGAAGGGGGGGAGGAGGAGTATGAGCACGGGGAACCGGGAGACGCGGGCAGAGCTGACTGGAGCTTAACGACAGTTGGGGTGTGGAGCGGCTCATGGCGTCATCACAGAAGCCTGGGAGCTGGCGTCCTGGGGGGCCTGGCTTTCCCACTCCCGCTGGGCAGTGAGACTCCAGATGCCAGTGGGCTCCTTCCTTCTAGGATGGGAGCCCCGTGCGCTGTGGTTGCTCCAGACTGAGGCCAGTGCTCCCTCAAACGAGGGTGACAAGGTCAGGCAAATGGGATCCAGCTCAGCCTGGCCAGGCTTTCCCGAGAGCCTCAGGGTGGCCCTGGGAGCAGCTGCAGCGGCGGTCAGGATGCAGCTCTGTAAAACCCGTGACCCCAAACTTGTGCCCAGGGCCAACCTCCCTGGACCCTAACAATCATGCCTTTCATCAGATCATCCAAGTAGGAGGGACAAGGACAAACATGAGCCTGCCCACCCCCCAGCCTCTACTCTGGGCAGAGACGACAAGCAGGCAGCCGGCCAGGACGGAGAGCCGCCAAGGCGCCCACACAGGACACGCAGCCGGGACACTGCTCCAGACGAGCGGGCCCCTGCTCTGAGCCTTCCTGTCACCTCGCCTGGGCTGGGACCACTGGCGAGCCTCCATGTGACACGAGAATGCCCAGGAGGGAGGGGACGAGAAGGCAGGAGCTAAGTGCTGTCCCTCGCCTTTTTAAAACAACTTTTAATTCCATGTCAAGTATATTTTCCTTGTAAAAACTGAGACTACCCATGAAATTCTATTTTGGGGTTTTTTTTTAGACACAGCCATTTCTCCACTGAAGGGTCCTCAGGACGCCCCATCTCTGGCTGCTATAAACCAAGCAGCAAGGAACAGCCTCCAGGTGGGCAAGGCCCCTACACCTCCCTCAGGAGATGCTGCCAAGATGCCCTTCTCTGTGCTTCATTAAGACATCACTGATCTGGGGGACCCATCTGGGGGCTTTTTCCACCTTCCCTTGTGGGGACCCCTGTCCTGCTCATACTCAGCCCCCACCCTGGCCAAGAGCAGCACAGGGTAAGGACCACAGGACTCAGCTCCCACGTGACACATTTCTACCAGGGTCCAGGCTGGCAGCCATGGCCCTGGACACTGCCCTAGTTGAGTCCTGGGCAGGGCCACCCTCTGGAGCATCGAGGTTCAATGCCAAGCTGCCCACAGGCCCACCCAGACCGGGATGCCAGGAGGCTGCCCAGACACACCTCTTCCTAACTCCGATTTTTCCTTAAATAGACATTTGCTTCTCCTCCTCCCGTGAAAAGCATGAGTCACCCACAAGTTATTCTGAAGCTGTGGCCCACAACAATCACCTCTGCGGCCCTGGGAAGGGGACCCTGAAGCTTCCTGTCCAAAGGCTGCCAGTCCCTGGGCGGGGAAGTCCAACACGACTCAGGGGCCTTTTATAGCAGAAAGCGGGCAAGATGACCCAAACTAACTCTCTGAGGCGGGAGCCTAAATTCGGACCTGGCAGATGCAGCTCCTGGTGGCCCGCCCCTGCCCAGCCTGGCCTGGAACAGGAGTGGGTTCACAAGGAGGCAGAAACAACAGGTCTCACACTGGTCCCTGGAACTATCCCCAAAATTAACCCAAAGAAAGAAAGAAAAATAGGGATTTTATTTTTATAATGAGTATGTCATTTATGTTAATAAGTTATCATTGCTACTTCTAATTAACTTCTCATCTCTGATCCAGTACATGCTAGTCCACATAAGCCCCCTGGGGCTCTGGCTGGACCTCAGGGGCTGCGCTTGCGGTGAGGGGATCGGGCGGTGGGACTCACAGGAGTGCAGCCTAAATGGGAACTTGACCGTGTAGTGGGAGAGGTGGCTGCAGTCCTGGATGGACCCCGGGACAGTGCACGCAGGAAGTCAGTCTGGTCTGGCTCACAGAGGCACCCCTGGTTCCTAAAGTCTCCAGGTTCCCACACCTGATCCTTCCCGGCTCACCTGATTCAGACAGTTTCAGCTCGCAGTCCATGTAATCGAACATCTCCACTGTGAGCTGGAAGCTGCGGGGGGAGGCGAGAGGGTTGAGAGAGAGTGGTAGGGGGCACGCCTCTGGGAGACCCCTCCACAGTTCATCAACACGCCTTTGCTCAACACAACGGCCCTTCAACCAAAATCACCTGATTCCAAACAAATCCCATCCCCTCAGTGTTAGCTTCATCTCCAGGGAACATGACCTTTGGCCCCAGCGAGCCACTGACATGTGGAACCCTGGAGACTTCAGGGTCAAACAGGGAAACCGAGGGAGGGGAAGGAAACGGTGCCAGGCCACTGCACCTTCTGGAGAGACTCACATGTCATTGATGTCAGTCCCAGCTGCTTTCTCCAACACCTCGTCTGACACCTCCAGGCCCGCAGGAAACTGGGGGTGCTGCAGAGAGGATACCACTACTCAATAGCAGGCCCAGAACCAGTTTTAACTTCTGAGGGAGAGGGAGAGGCTGGAGAAGCCCCCAACCTGTGGAGCTGCCCTTGGCCCTGGGTGCTGGCTGAGGAAGGACTGCGAGGGATCGGAGACCAAGGAGAGATGAGATACCTCCAGCCAGGCTGAAGAGGCTGCCCAGACCCAAGGGCAAGGCCAAGACCACCTCCAGTGTCCTCATGAGGCTCTGACTTCCAGGAACCCCGCATCCCCGTGTCTCCTTGGATCAGGTTGGACAGAATAGGACCCGCCCTCCGCTAAGTCCCAGGACAACAGGAAGGAAAGCCCAGGGCCCTTCCGCCCCACGACCCTCCAGAGGACACCACCTTGAGGTGGAAGGAGATCTTGGTCAGCAGGAGCTTGGTGTAAACATTGACCAGCTGTCCATATCGATCGTGCAAATGGCCCTGTGGAGGGAAGAGCTGGATCAGTGCCCACTGCCCAGGAAGGTGCCCGAGAGTCAGACCAGGGGCAGACCAGGATGCTGAAGCGGGACGACACCAGGTGACAGCTGAGTGTCACTCCTTCGCTCACCAATCACTTATTCACTCAACTAACGTTAGCCAGCCAGAGGCAACTGACTCTTCTCTTGGGTACCTCCACCAGTGCCCTTTGTTGAAAGCTCTCATTTTGTTTTTTTAATCATACTCCTTGCCAGTCTTGCCAAAGAAACTCCTGTGACAAGAGGTCCTTGTCCAGGCAGCAGGCCAGCTCTGGGTTGAGATCCTTTATTAAAATGCTTGCGGCGGCCCGGGAGGCACACTCCACAGGCGCGTGTCCATATCCGCCCAGGTGCCTCCTCTGTCACCTCCTAACCCTGCTTCTCCGGGGCCACGCCAGCTCGATGTGCATCTGCCATGGCACCCTGCTGCCGTTTTCCTGACTTCGGGTGAAACACAGCGGTCCTGGCTCCTGCTGCCCTGGCTCCAGGGGCTCCCTGCCTGGCAGGGGTCCAGCATTGCTCCCAGGGACAAAGGCCAGAGGCTCTCTCTCCACCCCCGATTCTGGAGGGTGCAGGAGAGGACCTAGATGACAAGCTCCCGGGCTCTCAGACTTGCCCGTGAATAAGAATCTTCTGGGAGCTTCCTGAGCACACAGATTCCAATCTGAGATTCTAAAGCAGCCAGTCTGGGCGCCCAGGAGCCTGCACCCCTCCCACGGGCTCTCACTACCACCAGGACCTGCCCAGAAAGGGACACTGCTGTGTTTCCCGACTCAGGGACTGAGGGCTGGAGGTACCTAGTCATGCCTTTGGAACTTCCTGTACCAGGAAGACCTTCTAAAGCAAGGCTGCAGCGCCCCCATTGTCACCCCAGAAAGCATCACTCTAACTTCTGCTCTGAGGACATGAAGAAAGACACGGTCACAGGGCCCTGCCATTGCTCCGCCCTGAGTGTTAAGGACTCGAACGCCAAGCAGGCCCACGGCTGGACTCTGTGGAGGGTGAGGGACCGAGGCCACCAAGCTCGCCCCCACACCTACCCATAGATCCCCAATCTCCCGGATGTTGCTCCGGTACCGCTGGCAGTCGTGCAGGACCTGCAGCACAGGGGGACAAGGGAGGAGGCTGGAGAATCCAGGACTGGCAGGAGGGGCCCAACACACTGACCCATGCTGGCAGCACGCTGAGGGCGAGGCTGGGAAGGGGCAGGTGGAGGGCAGCGGGATAGTCTCTCATTTCAAAGGGACATGTGCCCTGCCTCCCCTGGGCACCAGCAGACAGGCCCAGCCTCCTGCTGCCCCAAGAAGCACAGTGGCTGGAAGAGGAGACCCTCTGGGGACCAGTGAACAGAGGCTACTCACGTTGGGGTGCCCGTCTCGAAGGACCTTGTGGAGGACATGGCAGAATTTCCAGCTGAGGATGGAGCTGCTGGGAAGCGGCAGGCCGATGGCATAGGACCAGAAGGTGAAGGCCCCCTTCTCATGGTGAGTGCCCAGAATGATGCCTACCACCGTCAAGGCCAAGTGCAGCATGCAGAGATCAGCGTGGGAAAGACCGGGGACACTTGGTGACGCCCATCCCACAGCCACTGAGCCCCTCCCCACATCCACCATGGTTCACAAAGAGCTCGGCAAATGTCAAGAAAAAGGGCAATGCCTTCGCCAGTTTGTCTGAATGGATAGAGCGTTAGCCTGCGGACTGAAAGGTCCCAGGTTCAATTCTGGTTCAGGGCATGTACCTTGGTTGCCGGCACATCCCCAATGGGGGGCGTGCAGGAGGCAGCTGATTGATGTCTCTCTCTCATCGATGTTTCTAATTCTCTATCCCTCTCACTTCCTCTCTGTAAAAAAAATCAATAAAATATTTTTTTAAAAAAGAAAAAAAGAGAGAGAGAGAAAGGGCAAGGTCATGCCCCTCAAATTTAACAGGGCCCAGTGGTCCAAGACAATAGATGGTACTCCTGAGATGGGGCTCAGAGTCTGACAGGAGCTGCTCGAGGCGGGAGGCTCTGCTGGGCCAGGACACAAGAGGACATGCGCCCGTCTCGGTGGGGGTGGCCCTCACAAAAGCCCCAGGGGCTACCTGCAGTGTCACTAAATCACTCCCACCTCGCCCATGGTCAAAGGCCGCACAGGGCAGATCCACGTCCTCCATGTCCTCCCACCGCCCCCTGGGACCCAGAGGCAGGAAGGATACGCCGGGCATGCTTCTCCTTCACGGGGGCCTCCTGGGTGTTGATGGCCTTACTGATGCTGATGGCCTGGGAGGGACACAGGAGGCGGAGTTCAGAAACGGCAACACTCAGACAGACAGGCACGTGTGGAGACGGACAACCAAACATCTCTCAACCAAACTCTGAAGGCTAGACATGCGCAGCCCAAACCACAGCTGAAACCCGAGGCCATCAAGCTTCCAGGGGTCTGGGCAGTGAAAGTGCTGCTGGCTGCAGGAGACCACCTGCGCTTAAGCTTTCCCGAGGCGAGGCCCAGTCAGGGTCCTGTCCCTCCTCTGGGAGAAGCGGCCTCGAACAGAGCCCTCACCATACGCCGTGGACAGACACCTGCCAGCCCCATCTCGCCATGACAGGACCCAGAGAAAAGCTGCAAGCTGGCAAGGCCCATACAGCCATTGCGTGGAAAACCAGGATAAACCCAGCTCTGTTGCCTGCCAAGCAGGCTGTCTCTCCTGGGTGGGGCAGGTACGGGAGTAGGATCCGCTGCTACCACCTGGGCCCTGAGCAAGCAGCAATCTCATCTTTGACAAAGGTCCTCTCCCATCTCCACCCACTGCAGTCTGGCCTCCTCCCCCTTGTGTTAATGCCTCCTCTCCCGAGAAGGCTTCCTAGAGGTGATTGCTCCCTCACCAAAGGCTCAGGGCACCTACTGTCACCCCTGCCCACCTCACCCAGGAACTACCACCAGCCCTGGGTTTACTTGTGGATGTTTTATTTCTCCACCTGCAGGCAGGACTTATAAGCCTCTGTCCGCCCACCCAGCACTGAGCTGGGGACATCAGTGTTTGTGAACTGAGAGGAGCGGCCGTGAGTGACGCGACAGGGGCCTGACAAATGCAGACACCTCTCCGAGCCAGATCCTCTCCCACCTCCCACAATTCCTTCCACGGCCCTTCCCCCAGGCAGCGAAGAAGCTGCTTACCCACCATGCAGCCAGACCTGAACATCACCGCCTTGTCAACAGGAAGCATGCAAGAGGGGACAGGGCAGAGGGGCCCGAGAGACAGTGCCAGCGCTTTCTTTTTAAGGCTGCAGCCACTGTGCTCCCCACTGCTGGCATCTGAACAATAGCTGCTGCCCGCTCGCTCATTTCTGGTGCATTGTGACCGACTTGGAGCCTGCTCAGAGATTTCCTCTGTAAGAAAAGCAGCCCCTGGGAGCACAGGTGGCCATTCAGATCAGACACACAGGCCAGAGCTGAGGGAGCTGGGGCTGGACAGAGGCTGTTTCTGGAGCTGCCCAGCAAGGCAGGCCGCCCTCCTTTCACACACTGTGCCCATTGTGGCCTGATTCATGGGGTGCGGGCAGTGCTGGGGGAAATCAGGATACATGCTCCAGCATCAAGAACAGGCTTGGGGAGCAGCCCCTGCCTCGGGATACCCAGACCTGAGAAGAGCTCGGGCAGCTCTGACTTCTCCATCAAAGCCTCAGCAAGCCACTCATGAAAGGCGCCCTTGGCCACTGGTTCTATTTGCCAGACTCTCGGCACCTTTAAGCGCCACTGTGGGGAGAGCATCCCACCCAGGCAGAATATGTCTAAGACAGGGGCAATGACAGGCACTGGATTACCCTGTGCCGAGCACAGGCAACATGCCTCCCAGCAACAACCCTGGAAAGTGGTCACGAACCCATATCCCTGATGGGGAAACTGAGGCACGGGGGTTAGGGATCTTGTCTGCACAACTAATAAGAGCAAAGGCAGGTTTGGCTGATTCTATGTTCTGTCTCTTTAACCATTTTGTCCCATGCTCCCCCAGGTGTGGGTGTAGAGCTGGGAAGAAAGGGCCACTGAGGCAGTGCCAGGCAAGGGGGTGGGGCCATGCCTCCCCCAGCAGCAAGCAGCTGCCAGCTCATAAGCCAGGCGTGTGCTGTCTCCAGGGTATGTAACCCCATCCCCCAGCTGTCCTGACATTTGAGCGGGCTCTTCTCACAACTGTCACCTGGTCCAGAAGACTCCAGGCACCGCAGAGCCTAAAGCCACCGTGCAGAGCAGCAAGCCACCGTGGAGGCTAAGGACCAGCGATGTCACTGCAGCCGGATCAAGTGCTTTCTCCACCCCACACACCGGGTGGACCCAGGAAGGGCTGCAGGAGAACCCTTCTCCCTCCTGCAGGCCTCCCCCTCTGTCCTCCAGGCCAGCAGCTAGGAGCAGAGCAGGGACCCGCCCTGAAGGAGCAGGCTGGCTGAGGCCTGGCTGGGGCCCAGCATGGTGGGGGGAGGGGAAGGGCTGCTCTTCCTGGAGCAGGGAGGAGTGCATAGCTTAGCTGGGCCCAAGGGTAAGGTCAGGCATCCCCATCTCCCACTTACTTTACTGAGCACCTTCTCATTGCTGGGCCCTGGATACCCAGAAAGAGCCTCCCAAACCTTTTGGGTATCTGCTCACCTTGTCACCTTCCTGATGCCCCCCTACTTAAATCTCCATGTACTCAGTACCCACTAACAACGTTTCCTTGTCTGTTATCTGTCTCCTCACCCTAAAGTCAGCACCTCGAGGGGGTGGTTCTACCTGGCTGGTCGATGCTGTACCCCTACCCCTAATGTGCCAGGCACATGGAAGATTTTCTAAAGCATGGCACCATCTGTCAGGCCTGCCCGCCCTCCAGTCCCACCCAGCCACTGGCTGCAGGACCAGGGTTCCTCCCAGCGGGAACACGGCCCCGTTGTGTGCAGGGGCAGATGTGCGGGTCGGGTCGCTCACAAGGAGGCTCAGTGCTCACACAGAGGGAATCTGTGCACACCTCACAGGGCCTCGATGTTCCTACCAGTGGCAGCAGCCAAGCCCCGTCCCAGAAGGGGACATCTGGCCCCAGGGATGCCCGGGCCTCCCAGCCGGTCCTATTGGACTTTCCCCTGACAGGCACAGAGAGGGGGCCTGCAGCCAGCCCTCCTTCCTCCGGACACTGTGCTGGGCGGTTATGACCCAGCTCAGCTTTGGGGCTGACAGGCTCAGTGCAGGCAGCCCTATCACTTGGTTCTGTCTACACAGCATGGCACCCTCATGCCAGCCAAGGGGTGACTGTGGGAAAACTGAAGGGGGAAGAGAGCCCGGGATCACTGTGGGGGTCCTCTCACACCTGCGTGCCTGAAGAACCCTCAGGGGTTCAGGGGATCCCTGCCGCAGAGAGAACTGTATTCTAGGGAGACACAGGCTGAGTGGGATGGATGGTGGGGGCCCTCAGGTTGGGAGGGAAAACCCAGTGCTGGAGAGCAGGGCTCTGGGTGGAGGGAGGCCCGGGGGCCACCGTCTTGGGGATTTTGTTAGCTTCTCTGAGCCCCAGGAGAGAAAGAGAGCAGCTCTGAGTGGTGGGGAAGGGGGACAGGGAAGGCTCTCCCCACTCCTGAGCACAGGCAGGGAAGCAGGACCACAGCAGTACTGGCAGGGCAGGGGGCTTTGGGGAGGGAGCGAGCAGGAGGGTCTGCAAGGACACAGAGGGTGGTCAGGGAGGGAGGGCTAAGTTTCCTGGGCATTCACCCCCATGCTCCTGTGCTGGAAAAATCCAACAAGCCTACACCCAGGGGCCTCTGCACCTCATTCCACCTAGCGCCCCGTAGTGAGGGAGGGGCCAGACCCTCCAGAGCCAGAAATGGGGATGAGGTTGGGGTGGCCACAGTCCAGAGACACAGTCAGAATGGCCAGCTTCTTACAGTATGGAAAGATGTATCTCACGCCACAGGTCTTGATCACCTAACAAGAAAATGACTTACCCAGCTCCGCCATGTGCCAGGCACACTGCTGGGCACTTCATAGCTGTGACCTCCCTCGACTAAGCAACCTTGGGAGCAGGCAGGCAAGGCTTCAGGAAGTTAACCACTTGCCCAAGGTCACAATCATGAAATGTTGACCAAGTGCCTCTGCCCTGCCTTATGCTGTTCTAAGCACTTTGCACATATTGACTAGCCCACATCCTCCCCTGTAGATTGTAATGAGGAAGCTGCAGCACAGTCACCTGCCCTGTGACTGTCCTCTCAGCCCCCACACAGGCCACCTGCCCCTGTGACTGTCCTCTCAGCTCCCACACAACCCACCCAGCTCCGTCTGCACCTCGCTCCACCCAGTAGCCTCCTGGGCCACCTCTCTGGGGGGAGGGGCAGAGGGAGCAGACAGCCTTCTGGGTCCCAACACAGGAACCGGCTCCCCAGGACCTGGCCTGGGCTTCACCTCAGCTCCCTCCAGAGATGGCTCTGTCTGTGACCAGGGCGGGACATCCTGGGAGGCCTCTCAGAAGGGCCCCACTGGGCCACACCTGCTCTGCTTCCAGGAACAATCTCATCCTTGTTTGTCTAACAAAAACCCTGCAGAGACAATCCCAGGACCAGGCTGGACAGAGCTACAATGGCATTCGTCCCTGGACAGGCCACACACCAGGAAACATCTTAGCAGGCCCTGACTCAGGAGACAAGAGACTAGGAGGCAGCTGCAGCCACAGCCGTGATTCCCCAAGAGGCTGGGCCCTGAGGTGTACTCAGGCGTGGACATGGTCAGCAAAGCCAGAGGGCCACATAAGGAGGCTCTGGTCAAGGGCTGCTCACAGCAACCAGTCCCTGCCCCATCAGCTGTGGAGCTTCACGCAGGGCACCAGGGCCCCCAGGAAGTTTGGGGAGAGCCACACAGTCAGGAGGGGGGACAGCAGGGAGGGGACAGTCACTGAGGACGGAACGTGAGCATTTCCCAGCTCCTCAGCCCATCGCACAGCAACACTGTCCAAGAACCCAGTGCTCAGCAAGGGGCTGAGCCCAGTGACTGTTCTCGGGGAGACATGACATCCTCTAGTCCACAGGCAACATTCACCATGGGGGAACATGGACTCGGGGAGACCCCTTCCCAGAGCCCATGCCTCAGGACAAATACAGGTCTTCTCACCCAGGTCCACCAGTGCCAGCGCACCAGCCCTCAGACTGCATCCCTATCCACCCGACACAGTGGGGAGATTTCACTTTAGAAACGTCCCTTTCCCAGACCACAACTTCCCCATCTAGGAAGCAGGAATAAGTAAATCCCCGTCTTCCGGAAGGTAAGCACATATGCAACTTGTCTAAAGCATCATGCTGTGTTCCAGCCATGTGTGCCTCACTTCTGTCCCTCCAACAAGCAAGCCAGGTCCCACCTCCAGGCCACACTGTGCCCCTCCATCTCTCAGCTCTGGGCTGAAACAGCCCTTCCTGGAGGGTCTGCCCCACCCACTCCCAGGAGGAGTGCATCTCCTGTTTACTTTACCCGGGACATTTACTATCTGATGTACCACTTATTATGTCTACCTATGACCCTGGACACTAGGTTGGAGAAATCCTGTCAGTCTTGATCTCTGCTGTCCCCAAACTCTGGCCCTGGCTGCCAATAAATCTTTATTGGCTGAATGAAAGAGTGAACACTAGCCCTAGCTGGTTTGGCTCAGTGGATAGAGCGTCAACCTGTGGACTGAAGGGTCCCGGGTTCGATTCTGGTCAAGGGCACATGCCTGAGTTTCGGGCTTGGTCCCCAGTAGGGGGCATGCAGGAGGCAGCCAATCAATGATTCTCCATCATCATTGATATTTCTCTCTCTCTCTCTCCCTCCCTTCCTCTCTGAAATCAATAAAAAAATATTTTTTTAAAAAAAGAGTGAACACTTGAATGGATAAAAGTTCTTTCAAATACAAGCGCTTAAATTCAAGGTGGTGAGTGTTTCTTTCTCCAGCTAATAACTTAACCACGAGGGTTAAATACTAAAGGCAACTATAAAACAGTTTCTATTTTTAAAACCAACCCTGCGATGAATCAGACCTAAGTCTCCTTGTACTGTTATCATGACCCTTCACAGGGGCTCTCGGCAGGGACAAAACCGTCCTTCAAAGAGCCGGGCCGGGGACTGGCAGAGAGGCGGGTTATTCTGCTTTGGCGTTTCCAGAACTGTTGGAAGGACAGAAGGATCTCATTCAGAGGCTTTTGCCACCTCAAAGGCCATTGATAAAAGCAAACACAGGATTTCTGTAGCGGAGGAGGTAGCTAAGATGTGGTCATATGCAAAGTAGCCGGGCGCACTGGGATGAGTCTGCAGCTCGGGGACTTCTGCAGCAGGGAAGGCAGTGGCGTGCCAGTCCTAAGGCTTCAAGCGCCACTTCTCTTCATTCATATCCCAGCCTCTCAATTACGAAACCCGAGGGCTGAGCTGAGGCCACCTGCCCCCTGGGAGGAGGGGTGTGAGTCAGGAAAGATGGTACCACTCACGGGACAGCCAGGCCCACTGCCACCTCTGCCCCAATTCTGCCGGTAACACATGAGGTGGAGATGCACCCCAAGTTCCACTTCCAGAATGGATAGGGAGTCACCCCAGGCGGTTTCGTTCCCTGGGCCCTGGTGACATCACTCTAAGACCTGTCTGTCCCACAAGCCAGGAGCCTGAGTCACTCCCTGGCAGGCGGACCTACTGCAGTTTGAGGCTGTTTATTTCAGCAGGAGAAGCAGAACCCCGCCTCACTCAAAACTTTTCTCCACGGCTCGGCCTTTCTCCGCAGTGGGAGCTGTGGCCTTTCAGGCCTCACTAAGCGGAGGCTTCGAAGAAGGGAGACTCGTGTGGAACCCACACGCACCGAGTGAGTTCCCTGAGCCACGTGCTCAGGGTGCTGGGACATAGGAGGAGCCAACACTTCCATGCCTGAGAATCTTGGGGTTCAGGGGCTAGTGCTTAGGGGGCCCAACCTTGCAAAGTGATGCAATCGTGCCCAACCTTCCATGTGCCCATGTCCTCGGTTCTGCTGCAGTGTGCTGGGACAGGGAAACAGTGTGAGGCCTCACAGACAAGGTGATATTTGAGTCCCGCCTAAGATCAAGTGGACAAGGGAGAGCCTAGTCCACAGCGTGGCCCGGCCGGCGTCTCAGGTGAGCCGGCTGGGTTTCCCTGTCCCCCAGCCAAGCAGGCCTAGACTCGACTCCAGTTTCCAGGCAAGCTGTTGGAACCGAGTGCCCAGGCTCATTTCATTCACAAACAGCCTGTGTGCCCAGGTTGCGCTGGCCTGAGGCAAGGTCAGAAGGGCAGCGTTTCTGCCAAGGGAGTCACAAGCTGGCTGTCCCAACTCCCTGGGGCTTCTCTGGAGTACCTTCCCAGAGGACCAGGTCCCTGGAAGCACGCCTGCTATCCTGGGGACGGGGGCCGTGAGCACCTGAGACTCGCTCCTCTGGAGATCCGCCTCCCTTCTCAGCAGCCCCAGCTCCACTCCTGCCCTGACAAACCTCTGCACAGGGACAGAGCCCAACAGGACGTTCTTTCTCCTTCTGCCTGACCTGCCCTTCTGGGCTCTATGGAGCAGCTAATGCTGACACAGCATCCACTCTGCACCAGCACCAGGCAATCCATCAACTCTCATGACCATGACCTGGGAACAACCATCGTGTCCACTTTGCAGAGGAGCTGACTGAGGCCCAGCCTTGCTCTTCACTGCTCTGCCACAGCACACCTGTCCTTCCCTCGCCTCCTTCATCACATGAAAACTCTTGGAGGGCACAAGGATGATCCTTCTTGCCCTGGCCGGTGTGGCTCAGCTGGCTGAGTGTGGTTCTAGACACCAAGAGGTCATGGATTTAATTCCTGGTCAGGGCACATGCCTGGTTGCATGCTCAATCCACAGTAGGGGTGTGCAGGAGGCAGCTGATGTATGTTTCTCACAATGATGCTTCTCTCCTTCTCCCTTCCTCTCCCTAAAGTCATTTTTTTTAATTATCTTTTTTCTTTCTATAGCACATTCCAAGGCACCAGAAACAAAGACACAGCATGTGGTCCTCATGAACATGTCATGGGACAAATGAGCATCAAAGATGGGAAGGGGAAGGGGAGGACTGGCAGCTGCAACCCCACCCCCATCTGGACCACAAAGTCAACTGATGGGATGGGGAGGCTCAGGGGATTTCTGGCAGCCCAGAGTCAGGAAGTCCGCTGCCTGCCTGAGCATCATCAAGAGAGCAGAACCAGGCAGAAGGGCGCAGCTCACCACCCATGGCCCACCCCAATGGCAGACCTCAGCGGGCAGGTGAGTGCGGCTGGAGTGGCTCGTGGCCGGCTTTGGGGGCAGTGTCCTAGAGTAACTGTGCACCTGGTTTTCTCTGTCCTTTTCAGAAAGGAACCTTGGCTGGCCTCTGTCCTTTAGCTACTCAACCAGTCTGTTCCAGGTGCCAGGCATCCTGCCTGCACGTGGGAACATGTCAGGGAGACAGCCTGCCCCGCCCCCATGACAATGGTGGGACGGAGCTGGGTGTCTTGCCTGTCCACCACATGGTTTAGATTTCTTCTCAAACTTGGGAGCTTTTTTGGTAAACATTTAAATGAGGCCCAAAAAGGGGTTAGTGAGCTAGAGTGTTATAATGCCACAGTGTTTGTAAGGAACAATGAAGACGCTAGGGTGGGCACATGTGAGTCTACCTGCCTATCACAGGAGACTCCATGGAGGGGGGGGGATGGGCACGTGTGGGAGAAGTCAGAGCAGAGGGACGAGCAGGCAAAGCGAGAACTGCATGTTTGGGAACAGCTTTCCAAAAAGAAAGTCAAGTTCCCAAATAGTTGTCCTGTGGTCTGCCTCTAATGAGATTCTAAAGAATTCCTGGCAGGAAAACATTAAAAACAAAATGAAACAAAAAAAAACAACGCCCTGGGCTCCAACCCACACCAAAGGACTCCGTATCTCAGGTACTCAGGCACTGACGTTTTTAAAAGCCCCCCCACCCAGGTGATTCTCCCACCGTGCTGTCTACACCGGCCAAGTGTGGCCCCTGAGCACCTGAATGTGAGCCCAAATCCAGACATGCTCTGAATGTCAAATACACGGATTTTTGAGGACTTGGTAGGAGGAAAGGAATGTAAACTATCCCACTCATAATTTTTATAGTAGTTACATGTTGTAATGGTTAATTTGAAGACACCAGGCTCAAGAAGAGATAGGATGAAAAGAAATTTCTGTTGACTTTTTCATGGGGCTGCTAGGAAATGGGAACTGGTACTTGTGTTCCGCACTTGGTTTCTATTGGACAGGACTGTTCTAACAGGAGCCGGGGCTGAGAAGTCCTGAGCCGCAGTAAGTGTTCATCTTTACAAGCCTTCGGCTCCCAAAGGCAGAGGGGATGTGTCGCCGAGCTGGACAGCCGGCCCCCTGTCCAATCCCTTCCCCACCATTAACAACTGGGCTGCTCACCCCTCCACCCGGGGCTTGGCACACGCAGGTGCGGCCCCTCACGGGAAGCTTTAGGGATCTGTTTCCACATCCTGCAGGGGAAACTGAAGCCCAGAGAAGCAAAGAAACTCAGAGCTAAGGAAAAAGCAAAATTGGAATTTATGAGTCCTCATCCATAATAGCCCTCAAAGGCAGGTCTGCTTGGTCAGAAATGGCTCTGAAACTGTGAGGCTTGGTGGGGGCGGGAAAGGAAGGGAGAAAGACGACTAGCTGGCAGTTTGCAGAGCACTGTCCTACCTGGCTTGCATTCTGCATGTATTAGTAATCTATTGCTGCTAATAACAACATGCCACAAACTATCATCTCACACCTATCATCTCGTTGAGGTCAAAAGTCCAAAATGGGTCTCATGGAGCTAAAGTCTCAGTGCCAGCAGGGCAGCCTCTCTCCCTGGAGGTTCTGCAGGAGAACCTACCCCACCGGTCCCAGCTTCCAGAGGACACTGAGTTCCTGGGAGCGGTCCCAGCCTCCACCTGCAAGGCGCCAGCCTTAAATGGCTCTTCCATATTTAAAGGCCATGTGACTGCATTGGGCCCACCTGGCTGACCCAAAGACAGTCGCTCCACTTTGAGGTCAGCTGATGAGCATTTTCTTAGCAAAATAGACTAAAACGTTTTCATAGGTTTCAGGAATCAGGAGGCGTGCACATCATTGAGGAGCTGATCTCTATACCTTACCCCAGAGGTGGATGGAATTATCTCCATCTTTACAGACAACGAAAGAGATTTAGGAGTTCAGCAACTGGCACAGGGACACCAACTAGCCCTCAGGTGTACCTGCCTACAGGAGCCCTCCATGCTACACCCCATCTTTGCAACGGTACAGGCCATTTTCCGGTTCAGAAGGCAGGTGCGCTCTATTGTGAGGTGTCCCATATTCAGAATACTACAACAAGCCAGCACGATTTTCTGACATCCATTTTGGAAAAGAGTTTTATCATCAAAGAAAATGAAGTCGTGGAGAGGAAGAGACCAGCTTTCTGAACACTCCCCCTAGGATTACAAATACACACACACACTCACACCACACAACCACCACAAGTACCAGGTACCTTCCCTGAACACTCCAGACTGGGGTGGGGAGGGACCTTTCTAAAACAGGGGGTGTGGCCTGTCAAGAAAGCCAATAGGTACTCAGTTTTCTTATCCTCACCCAGGAGCAGCCCACTAGGAAAGAATCTGGGGGGTCATCAGGATGTAAATTCTTAGGAAGCCAAAGTGCTCCTTTGCAGCACAGCGCCCTGTGGTCCCCATGAAGACACGGGCAGCGTTTGGACGTGCTATTCTGTGTCAGGAGAGATGCGTGAACAGCAACCTCAGCTCTCTGGGTCCTTCCCACCAATGGGGTCTGACTGGCAGCTCACTAGATATTTCTGGGAACAATCTAATTAAATATTAACCATGCACAAAACCTTATTCCGACATCCCCAGTAAGTCACCCTAAAGGCAAGCGCAGCCAGACACTGAACCCAAACTCTTATCTTTCCAGGAAAAGAAGGAGCGAGCCCTGGAACAGGCAAATGCTGTTTTCACCCATTAGAAAGTTCTTCATTATAAGGAACGCTCTCAGCCCCTGAGGGAAAACCCCAACAAGCAAACACAAACAAAACACCTTAGTTTTTCCAAACCTAAAATGTGTGGATCTGCATCAGAGCAGAGATCCCTTCTCTTTGACATTAAAGAAGGTTGCTCTTGATTTATAACAAGAGTTAGACCAATAACTTAGCCCTTTAAATTCTATCTTCTCTATGTAGCAACCAGAATTCTTTATTCCTCCTCAAAAGTATAGGGGGATGGGGGGGAACAACAGTGAACGAATAAAGCTTCTGAGAACATCCAGATTCTCTCTGCCCGTTAAATTTCTCCCCATCCTTCTGCAAGTTCCGGCAAATCGATTACGTATTAGTGACTTTAAATGCCACATTTGTTTTTATGATGGGCTTATCCGGGCTGGGGGAAAAAAAAAAAAAGAATATACCGTAGGCCAGAGGATGATGATCACAAGGATAAATTAGTTTGTGGCCAGGTCACTTCTAGCGCTCGGCTTTCCATAAAGCCTCGGTATATCCCAAGGTTTTATTATCACTTTCATTGTTCAAGCACAAGCACACAGGTAGAAGATGTCCCTGGGTTCTTCTTATTTCGAAAGAATGTGCTCACTTGTTTAGAAAGCAACCGCAGAAGTCAGGGCTCTCTGCAGGGAGAGGTGGGGAGGAACCTGCTAATGGCAGCCACACAAGTCACCGCCGTCAGCTTCAGGCAGGGGAGGGAGGGAAGGAGGTGCTTTCGGCCTCCTTTATTTCGAAAGTAAGATTTTTTTTTCTTTTTTCTTTTTTTTTTGGCTATTTCAGCCTGGCTTGACTTCTGGCAAATAAAGAAGTACGCTCTCCCCTCCCCCAGGCCTAGGCACACCTCGGTGTTTGTAAAATGAGAAGGAACAGAAAAACCAGAAGCGCAGCCCCGCCGGCACCGCGCCTTCCCCGCAGGAACCCACGTCCAAACACCCGCCCGCGCCATTGTTTCCCGGTTAGAATAACCTCCCGGGGCTGGAGGCGCGGGCGCGTGGGAAGCGCAGGAAGGGGGCCGAGGCAGCCGCCGTCTGCCGGGCGCCCGTGCTTAATAAGGGGTGTGAACCTCCTTCTGCGTGGGCCAGCGCTCGGGCGAACCAGTCCGGCCGCATACGTGAAACTTTTCGCCCCGCAGGTAATCGGACACCGCGCGGCCCCGGGGACGGCTCGGGAGGAGAGGAAACAGGGAGCTTCCTTCAAGGAAACGCGCTGCTTCCCGAGCGGGGGGCGGCTTCTTGACCCGCGTGGAGGCCGGGGCCCGAGCTGGTCCGCGGGGGCCGGGCAGGGGCACGGCCAGGGCCCAGGAACCCCGCCGCGCCGCGCCGCGCCCGCCCGCACCTGGGCTCCGCGCTCACCTTGACCCCGCGCCGGCCCACCGCCGCCTCTCGCTTCCGGCCACCTCGGTCCCAGCCGCACCTCAGGCCCCGGCGCCAGCGCGCGCTTCCGGTTCACCTGCGCGCGGCGCGGCTGCGAGCGCGGAGGCCGGGGGTGAGAGGCTGAGCGGGTGACGGGGTGAGAGGGGGAGGGAGCGGGAAGCGGCCGGTGGGGGGGGGGGCCCTAAGGGACACGAGTGAGGGGACGGGGAGAGGGCGCCGCCCGCCAGCCCCCCGCCCCCCGCGGCCCGCCGCTCGCCTGGGTCTTGTCGAACTGCTCCCGCTCGGCCTCCAGGCTGTGGCCCGGCCTGCGGCTCAGCACCCGCGCCGGCACGTTCTTGATACTGTTCATCCTGCCGCCGCCTGCGCTCCCGGCCCGGCTCCGCGTGAATGAGTGCGCCCCGGCCGGCCGCCCGAGCCTAGGCACCGCGAAGCCGCCGCGCCCCGCCCTCCCGCCCGCCGCTGCCCGGCTCCCCGGCTCCCCGCCCCGCCCCTCGCGCCGCAGCTCCGGCCCGGCCCCGCCCCCGCTATCGCCAAGCCACGCCCTCCTCGCGCCACGCCCCTAGCCCAGCGGGTCTAGGCCAAGGCCCGCCGCCCCTTCAGGCTCTCCACCTGCTCCTCGGGCGACCTCCTCCTACCTCCAGGCTGGGGCTCAGGCCATTTCCCTTCCCACACACACCCCACCTTTCCGGGATCACTAAGACTTGTCTACACCAGCCCCAGATCTGTGTTTTGTTTTTCGTTTCGGTCTCATTAATTTGTGCCACAATGAATACAATTAAGCAGCCCACTCTTTGTACATCACTAACGTAACTGCAGCTGTTACCCACGCGGGGCTGTGCGGTGAGACTGAGGATACCTGCCTGGGGGTAGGGACTGCGAGGGGACTGGAGAGGCAGGGCAAGGGAAACCTGTGGAAAGATTTGAACAAAACACAGTGATGGACCATGGAAGTGCATCCAAGAGATGCCACTGGAGGTGGTGTGGACTCTTAAAAACATTGGCCCAGCTCCAGTGGCTCAGTTGGTTGAGCATCTCATTCTGTGCACCAAAAGGTTTACAGGTTCATTTCCTGGTCAGGGCACATACTTGGGTTTCAAGTTCGATCCCTGGTAGGGGCACATCTGGAAGGCAACCAATCTCTCTCTCCCTTTCTCTAAGCATAAACTCAGGTGACAATTAAAAAATAAATTGTATTGATTTTGTTTTTTAAAGTATCAATGACAAGACTTGAAAAAACAGCTATCCCAAATATGTGTTCTCAGTGGTTGTTATTGTTACCTCCAACTTTCTTATCAGAATATAGGTGTGAAATTACCCAATACAGCTACCAAGGACTCACCTTGACCGCTGTCTCCTCCATATTTTCTGGAAGCTACATGCCTCACTGCCCAGCTCTGGAGCAGACACGGCGTTCCTGAAAATATTATTTGACAGGGCTCTCCTCTCACTCTACTAGAGAGAAACTAACATGCCTTACCTAATTCCAATCCCTGAAAGGCTTCTCTACCAGAACAACAACAAAAATGACAATAGCTAATAGTTATGGAGTGCTTATTATTTGCTACAGCACTGGGCTAAACCCTTTGCAAGTATTATCTCATTTTTAATCCTTGGCGCCCCAGTCAATAGCTGTGATGAAATAAAGACACCCCCCCACACACACACACTACAGAGGCTGCTGGCTCCATACCGAATGTTTCTCAGACTCCTGCTCCACATTCAACAAATCAGTTCTCCAGTGAACTTCACACTTAACACAGCATCTGCTTTTAATTATTTTTTAAAAATAACATTTCTATTGATTTCAAGAGAGGGAGAAGGATAGAAACATCAATGATGAGAAAATCATTGATCAGCAGCTCCCTACACGCCAGCCTCCCCACCCGCACCCCACTGTGGATAGAGCCCACAATCCAGGCATGTGCCCAAAATGGGAATTGAATGTGACCTCCTACATCGCTCACCCACTGGGCCACCCCCGCCAGGCAGCATCTGCTTTAAATCAAGCGACAACCCCTCTGGGTCTAGACCATCTGCCATAGTGACTTAATGTTAGCAACCAACTACCAGACTATGACTAGTTAATCAGGGCCAGTGACTTTGTGGGCTAACCGCCTGTTTTTGTAAATAAACCTTTATTTATTAACGTGCTAGACACTGTACTGAACACTTGTTGGAATCACAGAGTACTTGACTTCAGCATCCCTAATGAATTTTAAATTATCTGCTTGTAAGATGTTGAGCTACTACAGGGCAAGGGCCATTATCTTCCTGTTTTATACCCTCAGTGCCCAGCAGGTTGCCTGGTACATAGCAACATTAAAAAATGTGTGTGCAATGAAGGGTTGAAAAGTGCGTAAATAACCCCCCATAACTTGCTACACGTCTGCATTTGGCGTGGTTTTATGGAAGAGCGTTCCTGGGAGCACAAGGACACAGCTTCCTCACTCATAGTCAGTCAGGGTTCATCTGTGGGAACATCTTCAGGGAGTGCTGGCTTTGTAGTCTCCTTATCATCAGAATCAGGGCACCAAGCTTTGGTGTGTCTCCAGGGCTGTTTAAGGCTCCACCCAGGATATTACAAAGGCAAAGCATTTGTGATATGAATTAGACCTTGTTTCCAGAAAAATCCCGGGAGGCAAACAGTAGAGGTGACATCACTGCTTATTAAAATGTGGTGCTGCAACCCCCATACTGCTTCATTGACACATGACACCCTGCCTTTCTGCTCAGCTTCATCTTGCTTCATCCTGGTCCACCGGGTCCGAAAGTATGTCAGTCACACTCCTTCCACCTAGAGCCTTTGAACATACTGTCTGGAATGCTCTTCCTCTTCTGTTTGCCTGCTCATCTTTCATCTCTTAGTTCAGAGGTCACTTCTTCGGGAAAGCCTTCTCTGAACCCTCCGCCCTTGCCCTATGCCCCAGCTGCATGCTGTTGCATGCTCGAAGCTTTATTTCATAGCACTTACCCGTTTCCATGACCTATTTGTGGTTATTTCATTAAGCTCGCTCCCCCACCGGGCTGTAAACAGCATGGAGTCTGCTCTGCTCAGTTGTGTGTCTCCTCCAGTGGCCAGCAAAGCAGAACTTATTATGCTCAAATCACTTCCTTTTTTTGTTAGATCTCTTAAACATCATTTGGCTGAGAACCCAGAAGTCATCCTGATTGATGTGCCCTCTTCATAGGATAAAATCCTCTCAAAGACCATGGTGGTTTTTAGCCTACCTTGTCAGCTGTGGTCCTGATTGGTTTCTTACTCCCATCTTACCACTGTTTTCTATCCCTTATGAAGTAGTTGCTAAGATTATTCTAAGGCCTAGAATGATGAACCTTCTTAAAATGGATGCTAACAAAATCAATCTCAAAGGTTCAGGGGAAACCAAGGTGTACTACTTCAAAACCACTATGTAACTACAGGTATCTCAAAGGTTGGGGGTGGAATCTCAGGTTAAGGCCACTGAGGAAAACGACAGATCGAGTAGCCATGGCATGCATAAGGTTTCAAACCTCAGCCATGTTCCTGAAATGAACCATCCTTACCCCACGGAGCCTCTCAATCCTATGCATTCTACTAGCACCTTTTAGTTTTTGGCTTGGTACTATTTTAACTCAGAATTTATTTCTTTTGGGGTATTTCTAGTTGTTGAAATGATCTGTTCACACAAATCCTAAAAATAACCTTTTATCCAATCTCTTCTAATGGATGAGAGAATTTCTGGCAGGCGAGTTATAGTACAATTTAGTTGCCTCCTCTTCAGATAAAGGATATGAATGATACAAAATATAAATGCTAAAAATCTAGTTTTATCCTGCAATTATTTTAAACATACTGAAGCTGCTTCTCTTTAACAGAAATTGCTCACATTTAAATAACTTTAACCACAAAAAAAGAAAAACTAACTAACATGTGTCTTTGCCTTCTTTCTCCTAAACTCTAAGGAACTCCACATTGCAACCAGGGGAGCAGTGGGCAGCAGCAACACTTCCCGGCTAACCCCCTGAACCTGTCTCTGAGGGCCCGCCTTTGCTTCTGTAACTGGTTTCCTGAGTCCACGCAGCCCTGCTGGCTCATTTCTTCTGCCTCTGAGACTTTCTTCTTAAAGGGCCAAAGCAGCTCTGCCTATACTCACTCCACTTGCTACCATCTTGCCTTTTCTATCTTTATTTCACTCTCCCCAGCTTTAATCGACATACTCTTAAAATAAAAATACCAACTTTAGCCACAAAATACTTTTGACTTTTCAGATCTTTTCATTCCTGACATTTTCCTCCTTAGAAGCTAATCAGTGTTCTCTTTTCACAGGCAGGTTGACATGTGGCCTAAAGAGAAACTTGTTCGCATCATGAAGAGGAGATTAACATTTTGACTCAGATAGGAAGACAGCCTCTGCACAGAGGTTTCTGACTTGGGGGCATAGCTCAAAATCAATGATCCCTTTCTTAGATGCTAGACCAAGCAGCCTAGCCTGAGGGGAAAAGCAAGCATTTGTATAGAACACAGCCAAACCTCACCCATTTCTCTTTTCAGCACTCTAATTCAAAAGGCTCCATGGGGTGGCTGCTTGGTTCTCCTGAAAATCACCTCTGAAGCCACTCCGGCACCCCTGAACAGAGGGGCATTTACACAGCACAGCAGAACTCTGAAGTCTGTAATGCTTAAAAGGCCCACCCCCATTCCTGAGGAAGGGAACATGCCAAGTTTAGCTTCTCGTGACCAACCTTCATTTCACTCCTGTATGATAAAAGGAAACCAAAGAAAATTATTATTAAAAATATTTTTATTGACTGAAGCTGATCAATTCTTAGAAGAACAGAGAGACACATAGTATATTCTTTAAAAAAATTAAATTACAAGTTAAAACGGAAGTGTTTTAGACTTCAATATATTTTTTTAATGCATACAAAACTTGATCTTTTGGCAAGCTGTTGTTTGTGTGAGCCAATGAGACAACTACATAACATTTTATGTCTGTTTACAGAGCCATGTCCAGAGCTGAAACCACAAGAGAAGAGAATACTGTTTCTCATAGTTGGAGCTGACTTCTAATGAGCTACTGGTTATAATGCAGGGAGGTCCTTTTCGCTTTTAGCGTAATCACAAGTTTATGTATCTCCAATAGAGAATAAGGTCTAACTTCTTACACGTGAAAAATATTTGACATATGCAAATATTTTAACTTGAAAACAAATAAAATACAGGTATTTAAGAATTGACTTTCAGTTTCTGCTCCCCTTTGGTATGAAATCGCTGCTCGTGGGGGATTACAATCCTCTTTTCGTTTTCAAGGTTAAGTACTAGGTATTGATGTCTGCTTCCTACCTTCCGCATAGATGACAGACCAGCTTCTGTAGGAAGGAAATACAGAGTTAATAAAATCAATGATGCTGGATTGTGTGCTAGGAACGTCCAGTCTCTAAAAAAATTAAATATATCCTGCCTTGGCCGGTTTGCTCACTGAACAGAGTGTTGGCCTGTGGACTGAAGGGTCCTGGGTTCGATTCTGATCAAGGGCACATGTTAGGGTTGCGGACTCAATCCCCAGTAGGGGGTGTACAGGAGGCAGCCAATCAATAATTCTCTCTCATCATTGATGTTTCTATCTCCCTTTCTCTCTGAATCAATAAAAATATATTTAAAAATAATTAAATGTATCTTGATTTTCATCAACATAAAGTCATGCAAAATATTAAAATAAGGAAACTTCTCAGCAGAGAGAGGAGGGATAGGAGAGAGGAAAAAAGGGAGAGGACTACTAAAGCTTTCTACTTTCACAGGATTTTTTTAATGCTCTTGTGCTTACACCAAAAACAAAAACAAAAATGATAAATATCTTTTAACCTACACTGGGTTCTACAGAAACTGTGCGTGTGACAACTTGAAACCCCAAGAAAAGACTTCGTCCCAGACATTCAGATGAGATGTTCATTTACATTCTGATTTTGAATGCTCTATGTGGTCGCTGCCTTCCATTTAAAATTCTAGGTATTGAGAACAAGAACTTTTTTAAATCTCCACTTCTTGTACAAGTAACTGACATTTTACCCTGATTAAATTTAGAAGGTATGTATAAATAGGTCAAACCAAAGAGAAAGAATTGCAGGTTAAACAAACGTGAAGCCTTAACTCTACCTTATCAGTGTTCCCAAGTTACTCATTAAATCTCCATTGAGATAGAAGGCGAGATAAGCAAAGGTGACTTACCCACGAATATTGAATATTGAAGTGGACTTCTGTTTTCTTCAATTACTGAGAGGTGTTTTTTTGAGCTGACTCTTCTGAGGCTTCTAAATTCTACAAAACAACTCCCAAATTAGTAACCAGGATAGAAAAACTAGAAGATACTTAAGACAACATTGAAATACAGCAGTTGTATCTTGAAAAGATCTCAGGGAAATAATGAAATACAATGAAGGAATTTCATTCCATGAGCAGCCATCCATCCAATAAGGACCTACTGATTTCCTTTTTGTGTATGGGGTCCTTTGTCTCATGGTGGACCAGGGATGCTGTTTGCTTTACCATACGTGTGGGGCTGAACTCTGGCTAATGCCCAAAGATACCCAGGGCTCTTTGTCAGCCTCCATGTAGACTGGGTGGTGAGCCCTTAATGAAGATAGTGGTCATCAAAAAGAACCTACCACCCTAAGTGTTCTCAGTCATTTGCCTTCCTACTGAGGGCTTAGTCAGCATTTTTAAGTGTTTGGGGGATTTTTTTTTTTTAAAGAGAAAAAAGGAGGGACGAGAAAGATGATACCCGGAAAGACAGAGGTAGACAAGGTGATGAACTTCAGCTTGTAGGGTAAGCCCCCTTCTCAGTGCTTCCTCCTTCCCATGGGGCCTATGTTTGAGCCTCCTCAGCATTGCCCTGATGCTTCCAGACCTCCCTGCTTGACCCACACTGCCATCTCTCCACTCAAACAGCCATCCTATGTATCTGACAATCTGATGGATTTTACTTTATTCAGTTAAAAACACGATTCTAAAAAGGATCCATAGGCCTGCCACACAAAGAGTGATGATACCAATAGTTTCAAACTAGTAATGAAGACATCCAGTCCCTGTACCAGTCAAAACTCCAAGTGCAGCCTCAGGCCAAATCCCTCCCAACCCCACACCTCAAGCTCCTAGGAAGCTGCTTTGGAGGAAGGGGATGGAATCAGCTGTGCTATGTTCTATTCTTTCCCTTTTTCTCTTTTTTTAAGTTACTGTTTTTTCAATAGTCAATACACTGATGTGGTTTGAAAAACTATGTATATGCTTATTCCCATCCTCTTTCGTAAACATGGTGAATACCATATAAACCTTTCAGTAGCTTGCTTCTTTTCACTTAAAAATACACCCTGGAAATATTTCCATACCCAGATCTCCCCCGTCTGTTTCACGGCGAGGCAATGTTTCTGTGAGTGGACACCGGGGCTCTCTCCTGTCCTTTGCTCTTACAAAGCAATCCTGCAGTGAAAGATCACTTGTCTCACATGCAGGTGTGTCTGTAGGAGGACTCCCCAAAGGCTCAGTTCTCCTGCGACTTTTAGGAAACAGAACCAGGTCCCTACCTGCAAAATGGAATAACTGTACGCTCCCAGCAACGATGAGAGTGCCTGCCTTAGAGACAGGCTTTGAAGTGAGACCTTTGTCTCTAGCAGCAGATGGCAAAACCTGGAGAAGCAGACAGGCTGCTCAGAACGCTCCCTGCTTCCTTATTGCAAAACAGGACCAGACGGGCCCTGGCTGGGTAGCTCAGTCGGTGGTTAGAGTGTCATTGTGATACTTCAGGATACTGGTTCAATTCCCAGTCAGGGCACTTATAAGAATCAACCAATGAATGCATAAATAAGTGGAACAACAAATCCATTTCTCTCTCTCTCTCTTTCTCTCTCTCTCTCTCTTTCTCTCTCTCTCTCTCTCTCTCCCCCTCTCTCTCGGAACAACAACAACAACAACAACAACAAAAACAAGACCAGAGAGGATGGGTCTGTAAAGTTCACTGCCAAGTGGGTTTTTGCTCATTGTTTTCCCAACATCCCCAGAATCACTTAATCCACTGGAACACACATTACATGCAGAGCCAATATGCTGTCCAACTAAATGATTATCTGATTCTAGCTGTGGGATGTTGAGTAAGAGATTTAGTCACTTTCCTCACCTGTAAAATGAACGGTTGAGATTATATCTCTCTTCTGGGTCTTTCTAGCCCCCAAATTCTCTTAAGCCAAGTTTTCACCAACCTCTTTGGTGATTTTTCCTCTATACCCGAGGTCACTGCTTAGCCTCTTTCCTTCGCTCTTCCTACAAATTCCATCAGAGTCTTTCCTGAGCATCCTGGGCAATGGGCACTGTGCTATACCTGGGGATGCCACCTGAGTAAGAGAGGCACTAAGGGCTCAGGGACGAGCAGGGAGCCAAGGAGTCGGTGATCAGGTGCTGAGACACATGCTCTGATTGAGACATACTTACACACACATACACATCCTGCACTATGAGGTCAAAAGTGAGGGAGCTACTGATTATGTCTCCGATAGGAATTCGACCTCAGGTCCTAAAGAAGAGGCTGAGCCCTAGCTGGTTTGGCTCAGTGCATAAAGCCTCAGCCTTTGGGCCCAAGGGTCCTGGGTTCTATTCTGGTCAAGGGCATGTAACTTAGTTGCAGGCTCCTGGGCCCTGGTCAGGCTGCATGCAGGAGGCAACCAATCCATGTGTTTCTTTCATATCAGTATTTCTCTGTTTTGCAGGAAATATTGAAATTAATGAATAGCAAGGAAAAAAAAATTCTCTGTCTTTCCCTCTCTATAAAAATAAATGGAAAAAGTATCTTTGGGTGAGGATTAAAATAATAATAAAATAAAAATAAAGAAGAGGCTGAGACAAGAGCCTGAGGCTGGGGATGAGAAGGAATCTGTCAGCAATTAAACTGAAACACAGCAGTTCTGCTGCGACACTTGCTTTGAAAACATGAATTTGCTCCAACACATGTGGTATATCAGGGATCAAATCTGAGCCCAGTGTGAAGTTTGCATTTGTTCACATGTGATTTTTGCCCACAAGAAACACTAGGTGAAATGTATGCAGCTAGATTGAGCCATGCCATGTAGGAATACACACACACACATACACACCGGCAGCCACACACACCCACCCACATCTGCTGCTACCCTCCGCATCTGATACCCCTTCTTCTCCCACTTCCAATCAATCTTCAGCTGAAACCTCTTGGACACTCGAACTTCATGTCTTTTTCAAGGTGAAGTGCCATATGTACTGCAGTATTTCCGTTATGCTTGCTTTTAAAAAGTCCTTATGTATTAGAGATACATGAGACATTTATGAGTAAAATGATATCATGTCCAGGAGAAAACGTGTATGGACGGAGGAGACAAAACAAAAATGACAGAAAGCTGATGGTTGCTGAAGGCCTGTGATTACAGAATTCATTCTATATCTGTGTGTACTTAGAATTTTCTATAAGAAAGTATGTTTTTTTAAA
This sequence comes from Lasiurus cinereus, assembly GCA_011751065.1. Classification (NCBI taxonomy): domain Eukaryota; kingdom Metazoa; phylum Chordata; class Mammalia; order Chiroptera; family Vespertilionidae; genus Lasiurus; species Lasiurus cinereus. The sequence continues at coordinate 15,000,582 of JAAGEH010000417.1, read as the reverse complement.
TCCCCAAGTAATCAGAAAGAGGAAGTTTGGGTGCAGTGACATTAGAGTACGACATTTTCTTCCTCCAAACCAGTGTGCTGCCCCCTCCCTCTGAGACACACAGAAACTTGCTCACGGCCCGGCCAGCCCAGCGACACTGGTGCAGGTGCAGGTCTCGGTGGAGCGCTCAGGCACTACATGTGGGGCCAAGAGAAGAGGAAGCACATACCTTCCTGGCAGCGCTGTCGGCATTCTCAGAGCTGATGGGGAGCAGAGTGCTCAACTCCAAGTCCGTGACCATCTGGCGAGATTCTGCCAGCAAACGCTGAAGCTTGCTGGTGGGAGAAAAATCGTCCTGGGAAGACAATGCAATGTCAGCATCCATGAAATGAAAGAGCATATTTAAATGTTTAAGCATATACTTTTACATAGTATACAGTGCTTTTACATAAATATCTTTCTATAATAAAGTATAAAACAAGCATGGAAGGAACTTCAGAACAGGGGTTAGCTGGTGGGGGCGTAGAGAACGAGAGAATGTGGGATTTACACCATATCTGTAACACTTCATCTCTTTGCATGTCATAGTCTTCATTTTTGGGATATTTAAAATAATAATTAAAATTGATATGTCAATGTCAACTTGGGGAACCTGAGGGACATCTTGCCTAAAGCTGATCTGTAGGATATTCATACATAAAGTCCGTAACTTCAGTAAACCTGAGGCAGGACCAACATTAAGGAGGTTAACAACAGTGCTGCTGTAGAATTACAGTCGATGAGAAGAAACTTGCAGGAATACACTGGGCTTTTCTAAGTGAAACACAAACCTTTTCACTGGGCATCGCTGCATCTTTGCTCCCAAACAAAATCCTAGGTGAATTCCTTTTCTCAGAAGGGGACTCTGTCTCCAGCAACTTCTCCTCCTCTCTTATGGCAGCACCCATACAGTGGGAATGCTGGATGGCAATGAGCTCGCTGCGAATAAGAAACCACACAGAAACAGACATTTTGAAATGGTAGCAAACATGTATCACCAATACTCTTATGCTTAACAATATCTTGACAGGACAAAGAAAAAGTTGTTTCTCTTTTTTAATGAAGTTGTAAGTAGAACACTATAAATATGAATAGACCATTTGAGAAAAATATTATAAATTAATGCGTAGCCTTTGCAATAAGAATTAAAACAAGATTCTTAGTTACAGGGTAACTATAGAATAAAGAATTTCTCTCCTCCCCCAGCCAAAAAAAGAAAAGAAGGCTCCGAGACAGGATGAACCAAAAGTGTGTGTGGGGGAGGCAATTAACAGAGTATAATTTCTGAATATTTTAGTTTTTTGGTTTGTGAGATCGATTTCTGTCAATGGTATATAAAGGTACTTTTGTGAAAGTAGAATGGCATTGCTGTGGCTCATTAATTCCACAGTTTCTCCAAATCAGAGAACAGACACATGCAGCTAGGCTTCTGGGTATGTTATTAGGGTTGATAACGACAGCGGCCATGGCTCAGATGGGAGGTAATGGCCCCTCCTCCACCATGTAATCTGTTAACTAGGTGAGAGCAGGCTGCCCTGGCTTTTCCCTCCACAGGTAACCTCTAGTTGCCAAATGGAATGGTGTATAGATGTAAGCACTCAGATAATAAAGTGGGTCACAAGTTCTCACAATCTAAGGAAAAGTAGGCAAATAGAATTATCTTTTCTACTTCATCTCATACTTGTCATGCAATGCCCGGCATGTGCCTCTGCTGGCCAAACAAGGAGTCACTCCTGATTATTTCATGCCAGGGAGGTCAAAAGGGTCTAAAGAAAACTCCAGATTTAAATTTTAATTCTCCTGCATACGTTAAACTTAATATATTTCCACTTCGCTCTTAAAACCAGCTGACACTGCTTTTCCCTTAATATATGGGTATTCTTGTTGGGTAGTGAAGTCTGTAGTGGTGCCCTACCCATAGATAGATAACATTATCTAAAGAAGACCTTTAAAACCAAGTATGGCCCTGGCCAGTCTAGCTCAGTGGATAGAGCATCAGCCTGCAGGCTGAAGGGTCCTGGGTTCAATTCAGGTCAAGGGTACGTGCCTTGATTGCAGGCTAGATTCCTGGCCCTGGTCAGGGCATATACCCTGATGATGTATCTCTCTTACATGGATGTTTCTGTCTGTCTTTCCCTCTCCTTTCCACTCTAAGAATCAATGGAAACATATCCTCGGGTGAGGATTAACAACAAAAAACAAGTATGAACACATAGCACCTAGTATGACAACCAATTTTTTTTTTGATTTTGCAACTGATGGAATACCTATGCTCATGATTTTTCAATAACTCAGGCTTCTAAAAGAGCTGAAGGATAACCCAAAATAATGTAATTTCTAGAAACAAAATTCAGTCATAAAGTCCATGAAAGTCAAAGGCCCTCGATATAGAAACTCTGTCTTTTCTGTAATTGAAGGCTGACATTATTATAGCACCACTTAACCAAAAAATTCAGCCATCCTGACAATATGATGAGCCTGAGTAATGCACATCAGCTAATAATCATATGCAGCTTATGCTAATAACTAAGCCATTTTCTTCTTAAAACTTTACCAGCCTATTACATATAGGTATTCTTTCTCTTGCGCGATTTTAAAGAGTAAGACAGTTTGAAAAATGTACAGAGAGCGCAAAGGCAGGAGTAGTTGGGTATTTAAGTGTGTGTGTGGGGGGGGGGGGAATGGGACTCTAGAGAAGGATGTTACCCGGGCTCCAGGCAATACATTTGGTCTGGACACAGAGACACAGCTTATTCAGCCAAACCCTCCCAGAGCAGCATAAAGTGATTCACCTCTTTGTTATTAAATAAAACGTATCTCCCCACCCCCGCAGCGTGGCTCAGGGTTGAGCATCAACCCATGAACCAGCAGGTTACAGTTCGTTTCTGGCCAGGGAACATGCCCTGGTTGCAGGTTCAATCCCCAGTGTGGGGTGTGCAGGAGTCAGCCGATCAATGATTCTCTCTCATCGTTGATATTTCTAGCTCTCTCTCCCTCTCCCTTCCTCTCTGAAATCAATAAAAATATATTTTAAAAAAACCACATCTGCCCATCTCACAACAATCGGCTTGGTTTTTAACCAAAACCTTTACCTCAAAGGCTGTGCTGATGCAGGCTTTTCACTGGACTCTAGCTCAGTCTCCACACAATCAAAAACTCCACAGCCTCTGCTCCATGCAGAGGTGACAAGCTGCCTCAAGCACTCCTCATCTGCAAACATGAGGCGCTCTGCACTGCCCGGGGCCCCTGGCTGCTAGAACATGACACCGCACTAACCTCGTGGAGTTGTATTTTGTTCCGCTGGCGCTTTCTGCACAAGTGCACACAGACTTGTGGCGAACAATTCTCTGCAGTTTAGAAGGCTTGAAAATGTTCATCCACTCCATGTCGGACATCTGGCCGGGGGCCTCGACGATGAAGTTACTCGGGTGGCAGCACCTGAACTCACATGTGTCATTCCCACCCAGACAGGCTTCACTTTTCTGGCAACAGGAGAATCCCGATCTGTCCAGGGGGTCTTGGCATTCCGCATCCAGCTTCTCAGGCTGTTTTGAACCAGAACAGTCGGCCAGGCCCAGGTAAACACTGACATCATGCCAGGGCTTCTCATCAGATGAACCCGATGTTTCTGAGGGCTGTTTCTCTTCCATCAGAACCCCAAGACCAGTACCTTTGGGGGATTTTGCGTGGCTCTTGCACAATGTACTTTTGTTTTCGGGTTCAAATTGGAGTTTTCCTCCCAGAGACCAAGACTTTTGTTTCTCCGTTAAGTCTTTTGCAAACAGAGATGAAACAGCAATTACATTTTTTTCCCCAAATGAAGTATTAACCTGTAGCTTCTTCTCTTTGCACACATCACAAGAGATCTTGTCTGACCTATTTTGCTGAACAAACATGGTCTCAAATTTTTGGTCCTTAACCAGTGACTTCTGATATTTTTCCTTCTTAATATCGACTTTTGGGTGGTAATTTTCAAGGTCAGATAAACACATGTCTCTGCTATGGTGGCGTCACAAAAAACGGAAGTTATAAGATACACTCAATACTGTCATTTTCAATAGTTCACCCAAACCTCATTAGTTGAGCCACATTCTAATAAGACCCATTTGTCTTTTAACAAGGAAACAGGAAAATCGAGGTAAGAGCAGGCTCGCCCTCAGCTCGCCGAGCTCCTATAGCAGATATGCACAGGGTTCTTTGCATGACTTCGTTTGGGCCAGCACCCTGTCCTATGTATCTTTATTTGCCCTTATTCCAGCCCCATGCCTACAGTACTGTGAGTGCTGAATGAACAAATGACTCATCCCTGTAGTTTCTACTTAATTCAAAGCCTCCTACACAACAGCCACACAAATAATGTTTAATGAATTTCTTTTCTCAAATGGCTAAATTAGGGTCATGCCTAAAATCCTAAGCTCTGGTCTCACCATAACCTGGGATTAAAATATTTATTATTAACTCACATAAATTTATTCCCTACTACATAGGGAATAGTAGTAGATGTTGGCCCACATCAAGTACTTAAAAATATGACTAAATAATGGAATAAAACACAAGATTACATTAACAGCCTCTTCCTATGGTTACCTGGACTCCAGGGCCTTTGATTCCTCCATCTTTGAGTTATATATCTGTATTAACTCCTGAGAATTTTCCACATTGAAATTCAAAAACTGTAGGTCACTCTGTTGTTTTACGTAAATCTGCAATAGATATTGATAAGTCAATATAAAGTGTAACAAAACTAAATTGAGCCAACAATTGGGTACTTTCAAACGTTAAAATAGATCAGATAGTGATTGGAGATACATGTTAAAAACTCGTGCTTTTATATTTTTTCCTGTGTTAGCACTGAGATTTGTCTAACTTGTTTCGTAATCTTTAATGACTCTAAACAAGACCCTATCTGCTACAATAAATATGATATACAGCTAATGTAGCCGGGATTCCAAAAGCACCATAAATAAAACCAGCAGATGTACACATTTCCTAACTTGATATTTGTTTTTAAATATTTCCCAACTAAGAGAAGAAATGTAACTAGAGACATACCTGTCTCAGATTGTGCAGTTCTGCATTTGTTCGTTCTTGCTTTGACTTCGCAATATCAAGCAACTCATCTTTTCTTTTCTCTCTCTCTGCTATTAAAGAAAAAGTACTATTAAAATGCTTTCACCAGTCACATTAACACAAACCTCTTCATGTCCAAAAATTATTTTGAGACATTGGTATGAGTAGACAAGATGTTTAAGACATCAGCCTAGCAAATAATTTTTTAAATTAGGTCAAGAAATGAGTTTATTAGAGTATTACCTAACAAATTCCACATATTTTACTTAGGAAACCATAATAGCATATAAGGGTAAAAATTGGTGAATCAAAAAGAAAAGAGACTGTCAGAATATCCTGTAAATGTTTTTTTCTTCCCCTGATCTCCCACAGCATTTCATTCATAGCATTTATTTGGCACTAAATTTTTTGGGCCTATGAGTTTCTTAGCAAATAGCAGAGTGCCTGGCACACAAATACTGATCTAAAGATTGTTTGATTTCAGCTTGAAGCTAAAAATAGATCTTTAACATAGCTACCTATATATATATCTTTAGCAATATAAGACAGTATTTTGAGCCCTAGCCGGTTAGGCTCAGTGGATAGAATGTTGGCCTGCGGACAGAAGGGTCCCAAGTTTGATTCTGGTCAGGGGCATATGCCCAGGTTTCAGACTTGATCCCTAGTTAGGGGTATGCAGGAGACAGCCAACAAATAAAAATTCTCATCATTGATGTTTCTAGCTTTCTCTCCTTCTCCCTTGCTCTCTTAAATCAACACAAATATATATATTTTAAAAAAGACATTACTTTGACACAGCAATCCTAATAATGGAAATAGTGACATTACTTTGACACAGCAATCCTAATAATGGAAATAGTGACCTCTACTGGTAGAAAGAAGTATTTTCCACATGAGATTCAAATTAAGAATTCAATTTTATTTAAAAATTTTTAAACAAAATGCTCCATTTTGCCCTCTTAACTTTATAAGAATATTCTCTTCCTGAAGGCAGGGAATTGAGGGTAGGTGTGAATAGATAAAAAAATTTTTAAATTTTATTTCTAGTTGGAATTTTACCTCCAAATCTATGATTTCCCTAATACATGCTACCAAAATGAAAGCCTAATAAAATCCTCTTGGCTGGCAGGGATAGAAATTATATATGTATCAGTGATTCTCAACTGGGAGCAGAGTAAGGAGATATTTTCACTATTGGAAAATGTGATTCTGGGGTAGGTAGGGAGGGGATAAAGTGTAGGAAAATATGGAGAGGAGGGAATGACATTTTTGTTTATCAGAAAAGTTAAACCTTACTGATAAGTTTGCTTTTAACTCATTAAAAATTCATCTCCAGCATTATTATCTTTAGGATCATACTAATGTAACAAAACACATTTCTATTTTTCCAACCTTAATAAATTACAGGTAGCTGAAACCGGGTTTGCTCAGTGGATAGAGCGTCAGCCTGCAGACTGAAAAGTCCCAGGTTCGATTTAGGTCAAGGGCATGTATCTTGATTGTGGGCACATCCCCAGTGGGGGGCGTGCAGGAGGCAGTTGATCAATGTTTCTCTCTCACCAATGTTTCTAATTCTCTATCCCTCTCCCTTCCATTATGTAAAAAATCAATAAGATATATTTTAAATAAATAAATAAATTACAGGTAATCTATTTGCAAAACTGAAAAATGTGAAATTACTAATTTTTATATAATATTTGGAAAAGTATAAATAACCTTCCTTCTTCAGTTCATAAGACTCTTAATGAACTGTTAGCAAGAAGTATAGTCACAGGCTTAATTAAGCTGGAAGGAAGGGCAGCTCATTTTACAAAAGAGGAAACAGCATTAACTGGGAGGTATTGTAACAGTTTTGAAATTCCCTGCCTGGTCCCTCCCCACCCTCAAAGGGTGTTTAAAAAAAAAGAAAAAAATGACTTTGAGAGAGCTTTAATTCCTTTAGCCTGCCATAGTAGTATCGTAAAAAGTTTAGTATCCTATTCAGTCACTTAAACTATTTTTACCAGTAAAAACCAATTCATCGTGCAGGCAACTCTTCTCTTGCTTGAGGCGAATGATCTCTTCTCGTTGCTCATTATTCTCTGTTGTCTTTTCATTTAGATCCTCTTCACAAATAGAACAAAAAAAAAAAGTTCTCAAATAAACACTAGTTCCTAGAAGAAGACACACATTATGACTACCTCTCGTTTCCTCAGCACCCCTCCCAATGAACAGGAAGTCCTGTTAAACCTACAGCCAAAATATGTCCCATATGCAGCAGCTCATGGCACCGCTGGCAATGACCCTGGCCAAGACTTTGCAACCTCTCACCTGACTGGTCTTCCTGCTAGAACCGTGCCTATTGTCCACGGTGCAATCAGGGCAATCTTTTCAAAATAAAAATCTGTTCACGTTACCTGTGTGAAAAGCCCTCCCTCCTACCATACTTAGGTTGAAATCCAAACTCATAATGGTAAGCCCTCCTGGCCTGGCCCTGCCTGTCACTCTCCTCCTTCTTTCATTCTGTTCCCTGGACGTGTTCCAACCTCAAAACCCACTAGGGCTTTTGCACTTGCTGTTTGTTCCTTCTGCCTGGAAGATTCCTGGCCCAGATCTTCACATGCCAATTCTTCCTATCATCCAGGTTTCAGCTCAAACGTTCTCTTCACAGATGCCTCCCAAGTCCACCCAAACTGAGTTTCTATTTCCCTCACTCTCTAGTCCATTATCTATTGTCCTGTTTTTTTGTGTTTTTTTAAAAAAAGTTTTAATAAATGTTCAATTATAAAATAAGGCATACTAGTAATAAAACAGGCTTTTTACTTGAATGTTTTACCTAGGTATGTATACTCAGCATTAAGTACTTGTCAGTGCTGCAGATCCAAAAACAAGGAGACCGAGTCTGCCCCTGCTGCCAAGGCTCACCTTACGGTCATGGTTCTAGCTGAAGCCACAAATAGAGACAAAACAATGATCTGCCACAAGTCAGAGCATCATCAGAACAAGACTGAGTCTTCCAAGTGAAATCAGCCACAACATAGTCCACAGTTTCAACAGCAACTCGCAACCTCACGAGGTGCTATGGGCACTCCTCTAGGTCAGAGGGAGGCTGGCCTCCACACCCCATGGCTTTGTCACTCTAAGGGGCTCGTTCCACAGTGGGAGTCGGTCCTGAGTCCCTAAGGCGATGACTACGTATAAAATGATAGTGCTCTGCCCCACAGTGGGGAAAGGCCAGAGAAAAGCAGATCTACCTCCACAGCCTCTACAGACACATTTAAATTTTGACTCTTATCACCTATGTCCATATTCAAGTATGTAGCACTAACCTATTTCATATACCTACCCTTCATGTCATTATAAAACCTCAAGTAATATTACTCAGAAAGAAGTGATTCATGGAGCTACTGTGAGAATGAAAATAGAAAAGGAGAATGCAAAGGAATTTTTAAAAATAAAACATGCTCCAAAAGACACTCTTGGCAGATCGTGTTGTTCGAGGCAATTCCTCACGGCTCCCTGCCTGCCTCCCACAGTTTCTTGCAAATCCTCCCATGAGGAGCAGAGGATATTTCTCCACCATCTAACTCTGGGTTGAGCCACGTGACTTGCTCTGCTCAGTAGAGTGAGGGGGAAGTGATGGTGTGTCAGGTCCTCACATTTCTGCTTCCTCTCTGACATACTGCCTTCCCCGTGGGAGGAAATGCCTACAGTGAAGAGATGAGGTACATGAAGTGGAACTAGCCCAGATGAGCAGCTTGGCCTCTTCAGCTTCCTGCCTAAGGAGTGTAACAAAGACTCCTCGCTGCCTGCCACTGAGACATTGACCTTACTTGTTACAGAGCAGTGTCAGCAGTATTGACTGGTGTAGCCAAGGGAGGACTGTGTCCCCAACTCTGCTATATATCTCATAACACAGAAATGGCATATGAGATGAACATTTCATGGTGCGACCTAGCCAGCAACGGACCTACTCTTGATCCTAAGATTCGGTAAACCTAAATGAAGGAATATATTCCCAGGATAAAATGCTTGCATTTATATTTCTTCCTTACCTTTTAGTTTATTGATTTCAATCTTAAAGGTCTTCAATTTCTGCTTATAGTCCTGCTTTTCTTTCACAATACACGTCTCCACCGTCTTGGCATCGCGCAAGGCTTGTTCTAGCAATTTAAATTTCCCCGAACAGTCTGCAATGTGATTGACTGCCTCAATAATATCTTTGTCCTAAAAACCACAGTTGGAAACTATTACAGAAGATTTTTAAATTCCACCTAATCAATATGAAAAGATTACACTTGGTATTAAGACATCATTGTGTGCCAGGTTTCAGTCTATGCACGTTTCACACATTAACCCATTTTATCCACACGGTAACTCTCTGAGATAGGGGCTATATTTATCTCCAGGTGACTCATGAGTCAATAGTAAAATGCCCACAGTTTCACAGCTAGTTAGTGATGGAACTCCCATCTGAGACAACCAGCTGGCCCCAGAGTCCAGTGCCACGCACCCTAGCTTACTGTCTCAGAAAGCTTAAAACCAGACAACTCAACTCCCTGGAAAATTGCACTAACAGGAGGGTTGGTGGCCCTTGAGGGGGCTTATGCTCTGGATCACAGATAAATCCCATGGGCCCCACTCTTCCTTCCCTTCTTTTCAGCAGCTAAAATGACAGACTCCAAGACCTTATCCCAAACCTACCCAGATCAGAACCTCTTACTGTTGAGGTATTTTTTTTAATTACAAAAAAAAAAAAGGGTATCTGCTGGTTGAAAAGCAATTCAAACAATACCTTAAAGTATAAAAATGGTAAGAGTTCTTTTCTTCTCCCACTCAAATGGAATAACTATTAGCAGGTTTTATTCCTGCCTAAGGACACGGCTTTCTGCTACGGCATCCTATGCGTGTTCCTGAAAAACCTCACAGTCTGCACACCTCACACTAGGAGGACTCACGGAGAAGAAAAGGGTTGGATAGATCATTCCATAGGTGATGGAACTTTGTGATCAACCAACGTTAGCAAACCCCAGCATCCCTATTAAGTACATGAACACAGTTCAGCAAATGCCGACACAGATGCATTAGTCGGCCAAGCCTTTTCAGCATCGTCATTACCACTCACAGCTCTGCCAGGAGTTTGCTATGATGGAACCCACAGTGGTTGTTGAAGCCATGAAGCTGATCATTATTTAACTAAGGAAATTCTGGAGCTTTTAGTATTTTTCTCTTTAATATTAACAAAACCTGGCCCTGATCACTTCAAAACATTAATATGAATTAGCATGAGTGCCCCACTCTACCAACATCATTCCCCTACTTGCCAGCTGTCAAACACGTGTGTTATGCCAAAAGAGACTGCTTATCAATCACTGCTCATGACATGTTGGTCACTATCTGTAACAATAAAAGCTTAATATGCTAATTAGATAGAATGTCCTTCCAGACAACCTTCCAGACAAAACCAGGGCTGCGAGGGAAGCCAGGGTCCCAGGTGCCAGCAGCTAAAGGGAATCCCAGGTCCTAGATGCCAGAGGGAAGCCGGTGCCAGCAGCAAGGGGAAGGAAGACCTACTCTTGCATGAGTTTCATGCATCGGGCCTCTATATATAAAACTGATTGATAACAGTTTTTCTCTCCATTAAAAACAAATTAACAAACACTGGCTGGTTTGGTAAGTGGTTAGAGCCACGGCCTATGAACCTAAGCAGTGGTCGGCAAACCACCGCTCGAGAGCCACATGTGGCTCTTTGGCACCTTGAAGCTCTTCCACAAAATACCACGGCCTGGGCGAATATATTTTGAAGGAGTGGCGTTAGAAGTTTTAGTTTAAAAAATTTGGCTCTCAAAAGAAATGTCAATCATTGTACTGTTGATATTTGGCTCTGTTGACTAATGAGTTTGCCGACCACTGGACCTAAGGTTCTCAGGTTTAATTCCTGATCAAGAGCACATGCCTGGGTTACAGTTCAATCCATGGCCCTGATCGGGATACATGTGGGAAGCAACCAACTGATATGTGTGTGTCTCTCTATTTCTCTCCCCACCCACTTCTACTTTCTCTGAAAAATCAATGGAAAAAATATCCTTGGGTGAGAATTTAAAAAAAAATTTTTTAACAAGCATTCTGATTGCCATGAGACGTAACAAAGAGTAAATCCGGGGATACTAGACCATAGAATGGTAATTGGAGACAAAAACAAAAGTGGAGTCTTGCCTCCTCTCCCAATGCCTTCAGGACATCATTTCAAACTTGTTTCTCTCATTTCTAAAATGGTAGCTCGGTCAATCTGCATAGTGATGGATTAAAGTAGGATTGTGTATGTGACTATACTTTATAAACTATGAAGCACCCCAGCGGATGGAGATCATATTATTCTGAATTACCTTTAGCTTTATCATTGTAGTGAGAGACTGTTCTCGAGCCTGCAACTGTCCTACCTGAGCAGAAAGCTCCACTAACGTATTGCTGAGATTTTCGTTTCTAGCCTGCAAGGGAACAACACATAAATGCTAATATAGGAGTCATCAAAAAGCTTTCATTACAGTCAGCAGCCACACTCTATGCTCATTCTTCTATTTTGGTTTTTTTTTCTTTAACTTTTTTTTCATAATAAAATGGGCTTAAGTAAGCAGCCATCAAAAGGAATACTACAAGCATCTATTTCTCCATTACCTCTAGCACCCTCTCAACACAAGTGTTTGCTCTACTGAATTATGTTGGGTATGTTTATAAATATGTCTACTTCCTGTCTTTTATGTATAATTCTAAGTTGGCAATAAAAAAGAAAATGAATGAATGAAAACTAATTTCCTTTGCTAAAATAAAGTAACAGTGAAGTTCTGTGCATTTTTTTTTTCTGTGTTGGGGTACTGCCACTTACCAGACTTTTTTTAAACCATAGAATGACAGCTGATATAACTATTGTATACATCAAACATATCAAACGCCTGGCCCGTGGGCCAATCAATATCTTTTCGGCCTAAACAATATAATGGTATGTAAAAAAAATTTTAATTTTCATAACTTAATTTTTACAATATCCTGTTGTACATAATTATTAATAATGAACTATAATGTTCGCTAATGACTGATTACTATAATCATGTTGTATTCATTGCCCTTACGCACCTTATGCACAGGCACACCATTTCTCTCCACTAATACTAGCAGCAAATATTTTAGCAGCTGATGGCCATGTCATTAGTCTTGTACTGACTTGTTTGCTGTGCTCAACAGGAAATATTTCACTTTCGGAGAACAAGAAAAATAGGTTTATTGCATTACGTTTATTAATTTGTGTAGTTATTCAGTGTCTGGTAAGTTAATGTTCAAGAAAAAATATTTTTATCAAAATGTTCTATTATTTTATGTTAACAATGATTCATTTATTTCACCCCTTTGTATTCAGTATGTCTCTATCGAAATAAACCTATGTTTCTATGAAAATTGAAGCTTTGGTTTTTTTTTCGGCCCACATAAACTTAAATCTTGTTTATTTTGGCTGTATTAGCCTTTGAGTTTGACATGCTTGGTGTACATGATGTATTTATTGATTAGAAAAAAGAATAATCAGGCTTTTAAAAGAATATCTTCATGCACAGAAGTTCACTATTACTTTATTTTAGCAAAGGAAATATCTTCATGGAGGAAACTTAACTGCATATTACAAGTTTCCTCCATGTGAAAAGACTACAATTCTAACCATACATTTTAACCACAAGACATTCTGGAAATGGCAAAATTATGGGGGCAATGAAAAGATCAGTGGTTGAGAGGAGCTCTGAGAGGGATGAAGCACAGAGAAATTTCAGGAAGTGAAACTTTTCCATACGGTACAATGCTGGATATGTGTCATTTTACATTTGTCAAAACCCTTTTGGTGATAATGATATGTCCTGTATGTACATACTGATTGTAACAAATGCACCACCATGGTAAAAATGTCCATAATGGGGTGGGAGGTGGAGGATGTCTGAGAAATCTCTGTACACTCCACTCTATTTTCCTATGAACGTAAAACTGCTCTAAAATTATTTTATTAATTTAGAAATATCTTCCAGTTTATGCAGCCCCCATAATGCATTAGCCTTAACCTGCAAAGTAGTGATATTTGGAAATGAGCCTGTGAGAGATAATTAGAATTAGAGGTCATGGGAGTGGGACCCCATGATAGATTAGTATCCTTATAAGAAAAGATACCAGAGAGCTTGCTCATTTTCTCTGTTCTCAACACAGCAAGAAGGTGGCTGTCTATAGACCAAGAAGAGAGCCCTCCCAGGAACTGACCCTGCTGGCAGCCACCCTGACCTGGGACTTCTCACTGCCAGAATTGTGAGGAAAGAAACTTCTGTTGGTTAATCCCCCCAGACTATGGCATTTTGTTATGGCAGCCTGAGCTGACTGAAATACTTCCTTTTTTAAAAAATATATTTTTACTGATTTCAGAGAGGAAGGGAAAGGGAGAGAGAGAAACATCAGTGATGAGAATCATTGATTGGCTGCCTCCTGCATGCCCCATTTGGGGATTGAGCCTGCAACCTGGGCATGTGCCCTTGAATGGAATCGATCCTGTGACCCTTCAATCCACAGGCCGACGCTCTATCCACTAAGCCAAACTGGCTAGGGCTGAAATACTTCCATTTTTAAATTGAGTATATCAATAGATTCTAGAATGGTTTTTACTTAGTTTGTAATTACAAACTCTCTACTATAATAATCTGAAAAATAAAAGAGGCATACAATAAAAGCTATACTATTATTATGAATTATTAAGCCCCATTGTATTACCAAGATTTTTACTGAATATCATCACTCTGAAACAAGAAGAATATAAAGGATGGGACAAAAAAAATGGCTTTCTCTCTGTGCCTCTCATAAAGCATGAGCTCAAAAAATATTTCTGATACCAGGCCAGTGTGGCTCTGTGGTTGAGTATCGACCAATCAACCAAGAGGTTGCAGGCTCAATTCTCAGTGGGGGCATACAGAAGACAGCTGTTTGATGTTTCCCCTTCATCTATCTTTCTCTCTCTTTCTCCCTTCCTCTCTGTAGAAATCAATAAAAAATATTTTTAAAAATATCTGACGACTACCAGTTCATCAATCGTACAGATTTTATTTCTAATATGCCTCTAACATGGGTTAGATATCTGTTTATCATATCAGCTAAGACATAGTTCTTTAGAAAGCATACTCTGAAGTGCCCAAAACTTGGTGATACTGCTCTCGGACTTTGAGAAAGGCTTTCCAAAACAACCCATTGTTGATAAAATGATAGATGTTACTAAACTAAATGGCCCAACAGTTAGAAAAGGGTTGTCATGAAGCTTCATTTGCAAGACAGACAACTAACAGAGCAGAACAATGAGTGCAAGACTATGACGATGGATGGCTATACTTTCATAGACACGCACATGCTTTTTTAATGGAACCATTGAAATCCACCAGTAAATTGTAACTGAAACGCAAACACAATTTGGGCTAGTGAGGCTGATCACAAAATCAAACCCACCTCAAGGTCTTCAGAGAGCAGAGAGGAATGGGTTGCCTTCTGAACCATTTCCTGAAGCTGGAGCTGAGTCTTCTGAAGAGTTGTCTGGCATTCCATCTGATTAGATTCCAGGGTTTTTACCTTCTTTGTGAGTGACCGGATTATTTCAGTTCTTTTATGTAGTTCACCTGAGGGAAATTTCACCTGTGCTCAGAGCTTAAAATGCATTATTTTCCAATACATGGTTAAAAAGTAATTGTGCTAAAAACTTTTAAAACATAATTCTTCTTTTACAAGTTTGTATGATAGCTCCAGTCAATACGGCTTAGTTGTCTGGAGTGTCATCCCAAACACCAAAAGGTGGCAGGTTCAATTCCCAGTCAGGGCACACATTCAGATTGTGTGCAGAAGGCAACTAGTCAATGTTTCTCACACATCAATGTTACTCTCTCTCTCTCTCTCTCAAATCAATCAATAAATTAAAAACAAAGCACAATTTCTAAAAATTCACTCCTAACACACTGTTAACTGGAGCTCTACTCAGCACTCCACATTTAAGTACTTTGTTCATCCTACTTTAATTCATATTATATTTGTCTGTTTGATTGTGGGTGTTCAGTCTTCCTATCTTCAATGACACTAAACTCCAGGGCAGAGGGCACTGTACTGGGATAAATCATTGCCATGAGTCCTTTCAATGTGCGAGCTACAGACGTGCTTAACAGTCGTGGCCGACATGCATTTCTGACCTTCTAATTTGCTGCAACGCTCTTCCAAAGTCAACACCTTCTGCCGATCCTCCTCCCACGACAGAAGTTGTCTCTGATGTACTGCAACCATTTCATTGAGCTCTTTATCTCGATCTTTCAATTCTCCAATGAGCAGCTGCAGCTCTTTCCGTTGTTTCTCGATAGTGGAAATCTCAACTTCTGACCCGGTGTTCTAATCACAGAAAGTGGTTTCACACAAAATAAAACTAATCAATATCATAAATCAGCCAAAGCCTATTTTCCAAATAATTATAACTTCTGATGCTGCCAATTCAAGGTAGTGACATTAACTAAGTTGTATTTGCTGTTTATAATGTGGCATTAAAATTATGTATCTTTAAACCCAGATCACACCTACTGTTCACTGCCTCTATCATTTTGTAATACCACACCCAGCACTCAAGAAGTGGGACTGGGCCGGCTGGTGGGGCTCAGTGGTTGAGTGTGGAGGTCACTTTTCAATTCCTGGTTGGGGCACATGCCCAGGTTGCAGGCTTGATCCCCAGTAGAGGTGTGCAAGAGGAAGCCGCTGAAGATTTTCTCTCATCAATGATGTTTCTATCTCTCTCCCTCTCCCTTCTTTTCTCTGAAATCAATAAAAATGTATTTGAAAAAAAATTTTTTTTAAGTGGGACAGTTTGTAAAACCTCCACTGGCTAAATTACAAATAAACCCATCTCTGCATTTTTCTTTGCTGTCAACCCTTTCCTTATATCAACCAACAATATTATCCCTCACCTTGCTCCAGCTATCCCGGAGCAACCAAGTAAAGGAAAACATGAAATAACTACTGGTTACAAGTAAATAATTTTCATAACACTTAACACATCTATATAAACTCATTCTATCAATATTGGGACTTATCCAAACTCAACACACCTATTAAAAAAACAAACCTTATAAAGTTTTCAAACATACACAGAAGACAGAGAACAGCACAATAAACTCCCATATGCTCAGAAACCAGGTCCTGCCACATCTGTTTCAATTTTATTTTCCTTTTTGTTGATGAAAAAATACATTTCACTCATAAATACTTCAGTATGCATCTCTAAAAATGAACATTTTTATATAACCATAAAGCCATTTGCATATCTAACAAAATTACCTACAGTAACTCCCTTTTAAGCATATATCATCTTAAAGTCTAGTGCAGGAAAGTTGGTCTGACCTAAAGGAGGGTCCAGAATTAGCCACTTAGTGGCTCTATAACCTTGGACTAGTTTCCTACTAGTTAACTTTAAACCTTAGTTTCCTTCCCTGTGGAATGGCAGTAACAGCACTGTGATTTTTTAGAGTTGTGTGGATTATGCAAGAGGAGCTCTGTAAAGTACTTCACAGTACTTGGCACATCACAGGCACTCAACAAGCATAAGCTATTAAGATTTTAAGTTACATTTCAAAATATGTCCCCATCAATAAAATAAAGAGCTAAATGTATTACTTTAAGAATTCCATCTTAAACCCAGGTGGTGTGGTTCAGTGGTTGAGCATCAACCTATTAATCAGCAAGTCATGGTTCCATCCCTAGTCAAGGCACATGCCCAAGTTGTGGGTTTGATCCCCAGTGTAAGGCATGCAGGAGGCAGTGGATCAATGATTCTTTGTCATCATTGATATTTATCTCTCTCTCCTTCTCCCTTATTTTCTGAAATCAATAAAAAAATATCATATCTTTATATATAAAAGCTTAAGCGACCAAACGGTCAACTGGTTGCTATGACGTGCACTGACCACTAAGGAGTAGACACTTAACACAGGAGCTGCCCCCTGGTGGTCAGTGCGCTCCTGCAGCTGGCTTACCAATTTCCCATGTCCCCTCCCCTCAACCGGCCCACCAACCAATGGGGGACCAATCGCTATGATGCACACTGACCACCAGGGGCAGAAGCTCAACACAAGGGGAGCAACACTCAGCCAGAAGCCCGGCTCATGGTTGGTAAGCACAGCGGCAATTGCAGGAGCCTCTCCCACCTCCACGGCAGAGCTAAGGATGTCCATAGGGAGCAGGCCTAAGTGGTCAGCTGGACATTCCCTGAGGGCCTCCAGACTATGAGGGGGTGCAGGCTGGGCTGAGGGTTCCCCATCCAAGTGCACAAATTTCATGCACTGGGCCTCTAGTAGTTAAAAAAAGAATTCTATCTTGCCCTAGCCAGTTTGGCTCAGTGGATAAAGCATCAGCCTGTGAACTGAAGGGTCTGATTCTGGTCAAGGACACATGCCCGAGGTGTGGGCTCAGTTCTCATTAGGTAGCTGATCAGTGATTCTCTCTCATCATTGATGTTTCTATCTCTCTCACCCCTCCCTTCCTCTCTGAAATCAAATTTTTTTAAAAAAGAATTCTATATTGAAAAATTCATGGAGGCCATATACATCATTCCTGCTTTCTGAAAAATACGATTTGTAAATAAACAGAAACAACGAATGGGTTATAGTTACTAGTAACTAAACACACACACACACACACACACACACACACACACAAATGGAATTTGGAGCCAAGAGATTCTGAATCACAAGACCTGAATTCCAGTCTTTGGTAAGCCACTCATTCGTTCGTTCATTTGTTCAACAAACATTTACTGAGCACCAAGTGGTTGGGGATACAGCAAGGAGCATATATTCTAGTACCGGAAACCAAGCAACAGGCCAAGTATACAAAAAAGTTCATCCCACTGCATACCGATTAATGCAAACCTAGAGCAAGTTCACTTTCAATGCTTTTTCTCTTTTTTTTTTTTTGGTAAACCAGAGTTACAGAGTGCTCTCCCAAGGGAGGTTACTGTGGATAAATTAAGGACAGGAAGGAAGGTGGCCTCCAGAAAGCCGCTCTACAAATGCCCACTGTCATCCTTAAGAAGTGAACACCTGCCCGGCGTCCAGTGTGACTCAGCTGTTAGGGCATCGTCCATGCACCCACAGGTTTCCGGTTTCAGTGTGATTCCCCATCAGGGCACAGGCAGGGCTGCAGGATCCATCCCAGGTTTGGTTTTGTTTTGTTTTGAGAGGGCGTGTTTCTCTCTCACATAGATGTTTCTCTCTCTCTCTCTCTTCCCCCCACCCCGTCTCTCCCTCTCCATCATTCTCTCTCTTTTATATATATATATATAATGTGTGTGTGTGTGTATACATATATATACATACATATATATATGTATACACACACACACACACACACACACAATTTTATTTTTAAAGAAGTGAGCTCTTGGTCCCACTGCTGGTCTTAACACCTAGGTTGGACAACAGGTTTCTTTTGAGATAAGAGACGGGGTATGACACTCCATCCCTCCGTTTCCCCTTGGCGACCTGGGTACTGTTGTAAATCTGAAGCGAAAGCCGCGCCCTAAAGACCACACAAGTTCGGCCCAAAGGCACGCTGTGCCGCGGCCTGCTCGCCTGTCGTGCCCAGGCCGCTCACCTGGCGCCCAGTGAGGAAGGTCAGCGTAGGGTTCATAGGTGTTGCCTCCGCCCCCGGAGAAAGTCGCTGTGCGCAGCGTCACCTTAGAAAGGCCATAGCGCGTCTGCGCAGAGCGGTGGGGGTGGGGGTGGGGGTGGGAGGTAAGCCCAGAGCCCATGAGCCCCGAGCCCTCGGCTCAGCCGGCCCCAGCGCGCCCCTCAAACCGCCTGCCAGGAGGACCTCGCGCGCCCGCCACGCCCATGGCCTCGCCAAGCGGGCCGCCCGGCTCTCGCGATACCTGGCGGCTCTCGCGATACCTGGTAGCCGATGCCGGAAGTTGGTTCCCACCTCGCACCGCACCACGTGCAGACACCGCTCTCACGATGTATCATGCTTCCAAATCCGGGCCTGGGACGCAAGAATGATTAATCTGAGGACATGCAGTCTGCGGAACTGGTTAGTAAAGGACGTAAAATAAAGGCTGTTTCTGTCCCCATCACCCTGGGTTATGACATTTGAGTCGCTCACCTCGGTCCCTCTGGCCCCACTGAACTGTGAGCTGCTGTGTATGACTGGCATGAGAACAGTATCCAGCATTCAAACGAATACACGGACGGAGGCGGACACCAGCCCTGGTAGTTAATAGTTGTTGGCCAGCCCAGTAGACAGCTCTAAACTAAGACGGTTAAAAAATTGTTTGGGCCTAAACTGGTTTGGCTCAGTGGATAAGAGCGTCGGCCTGCGGACGGAAGGGTCCCAGGTTCAATTCCGGTCGGGGGCATGTACTTTGGTTGCAGGCACATCCCCAGTAGGGAGTATGCAAGAGGCAGCTGTTGGATGTCTCTATCACTCTTCCTTCCTCTCTGTAAAAAAATCAATAAAATATATTTTTTAAAAAATTGTTTGGACTCTGGATGTAGCTCTTGAATAGCATTGAGAATCTTGCAACTTCATGACAAAATTTACCACATTCTGGATTGAACCTAAACTTTTTCATGTGTTCATAAGCCTTCTTCCCCCTTTTACTCTTCATGTTATATAGGAAATAAACTATGAAAAAAATACTTATCCCTTTAATTCCTGGTCATCCACCCCTTACTTCTTAACCCATAGGCCAGCATTGCTACTAAGACAAGTTATCAAATAGTCTCACAGTATTTCAACTTTACTTTTTGATTGTGAATTAGCAAAACATGCCATTGTGCTTATAAAATCTGAAATAGAAAAACAAAATTAGTTTGCTTCAAGCTTCACTGATCTGGGTGACACTTGCCTCCATAGGATAGGCTCATGTTTAGGAGAACCAAGACAATGTGTTAGAATTTAAAATCAAGAAAGAAAGTTCTGGCAAGTTATTAAAAATAGCCTTTCCAGCCCTGGTTGGTGTGGCTCAGTTGGCTGAGCATCGTTCATGCACCAAAAAGTCACCAGTTCAATTCCTGGTCAGGGCACATGGCTGTTTCCAGCTCAATTCCCAGTAGGGGTTTTGCAGAAAGCAGCTGAAGCTTTCTCTCACCCTCTCTCTCAAATCAATAAATACATATTTTAAAAATGTTGTATATCAATAAATACATATTTTAAAAATGTTGCATTTGAAGTTGCCAGCTTAATCATGAGAAATCTCTTATACATGAGATAGGCTGTATAAGGGTTATTCTTCTTGCTAAAAATACTAGACTGTGAAAACATTCCATAAAGCACACATAAATAGAATGTATGAATTAAAGCCATTCCTTGTTCTACTACTTCATTTAATCAAAGATTAAACTGTACTCTATTTCAAAGTCCGGTCAAAGAAACACATTCACACATGTTATACACAAGGACAATTTTAATTCTGCATTTTCCTGCAGTAACATTCACTGCTGGTTATATATGGATTGAAACTGCATTTGCCAAGAACTGTGAACATTAAGAATCTTTACATTAAGTCACATGTGTTGATAAAGGCATACAGACATCTTCCAGCACCAACAGCATACATGACAACACCACATAGTCTCGATGGATAAATTTGCTTCATCAGATAATAATATTTAGTAAAACCCACGTTAATGCAGAATTTTTTAAATTTACATCTTTACTACAGTACATCCTAAGATTGTAATTATTTATAAAAACATTCAAGATTGTAATTTGCATGGCAATAAACAATAGGTTTTAAATTTATTAAAGGAATTTGTAGCAATTAAAATACCACCAGTCTTCTTTTCAACTTGTAGCACCTGGCTTAAGACCTTTATAAAAAAAAAGTTTAAATTTGCTTAGTGCATTAATTATAATGGTCAGTTTCTCTTGTGAGAAAAACATGTTTCAGTTGCTATTTCCCAGACAATATATTGAACACGGGTTTATAGCTGCAACTGGTTAGCAGAATTTTACACTCAGATAGCCAGAACAAGAACTCCCAGCCTCTATAAATGGCCTTCTACTCAAAACGATGACAGTGTATAAAACGGATTTGGGGTTTGCCCCCTACTCAACATTATTAAACATGTTTCCAAATATTCTTGGAAAATATTTTAAAATATAAGCATAATAGTCTATGATGCACCATCATTTCTTTAACCATCTTCCAATTATTCATTTATATCATTTGCAATTTTTTTGATAGTAGGAGTAACATCTTGATGAACATAAGACATACTTTTAGGATAATGTCAAAGAAGTGGTTTACTGGGTCAAACAGTGCAGATGGTTTTAAGGCTAGTCATATACTTGACCAATAATATTCAGAAGAGCTTGAACAACTCCAGCCAACAGGTTTATGGGCCCACAAAGTGGACTTGGTTGGTAACAATGAAGCCCCTTCAACCACAAATCAATTAGATGCTCAGAACTAACACACCGAAGAAGCAAGGAGATAATTATGCCTGGGGATGAAGCCCAATTACAATTCTTTAAAACATCACTCAGCTTTAAACCAGATTAAGTCACGACTGTTTGGAAAATGATACACAAAATAAACTTCCCACAAAAAGTTTACAGTGTTTTTCCAAAAATAAAAAGTTTAAAAGACAGAAAGAGAAAAGTCAGGACTAAGTGACCAAAAATTTTTATTTGACTAAATTCTATTTCATGCATAAGCATGACAGTCTCCCCTGTTTATCAGACTTTGGCAATTTAAAAAAAAAAAACACAAAAAAACACAAGCAGCCTTGTACAGAACAGTGAAAATGCCAAGGGCGAGGATAGTCCACAGTTTTACTGTAGGATAAATATTCTTTTTTTTCCAAAGGCCTCTCCCCCTTTGGCCATATCAACGCTCAGTTCAGACCATTAAATACAAATTTTCAAAATCACTTCTTCACTTCTCCAAGATCTTCAATGCTATCATCATCCACCTATAAAACACAAATTACATTTCATGAGTTGTGATAGAAAATAACATGAAAGCAACTTGCCTTAATAACCTATTCCTTCATGTATGGAGATGTATATGGTCCATTTACTCACCTCTGGCCATTTTTCCTGAATGACATCAATGATGTCATCTGTAAAGTCTCCCTGAATGATGATCTCATCCTCCCCTGTCACTGAGGCACCACAGGAGAATTTTTGAGCAAAAAATCTTTGTGCTTCTTTAAGATCAATTTCTGTTATTTTAAGAAAAGGAACAGCAAGACTATAATCAGAATTATAGTGTGTCAAGGACATTTTTCCATTTTGAAATTTAATCTGCATTTTAAATTCATAAGACAGATTGCACTCATGGGTTTCATATTCCTTTCAGAGTAATAATTACTATCACAGGCAGTGGTCTTAATTCAACAATTCAAACCTCAGTACATAAAAATACCATCACTCATAATATTCATGACTTGTATAAGATCAAAATAAATCCAGGGCCCTAGCTGGTTTGCTCAGTGGATAGACGTAGGCCTGCGGACCAAAGGGTCCCGGGTTCAATTCCAGTCAAGGGCATCTACCTTGGTTGCAGGCTCCTCCCCAGCCAGGGCCCTGGTTGGGGCCTGTGCAGAAGGCAACCAATTGATGTTTCTCCGACATCGATGTTTCTCTCTGTCTTTCCCCCTCTCTAAAAAAATCAATGGAAAAATATCCTTGGGTGAGGATTTAAAAAATAATAACAAACAAATAAATTCAGGAACATATGAATTCCATTACATATACACTTCTGCGTACAATGAAGTTCTTTTGTTTAACCCTTCCTTTATTCTTCTGTCTCTTTTTACAAAAAAATAAAGGTAATTTACAGCAGAGAAATAAACCTAATATTTGTAATGTGGCCCAGTGATTGTTTTCCAATCTGTGTTGTCACTCGAAGGGACCTTGATTTGCAGTTTCACTATTCATTCAAGGCCTCCACGCAGGACCTTCTGCCACCACCACCTTCCCTCACCCTCTAATCATTCCCAGAGGGGACACGTCATTTTGCAACCCTCTGCCACCAAGCTGCAGGGCCAAAGGAGCAGCACTCACTGCTGGGTGTCAAAAGAAACCCTATCTTGCCCTCTTCATTCTACATAAAATGTGTCCATGCAGGAATTCTGGAGAGCAAAAAATTAGACCAGTTCTCTCTGCGAAAGACATTAAAATGTCATCCAAATTTGGTTTTGAAGCTATAGTAACAAATGCAGAATATTATTCTGTATCTTCTTAGAAACAACAGACCCATGAAATTTTTTTGATTCCATATTTTTAGAAAGAGAAATATATAGAATTTACATGCTTTAAACACACTTAAGACTAAACTCACCAAAAGTTGCAAGGCCACACACTCTTGTTACATATTTCTTCTTTGCTCTGGGAATTTTGGCTATCGTAACCTTTTGTGGTACGGTCTTCTTTTTTTGTTTTATTTGACCCCTTCCACCTTTATTTATTAAGGAAGAGCTTAGCGTTAGTTGTTTCACTTTTATCATAGTTAAAGAATACTGTCTTTAAAGTTGTTAACTTTCAAAAGGTACCAAATTTTATTTCTAACAATTGCTTCTTCTAATACAAAATTAATGAACACGTGCATGAGTATTCATACAACAGATATTTAAGTAATATGTGCCAAGCACTGAACTAAGGACACAAAACAAACAGAACACAGCCCCTTCAAGGCTTCTCAGTCTAGTCAAGTGCAATAAGAAAAGTTAATCTTGCTCAGCCAGCACGGTTCAGTGGTTGAGCGGTGACCTATGAACCAGGAATCCATGGTTTAATTCCAGGTCAGGACACAAACCTAGGTTTTGGGCTCGATACCCAATGTGAGGCATGCAGAAGGCAGCCAATCAATGATTCTAATCATTGATATTTCAATCTCTCCTTCTCCCTTCCTCTCAGAAATCAATAAAAATATATTAAAAAAAAGAAAATGTTAAATCTTTTTTTTTTAATTTTATTGATTTTTTACAGAGAGGGAGAGAGAGGAATAGAGACTTAGAAAAATTGATGAGAGAAAGATCAATCAGCTGCCTCCTGCACGCCCTCTACTGGAAATGTGCCCATACCAAGGTACATGCCCTTGACCGGAATTGAACCTGGGACCTTTGAGTCCGCAGGCCGACGCTCTATCCACTGAGCCAAACTGGTTTTGGCAGAAATGTTAAATCTTTATAGCGACCTGCTATCCTATATAATAAAAGGCTAATATGCAAATTGCCCCCCTCAGGAGTTCGACTGCTCCCTATGACACATGCTGACCACCAGAGGAGGCATGGAATAAAAGCCCCAGCCAGCGGCCAGCAGCTGAGGGAGGGAAGGCCCCAGCCTGCAGCTGGCAACCAGCAGCCAGGGGAAGGCCTGATCAGGCCTGATCACAGCCAGGCCTAGGGATCTGTGCATTGGGCCTCTAGTACCTAGAGGCCCGAAGAGTAGGCCTTCCTTCCTCCGGCTGCTGGCATCAGCTTCCCTCTGGCACCCAGGACCCAGGCTTCCCTTGCAGCCCCAGCTTTGTCCAGAAGATCGTCCAGGAGGATGTCGGTCTAATTAGCATACTAGGCTTTTATTATTATAGGTAGGACCCATAAATAAGACACTACCACAGCTTTGAAGAGGAGCAGCTTACCCTGCTTCTGAAGGACAGAATAAGTTTCCTAGTGGAAGTGGCATCTAAGCTCTTGCAGAATAAGAAATTGTCCAGGCTGGAGAGGTTTAAGAAAGGACATTCCAGGAAAAGGAACGAATTCAGAGATAAGAAAAAGCATTATATCTGAGAACTACACCTATCTTGATGAAGGACACTTATGGATATGCAGCAGATAAAGCCAGAAAAACAAAAAATTCTGTATCAGTCATTAAAGGAACAGTATATCAATCTTGTAATTTGATTTTACACTGAAGGAGATAAGCCACAGAATGTGCAGGAGTGAGAGGACCAGATTTATGTTTTGTCAAGATCATCCAACAGAAGGTCGTGAAGAGTTAGGCGGATGGAAAGGCCCCGGAGGAGGCTCCTGCTTTAGTTCAGGCAGAAATTAATAAAAATCTAAACCAAAGCAATGGCAATAGCACAGGATAGAGACAGTAAAAGGGAAAAATAACAGAATTTAAATGGGTCTCGGATTTCTGGCTCAAATGACTGGATAAACTGTGCTATCATTAACCAAAATAGGAAAAACAAAAGATACAGATTTGGGACTTAGAAAGTTTACTTTGGAAATGCTGCATCAGAGGCGCCTACGGCACCACGCACATTCCCCGAGTAGAGACATGGGCCAAGACCAGAGATACCGACTGGGGACTTCTAAGTGTCCAAGTTATGACGTCGAAGAATCACCCTAGAACATGCAGAATAAAAGGTCAGAGAGCAGAAGACAGCATCCAGGGCAACACCAACTTCTGAGGGACAGAAGGGAGAAGACAAGTCTGCAGAGAAGATCAAGGTAGAGTGGTAGGATGAAAAAAAAGTCACAGAAACCAAGGAAGTACAGCACTTCAAGAGGGAGTCCTCAAATGCTCTTATTATTTAGCAACTACTGAGCCTTTGTTGACCCTTATTAGAGGGTTTCAGTGGCATCAAAGTTAGGTTAGGACAGAGTGGGCAGTGAACAGTAAGCGAATGGCTAAGAAGGGAAGCAGAGGGATAAGGCAGAGAAAGACATGGGCTCTGGAAATTTTTTGAAAAGATGCAAAGCCCTAAAAATATTTACAGGCTATTTTCAGTCACAGGGGAGAATAATTAAGGAAGAGACAAGAGGGGTCAGGATCCAGAGGAGAGACAGATATATATAACATCAGTAAAAAAAATTTTCAACTGAACTGTCAAAAGTAATAAGGAAAAATTTACATAAATGTCTCCCTCTAATTAAATAGAATACACAGATAGTTTAATAAGGCAACAAAGTTTTCACATCATCAACAAGTTGACTGGCTGCTTTTTACATATGTATACGGCAAATAAAGCATGTTTTCATAGGTCTAATTTGCTGATAAAGCAACAAATCATACCAACTCCAATCCCCGCTGCCCAAAAAAACATGATTCTATACCCTTCTGAATATATTCATGAATTACAATAACAGGCAGGTGTTACTGATGTTGGAAATGCTTTCATCACTGATTTCTACTGGCAGAGAGAAGGTAAGTTTGTGTCCATCAAATCGTGGAGTTAGGTCTCACCTCTCTTTTGTTTTTTCTTCTCTTCCTCTTCTCCTGCTGGTCCTTGACCTTCACTAATTCCAGCTTCTTGTTTGGGTGAATTTTCTAGATGTAAAAATGAAAATTCAAAAGCATCAATTCCTACTATTGTAAAAAAATCGCCTTTGAGCAACCCCATACAAAAATAAGCAATCTTACCAACAATTGAGCATGACCATTATTTTTATTTTTGTTAATCCTCACCTAAGGATATTTTTTCCATCGATTTTTTGAGGAAGTAGAAGAGAGGGGAGAGAAAGGGGGAAGAGATAGCCAAAACAGAGAGAGAGAGAGAGAGAGGCACATTGATGTGAGAGAAACACATCGATTGGGTACCTCTCGCATGGCCTGACCAGGACTGGGGATCGAACCTACAGCCCAGGTTTGTGCCCTTGACCAGGGATCGAACGAGAGACTCTTCAGTGCACAGTTCGATGCTCTAACCACTGACTCATATCAGCCAGGGCCTTCCCCAATAATTATTATCTCCCTGTTCCCTGTTTATCACTACTTAACATAATTATGTCAATTGTCTCATTTTACTTATTTGTCTCCCCTTTGAGAATATAATTTCCAAACACATCTTTTGTTTGCTGCTTTATCCTCAGCATTTGAAACAGGGTGTAGCATATAGAATGCTCACAAGAAATAATTTGTTAAATGACTGAGTGAAAATATATTTGCCCCTAAATCATTTACTCTTCTTTATATAAAAAAGTGATATTTTTAACATACACTGTCTCAGAGAGAGAAGACACATGAAGCAGTGAGTGATTTGACACAAGGAGTTTTAGCCCAAGAACTTAAGACAGTTTTAAAGTTCACAGGTACAGGTTATAATTCTGTAATTATCCGACTAAAAGAAGACTTTTTGTAGCTTTAAAATAATGCCTTATGTGCATTTGTTTTGGGTATAAAGTTTTGATGAAAGAAAAAAAAACGTTCATACCTACTGTAAGTTTTGCGAACTCATTTGGAAAATTCTTCTCTAACCACTGTCTACATTTAGCAACATCAGGCATATATTCACAGTACTGGGGGGGAGGGGAAAGAATAAACGAGTTACAGCAAAACATTTTCAATGAACCAATATATTTTCATTTAAAAGCATTCCCAGGACTTGCTACACAAAGAATGATAAAACTACCCCCACCTGCCGTGTTATCCACAGGAAATCTATATTCAACCAGGAAACGCCCCAAAAGAAATTAAGAAACCAGAAATAAAAAGGAATTAGGCACTTCTTCACTGTAGTAATTTACTTCTCCTCCATCAAACAGAAGGCCCATTAGAAAGAAGAGAGACAGACAAAAACAAGTACATCTACTTCTTGCTCTGGACACATGGATGCCTCATTATTTTCATGGCTTGCCCACAGAGCTTGACTTAGACGCTTATAAACAAAAGTCTTATACATTTCATGCTTTCCTCTGCTTGAATGTCAAATTTTGGTTTTAAAGTTACTCTTGTTTTATTAGCTGATCGACTATTTATGAGTGCCATGCAAAAACCCAAACTGTATGGTCAAGTGCAAAAGATGTACACATGAGACTCAAAATCTAAAGATAATTTGTAATTCCATAAAATTATTCTAAACCAAATTTCTCCATTAAAAGGTTGAAAATCTACTATTAAATGATACAAAATGAAAAATCAGAAAAAAGTTCTCAAGATAGCTGTAAAATCAGTGATCCCAAATGCAGAAGTTAAAAGAATTTTAAAAGAACTTACCTCTGTTGGTAATGAACACACTGGGGAAATGGAGAGAAAAAAAAAATTTAAAAAATTTAAATACACACATACATAGCACTCATGATAACTTTTATTTTAAATTTGGCAAAATGCCTCATTTGTACTTTTCCCTGTATTTTTCTGTACTACTTTTCAAATGCTACCATCATGCCTTGCTTTTTTGAGGCAAAGGCACATGGTTAATATCACACTTATAAACTTCTGGGGCACTTTGCTACCATTTCTTGCAATATATTTTTCCTTTTCCTATTACTAAAAATAATAAAATAAAACCAATTTCCCTCTACAAATCACTTACTACTTGTAAACTAGCTTTTCAAGGCAAAAATCTCACAGTCACCTTCAAATGTCACATCACTAAGTGGAACATTATATAGGGATGATCTTATAATTATGCTATGTCAATCTGACTATGTTTTCTTTCTTAGTGGGACCTAAAGTAATGGTACATCTGATAAAATATAGAATCCCAAATTTGATGAAACAGGATACAAAGAAGAGCTCTTAACTACAGTAGTATACTTTTCTAATAATAATAATAGTTAGCAGTTAGTGTAATACATTCTTGTCTTAACTGCTGTACCAGAAGCTTGATACAAATCATGACTTATTTTAACAGGCCTCAAGAAATAAGCCTCTAGCCCTCAGTGAAGTTTGGTAACTTGCTCAAGGTCAGGTAGCTGGAATCAGGATGCAAACTCTGGGCCATGACTCTAAAGTCAAACAACATAACCCAATAAAACGAGTATATAACAAACCTCAACCAATACTACAAAAAGTTCCCCTGCCTACTCTCTTAATGAGGTATTTTACACTAATTTTAAATTATTATCTAAGGTATTTTTAAGATGTTTTTATTGACATCAGAGAGAGGAAGGGAGAGGGGAGACAGAGAAACATCAATGATGAGAATCACTGATTGGCTGCCTCCTGCACACCCCCCCTCGGGGATCGAGCCCGAAATTCTGACTGGGAATCAAACCATGATCTCCTGGTTCATAGTCTGATGCTCAATCTCTGAGCCACACCCGCCAGGCACTACCAAAGATATTCAATAAAGGATGAGTTGATACAATATTTTACTGCCTCTCCTCCTAAAGTAACTGAATTCCAGGTGAGGAATCTCTATTCCACTCACAGAATATAGGTCCACGAAAACAAGGATCTTTTCTGACTTACTCCCTACAGAGTCCCCAGCACCCAAAACATTGGTAGGCACATGATAACTGGTCAAAAATACTTGAAAAAAATTAGCATTTACTTGCCCTTTTACTGCCTTGTACCTTTAAATTTTCTGAAACTTTCCAAGATGCTAATAAAATCAGGGCATTTCCAATTCACAAATATTTCTGTATTGAAAATGAGGAAAAATATTCAAATGGGATGGAGGGAATCCTGATTCAAGCTAACACATATGCTCTATATATTGTTGTTGTTAATCCTCACCCGAGGATATTTTTCCATTGGTTTTTAGGGAGAGTGGAAAGAGAGAAGGAAAGACAGAGAGAAACATCAACGAGAACGAAACTCATCAATAGATTGCCTCCTGCCCGAGCCCGGACTAGGGCCTGGGCCCAGGAGGAGCCTGTAATCAAGGTACGTGCCCTTGACAGGAATCAAACCTGGGGACCCTGTGGTCTGCAGGCCTACGCTCTATCCACTGGGCCAAACTGGCTAGGGCTATTTTTAATCAAACCAAGAACACTGTCCCAAGACTGTCCTTCCACACACATCACTGAAACCTCATCATCTTCGGCCCCTGGACACACTCCCTGTACCACAGGCTACGAAGCGGTCCATGCCTCCAGGCGTGCGCCTCGCTTTTTCTTCCCCACTTCCTTGTCCTTCCATTCCAAGAAGCCCTCCTTTCACAGCTAGACTAGCCAGTAACATCAGGCTGAAATAGCCTATTTGCACGTGTCTGTTCCAACTGGACTATTAGCTTCCCGGAGCCAAGTATAACGAGACACAAGTCCCACCGGGTCGGGGAAAATGTGTTCAACTCCCCGTCTCCAACGAAGGATTCACCCAATGACAAAAGACCGACTGAAAAAGGGTGACTGAAACCAAACGCGTGAAAAGATGTTCACAAGGCATACAAACACAGTTAAGAAGAAAAAAACACAAAAAAAACCAAACCACCAACCCCCCCCTGCCAGCCACACACTTGCCTCCGCAGTAAAGGACCCGGAGCGGGTAATCTGCATCTAACTTGGTATTGCTCCTGGAGTCTCCTTTGCACTCATGCCCCCCGGATTCAGAAATGTCAGCAGCCATCTCACAAACCTGCAGGCAAGGAAAGAAGCACACACCTGCACAACCGTGGGCGCCGGCTCCCGAGCAGCGGTGCTCGGGGGCAGTCCTGCCTCCCCCGCCGCCAGAAATAACCCTCACCCCGGACCTGTTTCCCCTCCCGGTGGTCAAGGGAGTGACACAAGCGGCCACTGGGATTCACAAAAATAGGATCAATTCCGCGCGCACCGTCTTTATCGGGGCTACAGCGAAGCAAGGGACGGGGGCGGCCGAGGGCACGAGGAGACGAGGAAGGAATGGGGGGAAGAATGGGCAGGGTGACTTCGGCACAAGGTCTGGGGTCCTTAGGAAGGGATGCAAACCGCAGCAATAAAGGCCACACACACACACACACACACACATCAGGTGGAAGGAAAGAACCTACGGAGAAGGGGGTGGGTCCCCCGAGGTGCCCCGAGGGCAGGGGGTGGGGGGAGTCCAGAGCAGGGATGGGAGTGGGAGGGGACGGCGAGATCAGAGTCTCGGGAGAGGAAATAGGGCAAGAGAACCGAGAAGAGGCAGCAAGCAGGGAGACCGGGGTGACAAAGGTGGTCCAGGTGGGAGAGCGGTGACCGGGAGCGCAGGGGCGAATCACCCCGGCGACACCTGAGGGGCCCATGTGGGCGGGGATGTGGAGCCGCCCGCCCGGCCCCTTCCGCCGGACAGCAGCACCTTAGCTTTCCCCACGCCCTCCATACGCGATTCTCCGAAGGGTGGGGGGGTGGGAAATCACGAGGGATCGTTTACCCGGGCGGTCGTACAGCCGCCGACGCCTCCGCTCCCGCCACTACCGCCGGCTGAAACGACACATGCAGCTCCTCTTCTCTGGCCCGGGCCACCCGAGAGCCCGTCTGCCGGCGCGGTCCCGCGAGACAATGAGCCTTTATCGCGAGACTCAGGCCGCCGCTGGGCGGCTGTCGCGAGAAGCCAGAGAGGCGTTGAGAAAGTGTGGAGCATGCGCGTTGCGCTCGGGGGCGGGGCCAAGCCGCGGAGGGTCTGTAACCAGTAGGGGATGCTCTTGACTCAGGAGAGGGAGGGCGGTTGGCGGGCGGCTGGAGGGCGGGAGGGGAGGTCGGTTGGAAAAGTGCATGGAAATCCGCAGTGACTCCCCCGATGAATGAGCCGGGAGTTTTTGCCACGCAGGCTGGGGTGCATCCTTGGAGTCCTAACCTCGCGTTTGTTGGATAAATCAGTCCTCCCGCCAGGAGATTGCAGCTGGAAAAGGCGTTTTTGTTACATTTCAATCTTGCTCCCTACATTGGCAGAATTATTTTTGAAAAGATATTAGCGCTGTTTTTCTCATCGGCCCCATTCTCGCTGCCCTCACGGTTGTTTTCATCTTCTTCTTGTTCACTGTAAACTGGAATCCATCTCATTTCAGGCTTTCTCTGGGAATGACACTGCAACATTTGGAAGGCTATGCAGATAAGGGGAAGATGTGGCCAAAATGTGCTGTGTAGAGGAGGGTGGAAGGGGTTCTTTTCTGTTTGCTTTACCCACCAACTCTTTCTCCTCCTTCCCTGCCAACTCCATTCGCCACCATCATCACCATCATCACCCTTAAATTCTCTGCCCAGAACTTACTTGGTGTCGGGCAGGTGTGGCTCAGGGTTAAGCACTGACCTATGGACCAGGAAGCTCACGATTATGGATTCCTGGGGGCACATGCCCATGTTGTGGGCTGGATCCCCAGTGTGGGCCGTGCAAGAGGCAGCCAATCAGTGATTCTCATCATTGATGTTTTCTCTCTCTCAATATGTTGATTTCAGAGAGGAAAAGAGAGGAAGAAAGAGAAACATCAATGATGAGAGAGAATCATTGATTGGCTTGCCTATTGCACATCCCATACTGGGGACTGAGCCTGCAACCTAGGCATGTGCCCTTGACTGGAATCAGACCCCACTCAGTCCACAGGCTGATGCTCTATCCACTGAGCCAAACCAGCTAGTGCAATGTTTCTCTTTTTTTAAAAATAAAATTTGTTCAGTTTATTACAGATGTTCCTCTCCCCCCAGCCATGGCTCCCTTCCACCTGATTCCCCACCCCCCAACCTATGCCCTTACCCCCCACCACTGTCCTCATCCATAGGTGTAAGATTTTAGTCCAATCTCTTCCCGCACCCCTTACATCCCCTTTCCCCTGAGAATTGTTAGTCCATTCCCTTTCTATGCCCCTAATTCTGTTCACCAGTTTATTCTGTTCATCGGATTTTTAGATTCACTTGTTGATAGGTATGTATTTGTTACCACTTTGTTGTTCATATTTTTTATCTTTACCTTTTTCTTCTTAAAGAATACCCTTCAGCATTTCATTTAATTGTTTCTACCTCTTGATCCCTCTCCCTTCTTCTCTGAAATCAATTTTGTGTGTGTGTGTGTGTGTGTGTGTGTGTGTGTGTGTATTTAACAACTTTGTGTGTCCATGAAGCCATCTGGCATAATAGTTTCCACCAGGGACCGTGGCCTCCACTCTACATCTCTCTTCATACAAGAGGAGTTTCCTCCTCACAAAGAGTTGGTTCTACATGACATCAGTGAAAGATCTTGTTCTCAAGCATGTTTGGTTCTGATAATAATAGCTCCCAACAATAATAATAGCTTCCATTTATTGACACCCACTTCCCACTATGTGCCAAGAACCTGCTCTTTTGAGCATACAGGGTCCAGGGGGACTCATTCCACAAAACTTTCTCAGATTCCCACTATGCCCCAGGCACTGCGCTAGGCACCGGGGATACAGTGAGCAAGGGACAAAGTCTCCACTTTCACTAAATAGTCTTAGACATATTAATTGATTTAATCCTTACCAAAGCCCCTTGATGCCTTGGCTCGTGTGGCGCAGTTGGTTGGAGCATCGTCCCCCATACAGTAAAAGATTGTGGGTTTGATTCCTGGTCAGGGTATGTACAGAAGGCAACTGGTCAATGTTTCTCTCTCACATGGATGTTTCTTTCTCTCCCTCTCCCTAAAATTAATAAACATGTTCTTGGGTGAGGATTACAAAAATAAATAAGACTTGGCTTGCCTCCTTTCCGACTGGATCATGAACGTAGGCAGGAGGGAGTACCACAGCCATCTTGCCACAAGAGAGGCTAGCCTGAGAATAAAGGTACCTGTGCTAAGGATTGTGGACTGGGACATATAAATAGCCTGTGTCCCCGACAGCTCCTAACTGTCGGCCTTCTGAGGCTTTCTGTTGTCACACACACACACACACACACACACACACACACACACACGCTATCTGGTGAAATTAATCACAGGAGCGTTTTCAATAATACTACAGAATGCATTTCTAAATGACACTTCCAGAAAGTCAGATATTTCCTTTAAGACAAGAGTGAGACGTGCAGTCAAGCAAAGCATGCCTGGAGGAAGGCGACAACGGTGAGGCCTGGCCGAAGGATGACGGGGAAGTCATGTTGCAAGACCGGCCCGCCATTCAGAGGAAGTGGGGAAGAAGCAGCACTCCGACGCTTTCTGAGAAGTCCCCTCTCCACTAAGACCAGCTGCCCTGGCTCCTTGGCTTAGAAGTGACTCATGACCACACATGACACCTTGTTATGTCATCTATTTTTTCCAGAATCCTAGGGCGGTTTTTTCCCCACTTTGGGGGAGGGGTTGGCCCTTAGCCAGACATTTTCATTCCTCTGGTTCTTTCTGGGCGCCCTCAAGATGGCCACTTGCGGTGGAGTGGATGTTCGTGGATTGGCCTTTTAGCATCCACTTTCTGTAACAGGTCCATTTGGGTTTGGAAGGGTTCCTTTCTCCCCCACACTTGACCCCTGTGTTCCAATTGGGCCTTCGCATGGTGCCTGAACCCTGGGACCAGGTCTAAGGCCACCAGGACGTGGTGTCATGCTGGTAATAGTGATTGATTGATTGATTCCAGTATAGACCAATCAGAGTAAAACCTTGCACACTTTGAAGGAGCTTCCGGAGAAGCGGCTCTTTCCTATGGGATCTGAGCCCCGGAGATGCTGGCAGCCACCTTGCCACCAGGTGGCCTGAGAACCAAGCCCATAGGAAGGAGAGAAGAGCTAGGAGAGGCTGCTTGGCCCTTGATTCCGTACCTGTGAGCCCAGTTCTCCCTCTGGATCTCTCAGATATAAAAGGTGACAAATTCCACTTTGGTTAAGCCAGTTTCAATTAGAACATCACTTTCAAATTAGTCCTGATGGACACAAGGGGTTAGGGCTGGGGCAGCCCTTACAGAGGTTTATTAAGACCTGTTCTAGTCCTATTCTGGTTAAATCTTTTCTGGTTAAATCTCCCTCACACTGATGTTTCTCCCTGTGTCTCTCCCTTCCCTTCCACTTGCTCTAAAAAAAAAAAAATCAATGGGGAAAATAAATATCTTCAGATGAGGATTAACAAAAAAGACCTATTCTATCCCAATGTTTCTCATTTTCTTCATTATGACACACACCGTGGATATTATGCCCTCATAGAGCACAAAATCAGAAATAAATCTACAGTTTAACAAAACTACTACCTGACTGCAAAGATGTAAAATAACATAACAAAGTATAATTTTCACAACTAATTGTAATACATATGTAAGTAGGTTGCTATGGACTATGGCAGATTAAATAGGCTGTCATTTTGCCCTGGCTGGTATGGCTCAGTTGGTTGAGCATCAACCCATGCACTAAGAGGTCACAGGCTCAACTTCCAGTAGGGGGAGTGCAGGAGGCAGGCAATGGATGTTTCTCTCTCTCTCTCTCTTCTTCCCTCTATAAAATAATCAATAAAAACTTAAAAAAAAAAAAAGGCTGCCATTTCATTCCTTTCTCTCCTACCCAAGATTTTGGAGTTCTTAGAACAAGGCCTGGCCTGGAGAGAAACAAATCTGTCTCAGTTGTTTGCATAAATAACACTGCAAACTCTAGTACTTTTATATTGGCAATAAAGTACCAGACACATACCATACATAAAACTGAAATCAACATCCCGCGGATGGAGACACCCATGAATGAGGACTGCTAAGTAAATTGGGCTCAGTTATCCCAAGCTAAATGAGCTCCCTGAGAAATGAACACATCCATTTTTTAGCTCTAAATTAAAAACGTGTATTCTTCTTCTGAGAAGAGAGTTATATCACTTTTGTCTCTTGAAAGGATAGATATCCTTTAAGAATATCTTTCTCGCCCTAATGGGTTTGGCTCAGAGGATAGAGCGTCAGGCCTGCGGACTGAAAGGTCCCAGGTTCAATCTGATCAAGGGCATGTACCTTGGTTGTGGAACATCCCCAGTGAGGAGCATGTAGGAGGCAGCTGATTGATGTCTCTCTCATTGATGTTTCTAACTCTCTATCCCGCTCCCTTCCTCTCTGTAAAAAATCAATTATATATATATATTTAAAAAGAATCTTTCTCAAGAGCCAGAATTACACCTTTCTCTTGGGTCTTGGATGTTCAAACTTGGTTTATAAAAAATTTTAATGAAATTTAATTGGATTAATGAAACAGTCACATTTCAGCAAATATGAGAAGTGCTTATGCTTGGAAATTCCAGATGAATGTATGGGGGTAACTTTGTATGATGATCACAGCTCTTCTGTATGTTTGAAATCATTCAGATTTTAAATTTCTTTGAAAGGAAACTATCTTTTTTTCAACTCTTGGCTTCTTCCCTGAGGTTTCATCATATTACAAAACATTGAGGTTATTTTCCATTTGGTTAGCAATCCCATAAGAGAGATGAGCTTTCCAATGGTTCCAGCAAACAACTTGGGTTAGTATCTGCCATAGACTGAATGTTTGTGTCTCTCCACCCGCCCCCCCCCCCCCCCCCCCCCACACACACAAAGTCATAGGTTGAAACGCTAACCTCCAATGTGATAGTATTAGGAGATGGGGCCTTGGGCTGTGATTAGTGGGATTACTGTCCTTATAAAAGAGACCCCAGGAACGCCCTTCCCCTCCTGGCTTGAGAGGACACAGAGAGCAGAGAGCAGGCAAGGAAGTGGGTTCTCACCAGACAATGAATCGGCCCCCACCTTGATCTTAGACTTCCCAGCTTCCAGGGCGGTGGGAAATAAATTGTGGTTGTTTGGAAACCACGCACGCAGTCTATGGTATATTGTTAGAACAGCCAAGATGGACTAAGACAGTGTGAATCATTAGCCTTTCAGTCCTGTGCCCAACCCTGAGCCAATCACAGTGGCCGTTGGGATGGGAGGCTCTGAGTTGCCAGGCCAGGTCACATGCCCATCCCTGAGCCAGGGTATGAAGAAGCTAAAGTCTCCCAAATCTCAGAGGTGGTGCAAACTCAGGGATAGATGAGTCACCAAAGGAAATCAGGGTGTTGGTGCCAAAAGGAGGGCGCATGGATGCTGGGAAGACAAAAACAGCATAAAACTTCTCCTTCGTCTGAGCTCTTGATCCCAGAAGCCCTGCTCAAAGGGAGGACCAGGGGCCTGAGATGACAGGGAAGGAGCAGGTGTGACCCAGGCTCATGAAAACGAACCTGTTCTGCTTCTCCCACAAGCAGATGCTTAGTAATGCCATTGCTCTTCTTGCAACGCAGGACTGGCAAGGGACATAACCAGTTCTGCCACAAGAGGCCCATGCATATTCAGTGTAAAAGGGAGATTGATTTACAGAGATGGTACAACTGGATCAGGAAGGGGCAGGCATTGTGTCACCTTTGCAGTGAAACCAGTCCTTGCTCAGTCAGACTCTCCAAGGTGCCCTTTCTCCCATCCCTGGCGATCCCTGATCTCCTTTCTGCCTCTCTGATTTTATTCCGGGATGTGTCCTGTAAATGGAATCATACAGTACGTCACCTTTCGTGTTTGGCTTCTTTCTCTTAGAATGTTTCCGAGGTTAACAGACTTTGTAGCATGAATCAGGGCCTCATCCCTTTTCATGGTGGAATGGTAGTGCCTGGCAGGTATAAACGCAGCTTGCTTTCTTAGTCATCTGTTGATAAACACAGGCGTTGTTTCCACTCGTATTCGTCAGGATTCTTCAGAGAAACAGAACCAAAAGCGGTTCCAAGGGTTTGGCTTATGTGATCCTGAACACTGGCCTGTCCCGCATCCGCAGGGTAGGCTGGCCGCTGGAGACCCGGGGAAGAATCAAACTCCAAGGCCAGGCGCTGGCGGAATCCTGTATCACTAGGGAGAGGTCAGTCTCCACGAAGGCCTTAAGCAGATGAGGCTCTCCAGCATGTCCAGGGCAATCCACTTTCCCCAAGGCCCACCAATTTAAATATTAACCTAATCCAGAAGACACCCTCACAGAAACGCCAGAATAACATTGGACCAAATATCTGGGCACAGTGGCCCAGCCAAGCTGACACATAAAATAAACCATCACACCGCCTACCTCTCGGCTATTGTGAACAGTGCTGCTATGAACATTTGTGTACAAGTACTGTTTTGAGTCCTATTTTCAATGCTTGGGGTATATACCTACCAGTGGAATTGCTGGGTCACGTGTTAATTCTATACAGAACTGCCAAACTGTTTTCCATAGCAGCTAAACCAGTTTTCATTCCCACCAGCACTGCATGAGGACACATATATTATTTTTTAACTTCCAAAAATGGGATTACACAAACGTGTGTGTGTGTGTGTGTGTGTGTGTGTGTGTTTTCACTTAACAAGATTATCTTAGACATCTTTCTGGGTCAGTACTTAGAACTCAATCTCATTTGGTATAGATAGATGCTTAGAACAGGGCCCGGCCCACAAGGAGGATTATATAAGTGAATGCTATTATTCTTTATAATAAGTAGATAGTAATTTATTTATCTCATTCTCCACTGGTAAAGATCTAAGTGACTTTCAATCTTCAATACTTTTTTACTATGGGCAATTTATACAAGTAAAGAGGTAGAGCAACGAATGTCCTTGTTCTCATAATTCAGCCATCACAATAAAAAAAAGTCATTACCTCTCACCTGGGGTGGCTCATTTGATTGAGCATCATCCCATGTACCAGGAAGTTGCTGGTTCCATTCCAGGTCAGGGCACATGCCCATGTTGACAGCTCGATCCCCAGTAGGGGCGTGAAGGAGACAGCGATTCTCTCATCATTGATGTTTCTAGTTCTCTCTACCGTTCCCTTCCTCTCTCTGAAATCAATAAAAACATATTTTTTAAAAAACATCATAACCTCTCTTTTTCTGGACTCAAAACAGTACTTGTACACGAATGTTCATAACAGCACTGTTTACAATAGCCGAGAGGTAGGCGGTGTGATTTCTGCCCTTCTCTCCTGTTGGACTCCTTTGAATCACATACCAAATATTATACAATTTCATCTACACATATTTCTAAAAGATAAGGACTCTTTCTGTAAGCATAGTCAAAATGCCATTATCATACTTAGGATAATTAGCAACAATTCCTTAATATTCCTACTTAGCGACCAATGCTGGGATTTCCCCAAATGTCAAATGGCGTTGCTTGAGTCAGAGTACAAACAATTGGTTAATATAACTCTTTTTATAAAAAAAATAGATTTTATTGATTTTTTTACAGAGAGGAAGGGAGAGGGATAGAGAGTCAGAAACATCAATGAGAGAAACATCAATTAGCTGCCTCCCGTACACCACTGGGGATGTGCCCGCAACCAAGGTACAGACCCTTGATATACCCTTGACCAGAATCGAACCCAGGACCTTTCAGTCTGCAGGCCGATGATCTATCCACTGAGCCAAACCTCTTTGAATCTACAGTGCCCCCCTTTTCTTAATTTTCTTGCATTTTATATGGAGATTAAAAAAACCCCACCATTTGCAATTTTTAAGACTTGTTTTGAAATAGTGAGAGTTTCTTGTCACAGTTTGTGTCTGGTCAGGGTAATCTCTCATCACACTCTGAAGCAACCCCTTCACTGTTGGGCCCCAGTTTTTTCCTGTAACTCTACTGAGCAGAAACAAGCAAAAGAGATGGCAAATTACTTAGGCCTTAAATTCAGTTAGTAATTCTTGCCGCCTCTGGAGAAAGCATTTTTAAATACAGTGGTACCTCGAGATACGAGTGCCCTAACATACGAGATTGATATATGAGCCGTCAAGCGAGCGATTTTTGCTTTGAAATATGAGCAACATTTGAGATAGGAGTAATTGCGTGTATCAGCCGGCTGCACAGGACCCACCAGTTTACCGTGACTTGAGCGTCTCATAGTTTCCCACGCCTCAAGGTTACGGAACGAATTAAACTCGTATCTCGAGGTACCAGTGTAGTTGGGTAGGACTCAAACACTGACCTTGAAAAGGTTGCCATAGTGGCTTGAACGGTTGCTTATCCTTATCCTCCCCAAAATGTGAACATGACTTTATTGGGAAAAAGTCTTGCAATTAGATGTAATTAAATCCATCATCCTGAGATGAGATCAGTCTGGATTATTTGGGCCCTAAAGTCAATGAAGTGTCCTTTTAAGAGGCATACAGAGAGAAGGCCACGTGACCACAGAGGCGAAGATCGGAGTGGTGCAGCCACCTGAAGTTGGAAATGGCAGGAATGAGCTCTTCCTTAGAGCCCCTGACACTTTCACATCAGAACTCTCGCTTCTAAAACAGCACAGAAACTGTTGCTTCCAGTCACGGAGCTTGTGGCCAGTTGCTGCAGCAGCCACAGGAAGCTGATACAGTCACATACTAGGGCGCTGGTAGGGGCATTTTGGAAAGCAAAGCGCCTGGGTTTCTGCCAGTGAAATAACAAGAAATATATGTATTTCCCTGACTCTTGAGACAGAACTTTTTTCTTTTTGCCTCTTTCTGGTTGTTATGGATTTATTTGGTTGCCCTTAGTATACATATATTTTAATCTTTATTGTTGCAAGTATTGCGTATGTCCCCATTTCTCTCCCATTGATCCCTTATAGCCCATCTCCATCCCCGACCCCAGGCCTCCACCACCCTATTGTCTATGTCCATGGGTTATGCATATATGGATATAAGTTGTTTGGCTGATCCCTTCCCACCCACCCTAGAGAGATCTTTTTAAAAAAACATGTTTTTACTAATGTGTGTGAGAAAGAGAGAGGAAGGGAGAGAAACACCAATGAGAAGCTACCTTCTGCACACTCCCTCCTGGGAGTTGAGCCTACAACCCAGGCATGTGCCATGACCGGGAATTGAACCAGCGACCTCTCAGCGCATGGGACAATTCTCAACCCACTGGGCCACCCCAGCCAGGGCAGATACGGAGCTCTTAAGTCCCTTGGAGTTTCCTGGAACATCTTTTGTCCTAATGAGGTAATTCCTGGTGGGCTCCTGGATAAGGGCTGGTCACCAGAAGCTTGGGGTTTTCAGCCCCACCCCCCATTCTCCAGAGAGAGGAGAAGGCCTGGAAATGGAGTTAGTGGGTGGGTCAGGCTTATGCCATGAGGCCTCCATAAAAGCCCCCAAAGTAGGGGGTTCAGAGAGGTTCTGGGTTGATGAGCACATGGAGGTGCTGGGAGGGTGACCCCACTCCATGGGGACAGACGCCCTGTGCTTGGGACTCTTCCAGAACTCACCCAACGTACGTCTTCATCCAGCGTTCATCCGTGTGCGTTATCACATCCTTTGTTAAGAGAATAAACTGATAAGCGTAAGGGAGGGTTTCCCTGACATCCGTGAGCTGTTCTAACCTCTGGTGGCATCTGCGGAGGGAGGTCATGGGGACCTCGAATGGTAGCCAAGTGGGACAGAAGTTGCGGGAGACCTGGGGCCTGATTCGAGATTGGCCTTGGAAGTGGGGGGCAGGGGGCAGTGTCGTAGGACTGAGCCCTTCAACGGTGGGGCCTGGGCTAACTCCAGTTCGTGCCGGAATGGAACTGGAGGACACCCACACGGTGTCGCAGGGCATCTCTTGGAGTGGGGAAAACGTCCCCCACAGCTGGCATCCGAGGTGCCCTGTGTGGGGCAGCAGCGTGAGAAGGAAGGAGAAACCCACAGGAGGGGTGTGTCTCCCCAATGGGCCGCCACACACAGCTGCGCCTCCTCCGGCACCTGCTGGGCGCCCCCGCAGGAATGTCCACTTCCTGCCCCGTCACATGGAGAGTGGTGTTATCTTCCCAGGCATCGGAGCAGGTGGCATCATGCCAGATCAGCCTGGCAGGTGTGTCTCCCGTTCTTTGGATACGCCCATTCTGTTCGCCCGTGTTTGCTCACGGCCGGGAGAAGTCAGCTGCTGAGGTCTGGAACCATCCGCTCGCTCGTTCATTCATTCACACAACACACACTTCCCCTCCATGCCAGGCGCTGGGCTGGGCTTTGGGCACAAAAAGCTCAGTCAGACCTCATGTTGGTCTCCCCAAGGACGGGGTGGGGCGGGGGCTGGAGGAGGACGCGGGAGTAAGCCATTACAACCCTGGGTGGCAGGAATGCGCAGAGAGGAGGGTCTCACCCACACCAGAGAGGGAGATTCCAGAGGTTTAGGGTAGAGAAGGGGGTGTCAGGGGCTTCCTTTACATTGGCCACAAACCATCTGTGGCTTTTAAAATTTAAATGAACTAAAATGAAATAATGTTGACAATTCAGTTCCCACCAGCCCCATTTCAGGTGCTCAAAAGCTCCAAGTATATTCCAGAACATTCCCACCATTGCAGTTCTATTGGGGTGGGCTCTCCCTCCCAGGGGCACGTGACACTTCTACCTTCCCCCACAGGCATGCACCTCTAAACTCTAAGGGACCCCACGAGACGTGCACCCAGGGAGCAGTGGGCAGTGGCAGCTCATCCCCGGCTAGCCCCCTGTACCCTCCCTCAAGCCCCCCTTTCTCTGACTTCTTAGTGAACCCAAGCAGCCAGGACAGCGCTTCATTTCCCCCTCGTCCCTCTCCTGTTGCTTCTTCTATCCTAGGCCCTATCTTGTGTCACTGTCCTCAGCTTTATCAAATGTCTTCTCAAAATAAAAATTAAAAATAAAGATAAAAGGGCCCTGGCTGGTGTTGCTCAGTGGTTGAGTGCCAACCTATGAACCAGAAGGTCACAGTGC
Organism: Lasiurus cinereus; assembly: GCA_011751065.1. NCBI lineage: Eukaryota > Metazoa > Chordata > Mammalia > Chiroptera > Vespertilionidae > Lasiurus > Lasiurus cinereus. Next base: position 14,958,282 of record JAAGEH010000417.1, on the reverse strand, counting down.
GATTCCTGGTCATGGCACATGCCCAGGCTGTGGGCTTGATCCCCAGTGGGAGGTGTGCGGGAAGGCAGCCAATCAATGATTCTTCCCAATCAGTGATTCTCTCTCATCATTGATGTTTCTATCTCTCTGTCCCTTTCCTTTCCTCTCTGAAATCAATAAAAATATTTTTTAAAATAAATAAATAAAATAAAAATGAAAGAGCCCTGGCTGGTGTTGCTCAGTGGTAATGGACCATTTGTATTCGTGTGTGTGTGTGTGTGTGTTTGTGTGTGTTAATTTCAGAGAGGAAGGGAGAGGGAGAGAGAGATAGAAATATCAATGATGAGAGAGAATCATGGATTGGCTGCCTCCTGCACACCTCATTGGGGATCAAGCCCACATCCTGGGCATGTGCCCTGACAGGGAATGGAACTGTAACCTCTTGGTTCATAGGTTAACGCTCAACCACTGAGCCACGCTGGCCAGGCTTTATTTGCTTTTCTTTGTTATTTATGTGTTTGTCATATTTCCCCCACTAAACACTCAGTTCCAGACAGCAGATAAAAGCCTCCTCGTTTGGGGGATCCTGAAGCATCTAGCAAAAACACCTCAGAGTTGCCCGGCCGGTGTGCTCAGTGGTTGAACATCTACTCAGGAACCAAGAGGCCACCGGTTTGATTCCTGGTCACGGGTCATGCACAAATTGTGGTCTTGAGTCCCCGGGCATGTGCCTTTGGCAGGAAACGAACCTGGAACCCTTCAGTCTGCAGGCCGACACTCTATCTACTGAGCCAAACCAACTAAGGCAGTGGTTCTCAACATTTCTAATGCTGCCACCCTTAAATACAGTTCCTCATGTTGTGGTGACCTCCAACCATAAAATTATTCTCGTTGCTACTTCTTAACTGTAATTTTGCTACTGTTATGCATCGTCATGTAAATATCTGTGTTTTCCGATGGTTGAGAACTGCTGCTGTAGAGCCTAAGGTATTTATATGATGATTCATTAATAGTAGCAAAATTACAGCAACGAAAAATTTTATGGTTGGGGGTCACCACAACATGAGGAACTGTATTAAAGGGTCGGGACATTAGAAAGGTTGAGAACCACTGGACTAAGGCATGGTATAAATTGTTTTAAACTATTTTTTAAAGAGCAGTTTCAGGTTCCCAGCAAAAAAAGATTTCTCTAGACTTTCAGAGAAACAGAAACCAACCTTTTCTTCCTTAATCCTCCGCCTTCTACCGTCAAAGGGAAAGGAGCCAGCAGGAAAGGAGGGAAAGAAAGGCGGGCGTTACACAGGAAAGGGGAAGCTCTGGTGTTTCCGAGAATCTCCACAGCTTTTGCTCACAGAGAATCAAGAGCCGTTTCCATTTGCTGACCCTGGGAAGGCATTTCAAGTTACTCACCTGGCCTCCTCTTGGGGTGTTACAGCCTGTAACGGTCGCCCCATTAGTCAACACCTTCACACAGAATCACCAGGCCCCAGCGTGAAAGTGGCTGTTGGGAGCTTCCATGAAAAGCAGGGCGCAGGCACCCAGATCCTTAGCTTACGCCCTTCCTGCCACGATCATGGACTTGATCTCCAAGACCGCTTGGATTGGCGGGGGAGCTAGATGTAGATGTTTGATGGACACAATGACTTATCAGAAGTGACAAGACTACCAAAGCGAGCAGGAAGTGGGCAGGAGAATGATGTTGGAAAGATACCATCAGTGAAGGGCCTGGTGTGACCTTTAACCAAGGTCAGAGACCAGGTCTGTGAATGAAATGAAGTTGACAGGTCATAAGGAGTGGTGGGGATTGTGGCAAAAGGGCCTGTTTATTTTTGTTTTTTTTTTTTAAATTTATTTTGCCAAAACTGGTTTGGCTCAGTGGATAGAGCGTTGGCTTATGGACTGAAAGGTCCCACGTTCGATTCCGGTCGGGGGCCTGTGCCTTGCTTGCAGGCACATCTCCACTGTGGGGCGTGCAGGAGGCAGCTGATCGATGTCTCTCTCTCATCGATGTTTCTGACTTTCTATCTCTCTCCTTTCCTCTCTGTAAAACATCAATAAAAAACATTTTAAAAAAAACCACACACACACACACACAAAAAAAAACTGGGAGCTTTCAGTTCGCAGGCGGATGCTCTATCCACTGAGCCAAACCCGTCAGGGCAAAAGGGCCTGTGTAAGGGGGGGGCAGCTCTCCCCGCTGCAGCTCCTTGTTCCTCTGTGGGATTGTTGGCCCACTGTAGCCAGATCTCACCGTTTCCCAAGAGAGGCTGGAAATACAGGTTCTAATAGGACATCCCAGGTTTTTAACACATGTGGGCCACCTCAAACTGGTTTTGGAACCAGCTATGGCTCACAAGGCCATGTAGCTGTCACCTTAGCAGATGGAAGGAGCTCCTGCTGGCTTTTAGGTGGGGGGCGGGGGGCATGATAACATCTGTACTTTAGAAAAATCCCATTGCCTCGTGGGAGAGGACTTACAGGGACCGGACTTGAGGAGAAGAAACCAGTTGGGAAATGCAACCCTTTCAACAGCTGGGCGGTGGCAGGGGTCCAAGGGAGGCGAGGCAAGGGGCCGCTGTGCTGCTGCTGGAGAGTCTGGGATTCAGGGGGAAGAATTCTATCTGCCTCTGGCACCCCGCAGGCATTCCCTCCCCGGCTCCCTCTCCTCACCCCTTCCCTACGCTGGCAGCCCAAGGCACAGGGCAGCTTAGATGATCTCAAAAACCAAAGGGACGGAAATTTTAGCAAAGACTCCGACTTCAGGGCAGTCTAATTTTACCCACGATTATTTTAGAGATTGGCCTCTCTGACCAGGCCTCATTCGCCCCCCTGCCAACCAGCATGTAATTTAAAAATATACATACATACACACACACACACACACACACACACACACACACACACAGATCCCGGAGTTTGGTTGTGTAGAGCAGCCAGCGGGAAGCTTGGAGCCAGATCCCTCTTTTGCAAACAGCAGAGGGGGGCCCGGGCCCCCACACAGGCTGTGCCATGGAGACGGACCTATGAGAAGTGGCTCTGGCTCCTGTCGCGGTCTTGCCGCTTGTGCAACGGGTCACTTGTGTCCACGGAGGGAGGCACAGCGGGTAAGGCAGGCGGTGGCGAATGGAGGGGCGAAAAGGCCCACGCCCTTCGAAGAAAAACCCACAAGTGTGGCTTTGACGGCTGCTTCCCTCCGCAGACCCCTCTGGGTTCGGAGGGCTGTGTTTTGGGGGCGTGGGCGCCGGAAATGGCTCGGAGCCGCGCCGGTCGCGGGCAGCGCCCCGCAGGCCCCCTGGGATGAGGGAGCGGACGGGGCAGTCAGGCAAAAGGTTAGGGAGGGAAGCGGCGCGGAGGCCCGGCCGGCCGGGGGGGCTCCCTCCGGGAAATGTTTGCATTCCTCCCCGGAGGGGGAGGGAGGAGGGCAAACAAGCTCTTTCGGTGCCGCTGGGGCAGCGGCCGCTTTGCGCTCTGCGGCCGGGCGGGAGCAGAGGAGGTGGAAGGAAGCGCGCCTCGCGTCCGCTCTCCAGCATGAACCGCGCTGGGCCTTCCCGCCGCTGCCCACGGGGGGCCGCGTCTCCTGCAAGCCTGGCGGGGCCGCACGCCCGGGCTCTCGGGGACACGGGCAGCTCGTGACCCGGGCGCTGGAGGCTCTGGTTTCCCGGCCGAAGTTGCTGTTCTCCGTCCGTCCGCCCGCCCGGGCGCGCAGCGGCTGCCCGCACCCGCCGGTGCAGACGGGACGGGACGGGGGGCACCCGCCACCCCGGGGCCAGGACACTAGAAAAGCAGCCGCGGGGGAGAGTGGCGGCTTCCGGATCAGCCTGACAACGCCGGGGGGAGGGGAGGCGGCCTCTGGAGCGCTCCCCCGCCGACCGACCGACCGACCGACCGTCTGACCGCCGACCGTCCGACCGTCCGGCCGTCCCGCTCGCCGACCCCTCCGCCATGGACAACGGGTCGTGCTGCCTCCTCCAGGAGGACCCCATCGCGCAGGTGATGCCGCCGCTGCTGATCCTGTTCTTCGTGCTGGGCGCGCTGGGCAACGGCATGGCCCTGTGCGGCTTCTGCTTCTACACCAAGAGCTGGAGGCCCAGCACCATCTACCTGTTCAACCTGGCCGTGGCCGACTTCCTGCTGATGGTCTGCCTGCCCTTCCGCACCGACTACTACCGCCGCGGCCGGCGCTGGGCCTTCGGGGACGCGCCGTGCCGGCTGGTGCTCTTCATGCTGGCCATGAACCGCGCCGGCAGCATCGCCTTCCTCACGCTGGTGGCGGCCGACCGCTACCTCAAGGTGGTGCACCCGCACCACGCGGCCAACGCCGCGTCCGCGCGCACGGCGGCCGGCGTGGCGGGCGCGCTCTGGGCCGCCGCCGTCCTGGGCACGCTGCACCTGCTGGCCGAGGGCCACCTGTGCGCGCGGGGCCCGGGCGTGTCCTGCGAGAGCTTCGTCATGGAGTCGGCCAACGGCTGGCACGACGTCCTCTTCCAGCTGGAGTTCTTCCTGCCGCTGGGCGCCATCTTGTTCTGCTCGGGCCGCACCGTGTGGAGCCTGCGGCGGCGGCGGCGGCGGCTGGCCGGGCGCGCGCGGGTGCGGAAGGCCGCCCGCCTCGTCGCCGTGGTGGCCGCCGTGTTCGTCAGCTGCCACCTGCCCAGCGTGTCGGCGCGCCTCTACTTCCTCTGCGCCATGCCCGCCAGCGCCTGCGACCCCGCCGTGCACGTGGCCCTGCACGTGACGCTCAGCCTCACCTACATGAACAGCACGCTGGACCCGCTGGTGTACTACTTCTCCAGCCCCTCCTTCCCCAAGTTCTGCCCCCGGCTCAAGGGGCGCCTGCTGGGGCGCTTCCCGGGGCGCCCGGGGACGCCCAGGCGGGAGGAGGTGCCCCTTTCCAGCCTCTGCCGCAAGAGCTGCCCCGGCGGCGGCGGCGGCGCGGCGGCCAACAAGGGGCAGAGCCAACCTGCCTGTCCTGAACTGGCTCGCAGGCAGGCAGACAGACAGACAGACAGACAGGCAGGCGAGCCGGAGGGAGCAGGGTGGCCACTCTGAATGAACTCCTGCTACGGGGGAGGGGGCTCTGGAAGGGCCCGGCTGAGAAGCCAGCGGGTTGTGTCCATGTGATGTGATGACGGCCACAGGACATGGCGTGTCCCCCGGGGGGCCTGTGTGTGCTGGGTGGAGGGGGCTGTGTGTGTGTGTGTGTGTGTGTGCTGGGTGGAGGGGGCTGTGTGTGTGTGTGTGTGTGTGTGTGCTGGGTGGAGGGGGCTGGGTGTGTGTGTGTGTGTGTGCTGGGTGGAGGGGGCTGGGTGTGTGTGTGTGTGTGTGTGCTGGGTGGAGGGGGCTGTGTGTGTGTGTGTGTGTGTGTGTGTTGGGGGAGGTGAGTAGGAAGAGCTTGGCTCCTGTGTTAATTTTTTTTTAATCCGCCCAGGAAATAGGCACAAGTGTTTGAACCTGCCCTGTTCTCTCCCCCCCCCCCTCCCGGCTTCCCCAGGGGAGTCAGTGAACTTGATGACTTGTCAGTATTTCCCATCCTTTGTCCTAAAATCCTCTCTTGTCTTGGAAAAGAGAAGCTGGACTAAGGCAGTGCTTTTCTATCGGGCTGAGTGAGGCTCTTCAGATTGGAATGTCTTGGTTCGGATGATGTTCGTCTTCAGGGGAGGGGGGGGCAGGGGGGACCCCTCTGTTCATTTCTGGGCTTCTCAGTAGCCCAAGAAGAACGACAACAAAACCACCCTCTCTGACCTTCTGGGAGCCCCCCCCCCCATGTTTTCGGCAGCCTTTGCATTGCAGAGCACATGCTATGGGGTATGTGTACCTGCCCTGGTTTTTCCGGGGGGTGGAGGGGCGGGGAGCTGAGTGCTTGAAGAAAAGCCCATTGGCTTTGGGGGGTGCCAAGTGCCTTGTAACTGCCTCTGCCGGCTTGTTGTGTGAACACGAGTCGCTCTCCGGTATTTACTGAATTCACATTCTGTGTCATGTCCCTTTTACCTGGAAGGTCGTTAGTCAACTCCAATAGGACAGCAAGGTTTTGCAAGGGGGAGGGGTTGCGCAGGGGGGTGTGGGGGGGGGACAGGGGGGAGGGGCTGGGCAGGGGGGAGGCAGAGAGGTTAATGACTCTCAGCCTTTCAGTCAAGTATGTATGTAGACCAGTTCCTGTAAACAGCAGTGCTTTCCCATGGCGGGTTCTGTACAAACACCAGGGCGGGGCTGGGTTCAGTGTCCCTTATACACGGGTAGGTCCCCAAATCCAGTTGATTCTATGACATGATGGGCTGCTCCACCCCGGATTAGGGACCGACCTCAAACCAACTTCTGCCCCATTCTCAAGCCACACGGCGGCGAAAGTCGTTCTCCGGCATCTTCATCTCCACTTTCTCAAACTCCCAGGGTTCTCGCTGCACTTAGGGACCAGCTTTCTGCTCTCAGGCCTCCAAACACCCCTGCGGGTGTGTTCAGAGCCGTGGCCTGGCCAGTGAGCTGCAGGAAGTCAGAATGAATCAAAGCAGGAATCCCAACCAGCCACGTCCTAGAGGTGTGATGTGAGCCAGGTTTTACTTAACCACTCTCAGCTTTCATTTCTCACCCCTCAGGCGGGGGTAAGGAGGGCATGATAGTGGCTCCAGGAGGTTGTTGGGCAGATTCAACAAGTGTAAGACCCTGAGGCCTGGGCCTTTGCCCACTGTTAGAGCCCCAGTGCTCAGCTCAGTGGCCGCACAGAGTAGTTGTTCGGTAAGTATCTGAGTGAATAAGCGCATGGAAGGCATTAAGCACAGTGTGTGGCCGTCAGGATCCAATATTATGGCTTTTCATGGGAACACTAGAAGCCCTTGGCCTGATCTGTGCCCTCTTGAAATCTGGGGCCCCTAGGAAGATAGTGGAGAGCTGGTTTCAGCCCAATCCCCCACAGGTCAGGCTGAGGAACCCCACAGGTGCCCGGGGAGGGGAGAGGTGGGGGGCGGTGTTGTGCACAGGCCTCTAGTATGCATAGAAGTTTTTTGGTTAATCTCTTCCTGCCCTCCCCTCTCCCCGCTTCCCTCTGAGATTCACCAGTCTGTTTCCTGTTTCCGTGCCTGTGCGTTGAGCGTCTGCCCTCTGGTGATCATTGCACGTCATAGGTACCAGTTGAACAGTTGAATGGTTGAATGGTAGCTTAGGCTTTTATATATATAGATACTTTACACATAAAGAAATGGAGGCACATAAATCATTTCCTTTGGGGGTCAGAGCCCCCTAAGTAGCTGCTGCACGGCCACGACCAGAATTCTCCTGCTCCCCAGCCACCTGAGGAGGAGTGAAGGCCAGGAGTCTTATCAGCATCAAAAAACCATATACCCCTCCTGATAGGAATTTGTGCAAACCCACACTTCTGCTTTTAATTCTATTCTTAGTTCTCATCCTCTCCCGGGCTGCTCCGTGATTGCTTCATGTCAATAAAAATAGGTTCCTAAAGCAAGCTCATGTCCTGTGTGCCTGACACTATGTTCAATGACTCAGAAGACTTTACCCTCCGCAGGAAAAGAAGTCTCTCCCTGCAAAACAGCAAGAGCAAATAAAAGAAAAACCAAACAAAAACCCAAAGGCAAACTCAGTTCCAATTTTGCTTCCCTTTTTAAGTCCAGAGAATGTGACCCAAACCAAATCTTATTAAGAAACGTTCTTCAGGCCCTGGCCGGGGAGCTCAGCTGGTTAGAGTGTTGTCCCTGTTCCCCAAGGTTTCAGGTTCGATCCCAGGTCAGGGCACATACATGCATCAACCAGTGAATGCCGGGGTATGTGGAAAAACAAGTCTATCAATCTCTTCTCCTTTCTTCTCTCTCTCTCTCTCAAAAATTAAAGAAGTTCTTCAGAAATTGAAAGGAAGCTGAGGAAACTTTGTTGACAGATGGTTTAAACTACCTGGAATAGGGAAATGTAATAGACTTAGGAGCAACTTTGTTCCTCTTACGTAGCGTCTTTCAGGAAGTCACATAAAGGCTAGAATGAATATTAGATCATATATTCTATGGAAATTGTGTGGGGGAAAAAATAAAAGGTACCTTTTATTGGAGCTGATAGTGTAAAAAAAAGTCCAGTTCTGGTCTATTCTCAGAATAGCCTTCCATATCGTTTAATAAAAGGGAAAAGATTAAAAAATAGACTTTAAAACAAAGGCTATCACAAGAGACAAAGGACACAGCAATTCCACTTTCTGGGTTTTTATCCAAAGAAACCTAAAACACCAAATTGAAAAGACATATGCATCCCAGCGTTATTGACACTTAGGGAAGCAACCTAAGTGTCCATCAATAAATGAATGGATGGGTAGAGAAGTGGGGCACATATGCAATGGAATATGACTCAGCCATCAAAAAGGATGAAAGCCCGCCATCTGCAACCACATGGATGGGCCTGGAGGCTATTGTGCTCAGTGAGCCAAGTCAGAAAAAAACAGATGCCTGATGATTTCACTTACGTGTGGAATCTAAAAATCCAAATAAACACGCAGAGCAGAAACAGACTCATAGCACAGAGAACATTTTAACGGTTGCCAAGTGGGAGGGGGGTTGGAGGGATGGGTGAAAAAGGTGAAGGGATTAAGAAGTACAAATTGGAGCCCTGGCTGGTTGCTCAGTGGTTAGGGCATCAGCCTGAGGACTGAAGGGTTTCAGGTTTGCTTCCCATTTAAGGGCACGTACCTCAGTTGTGGGCTCAACCCCTGGCCTGGGTCAGGGTTCATGCTGGAGGCAACCAATCAATGTGTCTCTCTCACATCCATGTGTCTGTCTGTCTGTCTCTCTCACTCTCTTCCTCCTCCCTCTCTCCCACTCTTTCTAAAAGTCAATGGAGCCGAAACCGGTTTGACTCAGTGGATAGAGCATCGGCCTGCGAACTGAAGGGTTCCAGGTTCGATTCCGGTCAAGGGCATGTGTCTTGGTTGCGGGCACGATCCCAGTGGGGGGCATGCAGGAGGCGGCTGATCGACGTTTCTAACTCTCTATCTTTCTCCCTTCCTCTCTGTAAAAAATCAATAAAAATAGATTAAAAAATAAATAAATAAATAAAAGTCAATGGAAAATGGCTTGAGGTGCAGATTGGTGGTTACACAATAGTCATGGGGATGTGAAGTACAGCATAGAAATATAGTCAGTAATATAAGAACGAGTACTATGTTTATAGGGTGATTACTTCATAAGTTATATAAATGTCTAACTACAAGATTGCACTAAAATAATATTGTATGTGAACTGTACTTTTAAAATAAAAAAATATTTTTAGAGGGTTAATGAGGTCTAAAGTCATGAGAGTGCAGGGGCTGCTGAGAGCGGATTAGAACGGAGAGTCAAAGGCAACTGGTAAAGGTTCCAGAACACGGCGGGCACGTGGCCACCATGGCCTCAGCCTGCTTGATGTTCAGGCCTTCTGTTCCACGGAGGTTTCCAGTGAGTCCGGACCCCATCACGGCAGGGAGCGCAGCCATGGCTTCGGGACCAGCTCCATGATGTGCGGGCAGGCCGCATGCAAAATGAAGATGCAAGCCCCTTGTTCCAAACAATATCGAGAATTTTAAGGTGGCGATAGCAGAGCATTAAACTAAACTCAGGACCCTTCTGAGCTCATCCATAAAACAGGCCCTAAATTTTAGATGGATGGATAGGTGGATAGATAAATAGAAGATAGATTGATAGATGATAGATAGATAGATAGATGATAGATGATTGGTAAGTAGGTAGATGATAGATAGATAGATAGATGTTGAGGTGAAATGAACAGATGGCCTCACATATGGGACCAATACATATTGAGCATACAGTGATGAGAGAGTGGGAGTGGGAAGGGGTCAATGTTTTATTTCTTGTGAAGATTCATCCATTCATCCCTCTTCCAGGAGACACCCTTTAGGCACCAGCTCAGTACCAGGCACAACAGAAACACAATGAAAAACGTAGCTCCGGACCCCATGGGTTCTGTAGAAACCAAGGGGAAAAGTAAGATTTCCTTTCAGGGTAACTGTGATGCATGTGGGTGACATGGGCTCTACAGGAGAACCCAGCCCTCAATCCTGGCTTAGTGGGGGGAGGCTTCTCAGAGGAAGTGACTCATGCACTGAGGCCTGACGGTGGGTAGGAGGGAGGCCAGCAGATGACTCCATGGGGAAAGGTAAGGCAGTGAAGCACAGGGAGGGGGAGCAGACGGGAACTGCAGGAAATACGTGGGCCTGGAGCGAGAGCCCAGGCTGGGCTGCAGCAACGTGAGAGCCGTGAGGAGAGGGGGACAGGAGATTCGTGAATAGTCTTTTAGATTTCATTCTTTTAAAAAACATATCTTTTTACTGATTTCAGAGAGGAAGGGGGAGGGAGGGAGAGGTAGAAGCATCAATGATGAGAGGGAGTCATTCATCGGCTGACTCCTGCACGCCCCTCACTGGGGATGGAGCTCATACCTGGGCATGTGCCCTGACAGGAGTCAAATTCCCATCTCCTGGTTCCTAGGTCGATGCTCGAATACTGAGCCACACGAGTCAGGCCAGATTTCATTCTTCTAGAAAAATAACAATAATTCAATGTATTTGATTACAGAAGTCATATATATGCTTTTTGCTCAAAATTAAAAGACCCACATATATAAAGAAGTAAAAGTCTCACCCTGGCCGGTGCGGCTTGGTTAATAGTGTCGGCCTGCACTCCAAAGAGCCTTGGTGCATTTTGTGTTAATTTTGGGGTATAGTACAGGAAGGGGCCCCACTTCATTCTTTTGCATGTGGATATCCGACGGTCCCAGCATCATTCATTCATTCATGCATTCATTTGAAAGGGAGCGAGAGAAACCCAGGTCTTTGCCCTTGACCAGGAATCAAACCCTCGGGCTGACGCTCTAATCATTGAGCACACTGGCCAGGGCCCTATTATTTTTAATTTAAAAAAAAAATTAGGCCGAGACCGGTTTGGCTCAGTGGATAGAGCGTCGGCCTGCAGACTGAAAGGTCCCAGGTTCGATTCTGATCAAGGGCATGTACCTTGGTTGCTCGCACATCCCCAGTAGGAGGTATGCAAGAGGCAGCTGATCGATGTTTCTAACTCTCTTTCCCTCTCCCTTCCTCTCTGTAAAAAAATCAATAAAATATATTTAAAAAAAAAAGAGCTTGATCTTTAAAAAAAAAAAAAAAAAAATTAGTTCTACCCAGGTCGTTGGCACACACCCAAGCTGTAATATGATCACTAGGCTTGGAGGCTCAAGGTCATCATGCAAGTCATAGGTGGTGAGTGAACTTGCCTCAAATCCCGGCGGAGTCACTGCCGTGGCTGTCGACATGACTCATTGGAACCAGTTTCTGTACAGCTCCTGCGCCGGCAGGAAAGGGATAAACACACAAGGGGGACGCACGCAAGACAAGACACGCCCAGCGAGGGGAGACCAGCAATGCCGCAGCAGGCCCCCAGTCCGAATCCGGGGCAGATTGGCATCCTGAGCCCATAGCCCTGAGCTTTGGTTTCCAACAGCGATTTCCAACCTTTTTCCTCTTGAGCACACATCATCTAATGACCGAAACCCCGCGGCCCACCAGAAAGGGTAGTCTTTGCTGATATGAGAAAAAAAAAATGTTTTAAAGGTATAATTTTGTTTCGTTCACACAGGACAGCTATTGTTGTGTTGGCTGCTGCCATTTTTTAAAAAATACATTTTAGCCAAAACCGGTTTGGCTCAGTGGATAGAGTGTTGGCCTATGGACTGAAAGGTCCCAGGTTCGATTCTGGTCAAGGGCATGTACCTTGGTTGCAGGCACATCGCCAGTAGGGGACGTGCAGGAGGCAGCCAATCAATGTTTCTCATCACCAGTGTTTCCAACTCTCTATCCCTCTCCCTTCCTCTCTGTAAAAAACCAATAAAATATATTAAAAAATATATATATATATATTATTGATTTTTTTTTACAGAGAGGAAGGGAGAGGGGTAGAGAGAAACATCAATGATGAGAAAGAATCATTGATCGGCTGCCTCCTGCATCTCCTACTGGGGATGGAGCTCACAATCTGGGCATGTGCCCTTGACTGGAATCAAACCCAGGACGCCTCTGTTCGATGCTCTAACCACTGAGCAAAAGCAGCAGGGCCCATGCTCTGCTGTTATTGGCCGGGAAGCCTTGAGTATATCACCAACCTCTCTGAGTCTCGCTTTCCCTCATTTTGAAACCTGACTCAGTAACAGTCCCTGCCTTACGACCCGCAGGTGAGATAAGACAAGCGAGTGTATCTAAGGCACCGAGCGTGGGGTCTGACACATTGGAAGCTCCCAGTAACGTCGGTGCAAACATAACCTTTATCATCGTCTTCATCATCAAGTGTGTCTGGTTCCTGAGAGCCTAGCATTAGATCATCCTGACTAATCTACTACCGAGAGTCTACCAACCTCTCCTGCTGAACCTGGGCGTGCAACTGAAGAAACAAATTCCCTATTTCTTTTTTTTTAATACATATTTTTATTGAGTTCAGAGAGAGAGAGAGAAGCATCCATGATGAAAGAGAATCATTGATTGGCCGCCTCCTGCACACCCCACATTTGGGATCGAGGCTGTAGCCGAGGCATGTGTTCCGACTGGAAATCGAACCGTGACCTCCTGGTTCAAAGGTCAATGCTTAAGCCCCGAGCCACCGCCGGCTGGGCAACTTTCCTATTTCTAACTCCAAGGAGAAGCGATTTAGAAACGTGTAGCCAAGCAAGACGTTGACAGACCCAAATGTCACGGGGTAGAAGTGTTCCGTAGCCTTACACCCAATTGTACCAAAAAGCAAAGAAATGGTGCGTGAAACGGTGACCGGCTTCGAACCAAGAGTTCAGAGTCCTCTTAGGTCCTGTCACTCTGAGTTCAATTATCAAAAAGAAAAAAAGAAAAAGAAAAGAGGGGGCGGCTTTTAAAATATCACGCGCTAAGCAAGGGAGGCTGTGTGGGATGGGGGTACACAGGAACTCTCTGCACTTTCTGCTCGATTTGGCTGAGACGCTCAAACTGCTCTCACAAACAAAGCTCCCGCATGTTTTTAAAAAATCACGTACTCAGACATAAATCACTTGAGCAGGAAAGCGTGTCAAAATCTGACACGCACCAAAACCTCGCCTGGTTGTAACACACGCCTGGTGAGGCTCCCACCGGCTTAGGAAACTCTATGCTGCTCTCAGTTGATTTCTTTCTTTCTTTCTCCCTCTCTTTCTTCCTTCCTTCCTTCTTCCCTTCCTTCCTTTCTTCCTCTCTCTCTTTCTCTCTTTCTTTTTTCTTTTGCAAAGGTAGAAATTCACCGCAGAGTTCTGGGGAAGCCAGCCCACGTCTGGACCGAGAAGACAGCATGGGGACCTAACGCCCACGTCCCGTGTCCTCATGCCACAGACAGTGCCAGGCTTCCCGGCGTCTCCAAAGGACATCACACACCTGCTGCTCCCTCACTCGCGTGCACGCGCGCGTCTCATCCCCGTGCTGACTGTTTCTGGAAAGCCAGGCCGCCGAGCGCCCCCTAAGTCATGAGCGCCAGGCCCCTTTCGCGGGCGACGTGAGCCAACAATCAGGGCCGTGAATCACCCTCCCTCCCGCCGCAGTCAGCTGCCAGGCGTGCAAAGGGATGGCCCCGTCACTCCCCACGACAGGTGGCTTGCCCAAACCTATCCTGTACATTTAGAATATTCTGTGGGTTCCTGTCGGCCCAGGGGATTTTTATTGCTTATTTATTTATGCAAACAGCAGGTTGCCTAAGAGCCTTGCTGGCTTTTTTTTTTTTTTTTGCGATTTCGTAGTTTCCTGGTAACCATTCAGTCGTCTATTTCAACACCGCGACGTGACATAAAGGCGGGCGGCGAAGCTCACTTCCTCCGCACAGACACACACCTCCGTCCTCGAGCACAGCCTAGGCGAGGCGCTCTCCCCGCGCCGCCAGCCGCCGCCCCGCATGCAGCCGCCCCGCCCGGACACTCACTTTCTGCAGATCCACGGCAAGAACTGCTGTGTGTTCCGCAATGACCTGATCGCCGCCGTCCTGCCGCCCGTGTTGGGGCTGGAGTTCGTGTTCGGGCTCCTGGGCAATGGCCTGGCCCTGTGGATCTTCTGCTTCCACCTCAAGTCCTGGAAATCCAGCCGGATCTTCCTGTTCAACCTGGCCGTGGCCGACTTTCTCCTCATCATCTGCCTGCCCTTCCTGATGGACAACTACATGAGGAAGTGGGACTGGAAGTTCGGAGACGTCCCCTGCCGGCTGATGCTCTTCATGCTGGCCATGAACCGCCAAGGGAGCATCATCTTCCTCACCGTGGTGGCTGTGGACAGGTACTTCCGGGTGGTCCACCCCCACCACGCCCTCAACAAGATCTCCAACCGGACGGCGGCCATCGTCTCCTGCTTCCTGTGGGCCCTCACCATCGGCCTGACGGTGCACCTCCTGTACAAGCAGATGATGGTCCGGAACCACGACGCCTACCTGTGCAGCAGCTTCAGCATCTGCTATACCTTCCAGTGGCACGACGCCATGTTCCTCCTGGAGTTCTTCCTGCCCCTGGGCATCATCCTGTTCTGCTCCATCCGCATCATCTGGAGCCTGCGGCAGCGGCAGCTGGACCGGCACACCAAGATCAAGAGGGCCATCACCTTCATCATGGTGGTGGCCATTGTCTTCGTCATCTGCTTCCTGCCCAGCGTGGCCCTGCGCATCCACATCTTCTGGCTCCTGCACAGGATGGGGACCAACAACTGTGACATCTACCAGTCAGTGGACCTGGTGTTCTTCATCACCCTCAGCTTCACCTACATGAACAGCATGCTGGACCCTCTAGTGTACTATTTCTCCAGTCCGTCCTTCCCCAACTTCTTCTCCGCCTTGATCCACCGCTGCCTCCGCAAGAAGAAGCCGGAGGTGCCGGATAATAACCGGAGCACAAGCATCGAGCTCACGGGGGACCTGAGTGCGTCCAGGAGTGTCCCAGGCGCTCTGATGGCCGAATCCGGGGAGCCCTGGAGCCCCTCTTATCTGACTGCAGCCTCTCGCTAAATAGCCAAGCAGGGAGACTGTCACCCAGACCCAGATCTCTGGAGGAACCGTGTGGCCGGTGACCAGAGGAACACCAGGAGAGCCGGCCCGGCCCGGCAGAAGCTGACTGAGAGGAGCGGTGTGGGCGGAGTGGGCCGCTCGGTTGCAGGGATGGCAGCGATCTCGGAGGAACGGAGAGTGAAACTTCCGCTCCATCCCAGACACCTGCAGAGCTGAAGATGGCAAAACTGCCCGGGTTTCCTGCCAAGCGAAGCGGGAGCCACAGAGACGCCCGCCAGTCATCGGCACCTGTGATTCACGGGCATCTGCCCTTTGCCTGCCTGAGACTTGGATGGTTCTCAGCTCCTGGGCCCGTGCCTGGCCTGTTCCCGGCTCCGGCGGAGAAAAGGAGAAAGAGGTGATTGGGGAGGAGCTGCCGCTTTGGGAAGGAGCCCAGCATCCTTTCCCAAGGCCTCGGTCACCGGGGCTTCCTGGGGATCGATTCATCGGCCAGCCAAGCTCTAGCAGAACCCGACTCCACCGAGAGACTCGTGAACTTTGGCCAACCTCCGAGTTCCCCACGGTGGTAAGAAGGGGGTTAAGCCCCGAGAGAGACTGAGGGCCAGGAGTGGCATTTGTGTTACCGCCGGCAATTACCCCTCCCCTCTGCTGTTTGCACTCCTCGGAAGCTTGAGCGCTAAAGAGGCTCCAGGGGACGAGCTTCCCACCTCTGTTTGCTTTTGTCATTAGAAGGGAGATGCTGCCGGCAGCCCGGCCGGCCATGGGGCGGGAAGACGCCTCCGGCCCATTTGCTCGGGTCTCTGTACTTGGGAGAAAGCCACCACGTCAATAAACTTGGAAATGGGACCCAGCCCGGGTGACATGTGTCTGGGTGACAGTTCACAAAAATGGGACGAACTGCTTGCTCAAGCGGGGACCTTTATGGGCTGTGAACTGTGTCCTGGTAGAAAAACGCCGTCCCCTGTAATGTGAGAAGGCCGAGGACGCTGGGACAGTGAAGTCAAAATTCCATGTGCGTTGGGGCCGGGACAGGCAGGCCAGGGCAATACGTGAAAAACACTCCATTCGGAAGGAGAGTTACAGACAGGAGTGCCAGAGCCGTTTGCCCTTGCCCTTAGATTTTGGTGAATATTGCTCTTCTTATTTGTGTATTTAAAAAAGGGATCGGGCATCCCAAACCTATATAATTTTATTAACCAATGTCCCCTCCCCCCCCCACTTCCTTCCCCAACAAAGTCAATAAAAACTTAAAATAAAATGAAAAAAGGCATCAGCCAGACTGGGGTTTGCATAGAAGGGGGAAGACAGGGCTTTCCTGTGGAGTGGTTTCGGTTCCATGGCTGCCACGGAAGGGAGATGTCTGGTGTGAGTCTGTGATCCGTCCAAGTTTCTGTTACGCTTTCACCTCCAGCTCCTGTCCCTCCTCCATTCTTTAGCAAGACAGATAACCAAGGCAGATATGCTGGCTCCCAGCGGAACGGCCTCAACCAAGGCAAATATGCTGGCTCCCAGCAGAACGGCCTCGATCTCCCTGGAACTGAACTGTGTTTCCAGAGCACTTTGCTTCTCTGGTTCTCCAATCAGCTCCTGGGATAGAAAGTTAAAAGCAGAGATTGCCTGAAGGGGAGAGCAGGAGAGGGGAGGGGCTGGGGCAGAGAGGAGCTCCGGGGAAAGTAGGGATCCCTCGCCGCCCGCCCCGCCTGCGGGTGAGTCAGCAGGGAGCAGGGAGCGCCTTTCCAACCTGTTCGCAGCAACCCACATTTGTGCATTTGCTCATTCATTCCATTCGCGCTTTTTTAAAAAAATGTATTTTATTGATTTTTTTACAGAGAGGAAGGGAGAGGGATAGAGTGAGAAATATCCATCAGCTGCCTCCTGCATACTCTCTACTGGGGATGTGCCCGCAACCCAGGTACATGCTCCTGATCGGAATCGAACCTGGGACCCTTGAGTCCTCAGGACGACCCTCTATCCACTGAGCCAACCCGGTTAGGGCTCCATTTGCTTTTTTTTAAAAAAAATATATGTTCTTATATGTTTTTAGAGAGAAAAGGGGAGAGAGAGTGAGTGATAGATATATCAATGACAGAGATGGGCTGCCTCTGGCATGACCCCCATTGGGGATGGAGCCCATGATACAGGCATGTGCCCTTGATTGGAATGAACGGTGACCTCCTGGTTCATGGGTTGACGTTCAGCCACTGAGCGACCCTGGCCTGGCGGAAGTTGCCTTTTTATCATTGTTTAACTCAAGGCTCATAGGATGCAAATAACTGAAACCAAATGCGACATCCTGGAAAGATGGTGGCGCTCCTCACAGAACAGAGCGGGAGGGAAGCCAGGCTAGAGCATCGGCAGGAGACCAGCTCCCAGCCCTCTGCCGGCTCTTAGCCTGGGATGGGACTCCGCCCTCAATACCTGTGTCTCTCAGGCTAGATTCCCAGAGGAGAGAAGCCCATGGAACTCAAACCACCCTTCATGAAAAGGGGTCAAGACCACGGTCACACACAGCAGCTGGGGAAAGGGTATTTTTAAACGCTTGTTTGTGTAAAAACATGCTCTCTGCCAGGCATTCCTCTGACAACTTTCAGCTCACCTTTCGTTTCATCCACTTAAACGGCATGTGTGGGCTTTATCAGAGTCCATCTCAACTCCCTCGCTTGCAAAATTCCTGCTGTGTTATACAACGACGGCCCCAGGAGAATGCAGAGGTGACCCGCTGGCCTTCAGGAAGCATGGGGCTGACACTGCTCCCAGCTCGCTCAGGTATGGGCTTCCATGTGTGAGTTCCAGAGCCCCCCAGAAAGGCTTCCTAGAGGATGAAAGACCCGCTATCTGCAGCCGCTTAATAAATTCACGGCAATAGCTCGTGGGCAGGCTAGGCTGCGTGGAGTCTCTGCTCACGAAGCCCTGTCCGTTAGGGTGCCTGTCTTTAACGACAAACGAAACATGACTATTTTGCAAGCGGTGCTGGATTTTCTTTGGGCTCGCATTTAACATTTGGCCACGCTCTGTGTGCTGGGAGAAGGGGGTTTACGAGTGGAATGACCAGCATCAGGCCTGACCCACAATGCCACCGCCCTGTCAGATGAGAGGCCGGTGCGCTCCATGGTTGGGCACCGTCCCGTGCACCAGGAGGTCACACAGTTCCATTTCCGGTCACAGGGCTCATGCACGGGTTATGGGCTCTATCCCCCGTAGGGGGCATGCAGGAGACAGCCGATTGAAGATTCTATCTCATCATTGATGTTTCTCTCTCTCCCTCTCTGCTTCTCTCTCTAAACATCAATAAATTATTTGTTTAAAAAATGGCAGAGATGGGGGTGTGTGTGCCTAACCAGTTTAGCTCAGTGGATAGAGCATTGGCCCTCAGACTGAAAGGTCCCAGGTTCGATTCCAGTCAAGGGCATGTACCTTGGTTGCCAGCTCTATTCCCAGTAGGGGGTGTGATAGGATGCAGCTGATGGATACTTCTCATCAACGTTTCTAGTTCTCTATCCTTCTCTCTTCCTCTCTGTAAAAATCAATAAAATATATATTTTTTAAAAGGCGGGGTTGGGGTGGGGGATTAACCAGTTTAGCTTGGTGGATAGAGCATAGGCCCTCAGTGGATAGAGCATAGACCCTCAGACTGAAGGGTCCCAAGTTCGATTCTGGTCAAGGGCATGTACCTTGATTACAGGCTCTATCCCCAGTAGGGGGTGTGTAGGAAGCAGCTGATCGATATGTCTCTCTCATCGATGTTTCTAGCTCTCTATCCTTCTCCCTTCCTCTCTGTAAAAATCAATAAAGTATATTTTTTAAAAAGGGCTGGTTCTCCTGGGATCTTACCAAATACTGATACACTCAGCACTCCAGCCACCCCGGGGGGTTGGGTTGCAGCCACCAGTGAATACTGGGAGGAGAGCACGACATTCCCAGTACAACTGAGAGAACGAACGGACCCACGATGCCGCCGGGTTGAGAAACAGTGGGTTCCTTTTCCGAAGTTCAAAATGTGAAGCTTCAGCAGGAAAACAGTAGTGATGGTCCATTTTTGGTTTTGGGAAAGCAACAGGATGCACAGATAGGCTCACAACACAAAGATGCTGCATTCATCACCATCGTTTGAACTGCTGCCTCTGGGCCGCATGCTTTACATAGACGGCCTCACTGCACCCTTTCAGTAGTTTCAAAGGGTATTGAAAGGTGCTACTTCCATTTCACAGATGAGGAACCGAGGCCCGGAGAGTTGGAATAATTTGCCCGATGTCATACAACCGGTAAGGGACGTGCCAGGAGTACAAACGCCTTAAACTTCTGAAAAAAAGGGCAAGTGAGAGATGGGCAACCTGAACTGAAAAAAATAGGGTGGGTACCTTGACCCCTTTGGTGTTCACTGTTGCTGGAACTTGCCAGCTGCCCAACCATTAGACCCTCAGGTGCTGCCCAGGCCCAGGCTGAGATCATATAAATATTTGTTTCTCTTCTCCCATGCTAACTGGCGATGGCCCCTTTCTTCCGTGTGGAAGGTGCTCCTAGTCTTTCTAAAGAAGCTACCATCTCTCAAGGAGGCGGGTTAGGGGTTGTTTGCAATAGTGAAAACCAGAAAACAACCTGAGTGCCCACCAGCAGGGGATTAGACCCATAGGAATACAGGCACTCAATCCAACACTGTAGAAATGGGGGGAAGTGAGCTTGTATCCATAGGACTGAATCTTGAGCCCAACATCTAGGGCAAAGAGCAAGGTGCAGAAAGATGCATGCAATATGGCAGCATTTATGTAAGTGACTCAGACACGCTAATCCAGATACCATGGTGTTTTTGGAGGCATCAATATGTAACAGAACAAGTCATGACTGAGAAGGATGCACAGTAACTACAGGATACAGATCATTTCTGGAGGAGGGAGGGAAATGGGATAGAAGGTGGGGCTTCAACTCTATCTGCAACACTTTAAAAAAATATATACACTGAGTGGCCAGATTATTATGATCTCTGAACGCATAATAATCTGGCCACTCAGTATATGTGTGTGTGTGTGTGTGTGTGTGTGTGTGTGTGTGTGTGTATTTTAGAGATCTGGTGCATGAATTTGTACATGGGGAGGGTCTGGCCAGCCTGGCCAGGAGGAGGGGACATGAGTGGTTGGCCAGCCTGCCTGCTGGTCAAACTCCTGGTTGAGGGGGAAATTTGCATATTAGCCTTTTATTATATAGAATATACATTGAATGGCCAGATTGTTATGCATTCAGAGATCATAATAATCAGGCCACTCAGTGTATATAGATATTTTTATTGATCTCTCTCTAAAGAACAATGGAAAAAATATCATTGGGTGAGGATTACTAGTAAAAAAGTTTTTTTAAAAGAAGACTAATAGTATCTGATTATCTTCCTTATAAAGGGTGGGACAAACATAAGTTTCCTGCCCTGGCCAGTTTGGCTCAGTGACTGAAGGTCCCTGGGTTTGATTCTGGTCAAAGGTGAGGACCTGGGTTGCAGGCTCCTCCCCAGCCCAGGCCCTGGTCAGGACTCGTGCAGGAGGCAACCAATCGATGGGTTTATTTCTCTCACATCAATGTTTCCCTCTCACTCTTCCTTCCATTCTCTCTAAAAATCAATGGGAAAATATCCTCGGGTGAGAATTAAAAAAAAAAAAGTACGTTTACTATTGTTCATATGGAAAACAATGCAATCACTAATTGATAATAACCCAAGAGTAAACGCTGTGCATCCCAGACTCATGCTGTAACCCTGCCTGTGGCCCACCTGTCCCCTCCGCCAGCCAGTGGTTGCAGAGCTTGGCCGGAGTGCGGTCCGTGTTTATTTAAAGCCACTTATCACCGACGAATCTGAACAGGATTTCGCCGGAGGCCTGCGGTGCTGCACAGCAGAGGAATGCAGCTGCAGAGAAAGGAGAAGAGCATCGGGAAGGGCAGGCTGACTTTCCATCGGCAAACATTGCCCAACTGCTCCCTCTCTCC
The DNA here is from genome assembly GCA_011751065.1 of Lasiurus cinereus. Classification (NCBI taxonomy): domain Eukaryota; kingdom Metazoa; phylum Chordata; class Mammalia; order Chiroptera; family Vespertilionidae; genus Lasiurus; species Lasiurus cinereus. The sequence goes on along the minus strand of JAAGEH010000417.1, from coordinate 14,937,337 downwards.
CCATCTCCCTGGGGTTCAGTGGTGAAACCAAGCCCAGACTTCGCTAACATGCCTTTTTTAAAATGTATGTACGTATGTCTGTATGTGTGTATTGTAAACTGTACTTAAAAGATAAAATTGAATTCCAAACCAGTTTGGCTCAGTGGATAGAGCAGCAGCCTGCGGACTGAAAGGTGCCAGGTTCGATTCTGGTTGGGGGGATGTACCTTGGTTTCGGGCACATCCCCAGGAGGGGGTATGCAGCAGGCAGCTGATCGATGTTTCTAACTCTCCATCTCTCTCCCTTCCTCTCTGTAAAAAATCAATAAAACATATATTTTTTAAAAAATATAAAATTGAATAAAGAAATGTTGAGTGGGATTGTGAATGACTGTGTCTGGAAAGCCGAAAAGGAGAGGCTAGCCTGGGTGTCGGTGGTGGAACAAAGTTCGCCTGGGCAGGACCTGGGCGGCTTGAGGGACCTTTATCTTGGGAGGTAAGTCATCTCCCCCAAACACACTGCCTTTTGGCTCAGGGAGGAGTTCAAGACAGATTTGAGGCAAACGCTTTTTCTAGTATGCCATCCTCTGGATAAAGCCACCCTTGCTCTAATAATAAACCACGTGAGAAAGTAAGGACCAATATTACACTGATTTTTAAAAAAATCCTCACCCGAGGATATCTTTCCATTGATTTTTAGAGAGAGAGGAAGGGACTGGAAGAGACAGAGAGAAACATCGCACTAACATGCCTATTTTAAAGAAATGGAATGAGAGAAAAAAATTATACTGCTCTCTGGGATTCCCAGAGAGGCTGACATTCAGTATATATATATATATAAAATTGACTTTTAGAAAGAGAAGAAAGGAGAGGGGGAGCGAGAGAGAAACATCGATGTGAGAGCCTATCATAGATCAGCTATGCCCTCCTGGGGAAAAAGCCTGCAACCTGTGCATGTGCCCTGATGGGGACTTGAACCGGCACCTTTCCGTGCATGGGAGAAGCCCAGCCAGCTGAGCCACACCAGCCAGGGGTCAAAAACATTTTATTTTATTATTTTTATTTATTTTTAAATATATTTTATTGATTTTTTACAGAGAGGAAGGGAGAGGGAGAGAAAGTCAGAAACATCGATGAGAGAGAGACATCGATCAGCCGCCTCCTACACACCCCACAGTGGAGATGTGCCCGCAAGCAAGGTACATGCCCCCAACCAGAATCGAACCCGGGACCTTTCAGTCCGCAAGCCGGCGCTCTATCCACTGAGCCAAACCGGTCTCGGCTCAAAAACATTTTAACAAAACTCCTAACATTATTATAATCAATCCAAAAAAAAACCCAAAAAACCTTTCTCAATATTTTTATCTGCTGTGACTACTTCTAACAGAATTTTCACATAAAGCTCCTAAGAAGTGTCTTGCTAAAACAAAAATTGAATTATGTCTCTGTGCTTACCTCAAAAACCTTTAATTACCAGCAGAACAAAGTTCAAACGGAGTGTGGCCGCTTGCCACCAGGCTACATGATACCAACGTGGTATGGCGGAGCAAGAGCATGAACTTTGGAATCAGACATTCCTGGGATGGAATGTGAGCTCCACCACGTCTTCCGCCAGGTGCCAGGGACACAGAGAGGATGAAAGAGGCTTAGGGACCCCGCTAGCTTTTTTAAAAAAAAATATTTTTATTGATTTCAGAGAGGGAGGGAGAGGGAGAGAGGGTTAAAAACATCAATGATGAGAGAGAAACATTGATTGGTGCCTCCTGCATGCCCCACACTGGGGGTAAGCCCGCAACCATGCCCTTGATCGGAATCGAACCCTGGACCCTCCAGTCTGCAGGCTGATGCTCTATCCACTGAGCCAAACCAGCTAGGGCCCTTCTAGCTTTTGAAGGTCCTGATGTATATTTGAGGTATAATTCACATTCTATAAAATTCACTTTTTTTTGCCATTTATTTTATTGGCTATCTTGTGCCAGACACATACCAGTGTTATTTATGAAGAGTGAAGATCCGGAAACAGCCAAGTGCCCACCAGTAGTTGAGTGGATAAAAAAGCTGTGGTATATTTCACATGGAATACTATGCAGCAGTGCGAAGAAGAAACTCTTACCCTTTGTGACCGCATGGATGAGCATGAGGAGCACTGTGCTAAGGGAAATACGCCAGTCAGAGAAAGGCAAGTACCAGACGCTCTCCCTCCCAGGTGGAATGTGATGAACAACATAAACTGATGAGCAAGTTAGGTCCAGAGCCGTGGATGCATGGAGCAGACTGCCAGGCCTCAGAGGGAAGTGGAGTGGGACGAGAGTAACTAAATAGCTTATAGTCACATATCATAACCCAGGGACACAGGCAATAGTTCAGTGGAGGCCTGGGGTGGGAATTCTCAACTGTAAACAGAGAAAGAAAGAAAGACAGAAAGACAAAAAGGAAGGAAGGAAGGAAGGAAGGAAGGAAGGAAGGAAGGAAGGAAGGAAAGGAGAAAAGGAGGGAGGGAAGAAAGAAAAAGAATGAAAGAAAGGAAGGCCCTGACGGGTCTGGCTCAGTGGATAGAGCATCGGCCTGCAGACTGACTGGTCCCAGGTTCGATTCAGGTCAAGGGCATGTACCTTGGTTGCAGGCACATCCCCAGTAGGAGTGTGCAGGAAGCAGCTGATCAATGTTTCTCTCCCATAGATGTTTCTAGCTCTCTATCTCTCTCCCTTCCTCTCTGTAAAAAAATCAATAAAATATATTTTAAGAAAAAAATGAAGGAAGGAAGGAAGGAAGAAAGGAAGGAAGGAAGGCGATCTCGTAAAGCTGCTGCATATATGTATATGTACATCTGCACGGCACTTTTTCTCCTGGTGGCCAGGAAGACCGGGCACGAATGGAGAGTTGGAACTTGCGGCCCCACCCAGACCTCGGGAGCGGTGAGCGGGGCTGGACATTGAGTTGAATCTCCAATTGCCGATGATCTCATCACTCGTGCTTACATAAGGAAATCTCCATTACAAACCCCAAAGCCATGGGCTTCAGCACCCCAACTCCCCAACGCCACAGGGACAGAGGCTTCCGTGCTGGGGACCCGCCCAGACCCCGCCTACACACCTGTGCACTTGCGTCCTCATAATAAATCAGTAATAGAAGGACAGCACGTTCCCGAGGTCTGGGGGAGCCGTTCTAGCAAGTGATGGGACCGGGGAGCCCCTGATTATAGCCGGTTGGTTGGTCAGGAGGACAGGTGGCAACCGGGGGGCTTGCAGATGGCGTCTGAAGCGGCGGTGGGGGACACTCGCGTGGGGCTGAGCCCCTCACCGGCTGGATCTGATGGCAACTCCGGGTAATTAGTGTTACAATTAAACTGAATTGTAGGACATCTTTTCTTTCTTTTTTTTAATCCTCACCCAAGGACATTCTTTTCCCATTGACTTTTAGAGAGAGTAGAAGTGGGGCAGGGGGAAGAGAGAGATACGTCGACGTGAGACAGACACATTGATTGTCTCCTGACTATGTGCCAGCTGGGGCCAGGGATTGAATCTGCAACAGGAGTACCCACCCTTGACCAGGAATTGAACCTGAGACCCTTTGGTGCGCCGGCTGATGCTCCAACCACTTAGCCACACTGGCCAGGGCAGGACGCCTTTTTAAAAAACAAAACATTTTTTGTTGTCAGAGAGGAAGGGAGAGGGAGAGGAGAGAGACATATCAATGAGAGAGAATCATGGATTGGCTGCCTCCTGCACACCCCACACTGGGGATCGAGCCTGCAACACAGGCAGGTGCCCTGACTGGGAATCGAATCACAATCTCCTGGTTCCTAGGTCGACACTCAATCCCTGAGCCACACCGGCCACGCAGGATGCCCATGTTTAACCAGAGAGCTGGAGAATTGGTTGGTGTGTAGGGGGACACCCCTGACATTTGGGGTCAGCAGTGTGGGGAGTAAAGCAGACACTCCCCCTCCCCCCATCACAGAGGTGGGAGCTGAGTGTGGCTTCCACACTGTAAGAAGGCCCCGCAACTGACCCTGAGCCCAGGCAGCCGACCGAGATGAGAGCACCTGGGAACGAGGCGCAGGCGCCCAGAGGCAGAGCTGCGGGCGCAGCTCTCGGGCACGCGCTGCCCTGGAACTGAAACAGCCGGACACCAGTGCACAGGAGGGAAGCCAGAGACGCACAGGAAGGACTTTCTCGAACAACAACCCACGATTTCTTGAACTTAAGGAATTCCGTTAAAGGAGAGTAGCTCAGTGCCTCAGTGGATAGAGTGTCGGCCTTTGGACTAAAGGATCCCAGGTTTGATTCCTGTCAAGAGCATGTACCTTGGTTGCGAGCACATCCCCAGTGGGAGGGTGTGCAGGAGGCGGCTGATCGATGTTTCTCTCTCATCAATGTTTCTAGTTCTTTATCCCTCTCCCTTCCTTCCTGTAAAAAATCAGTAAGAGCTGAAACCAGTTTGGCTCAGTGGATAGAGTGTTGGCCTGCAGACTGAAAGGTTCCAGGTTTGATTCCGGTCAAGGGCATGTAACTTGGTTGTGGGCACATCCCCAGTTGGGGGACATGCAGGAGGCAGCTGATCGATGTTTCTCTCCCATCGATGTTTCTAACTCTCTATCCCTCTCCCTTTCTCTCTGTAAAAAAATCAATAAAATATATTTAAAAAAATAAAAGAGTAGGGTCTACTGAGATTCAAATTAGATTGAGTGCAAGAAGCATCTCAAAACAAAGAGCAAAATTATAGAGAGATATCAGAGGGAATTACTCAAAGAAAAGACTAGTCACCCTGACTGGGCAGCTCAGTGGTTAGAACGTCGTCTGGATGCACCAAGGCTGCAGGTTTGATTCCCCAGTCGGGGCACATCCAAGAGTCAACCAATGAACGCATCCACCAGTGGAACAAAAAATCCATGTTTCCCTAGCCCGGCCAGTGTGGCTCAGTGATTGAGCATGGACCTAAGAACCTGGAGGTCACGGTTCAATTCCCCGTCAGGCTTGATCCCCAGGAGCAGCCGTGTAGGAGGCAGCTGATCCATGATGCTTACCACTGATGTTTCTATCTCTATCTCTCCCTCTCCCTTCCTCTCTGAAATCAATAAAAATTGATTTTTTAAAAATCCATGTTTCTCCCTCTCTCAAATCAATTTAAATTTTTTTAAAATAAAAAAGTGTTCTAAAGTTCTCATCTTACTGGGTGAAGGAGAAGGCCAGAAATGGACCAGGAAGTTGGGACTACCCAGCGCTTAGGGGCAGGACGGTGCCTCTGATGATGAGGAAGGAAATTCGTCACGTAACCAAAAGGGGGTGCTCTCATAACCAAGCCCGGGGACCCAGGAGCTGGGGAAGAAAAGATGGACATATTTGACTGTGTCCACACTGAAACGCGGTGTGTGACAAACGATGCCATCAATAAGGCCAGCTCCCATGGTGGAGCTGGGAAAACATGCGGAACATAAATAATAGTCACAACTGCTGTTGAGAAACGTACTGTGCGCCGGGCACCGTGGCCTGTCCTTCCCGGTACTAAGTCAGGTATGTCCAGAACAAACACTACGAGGTGGGGGTGATGAGGATGAGGGTGACGGTGGGGACCTATCGGTGAGCCAACGGAGGCGTCACCAGGTTAAGGGACTGGCCGAGGCCCCCCGCTGGTCCGGGGCGGAGCTCTGAGTGACCCGTGGCCCCCGGCCCCAGAGCCAGTGCTCTCTCCATCACTTCTGAGCAAGCAGCCAAGGCCAAGGGGCGCTGTATCCAGAGCTTTTAGGGACTGACCCGAACAAGACCAACGACCCTGCAGAATGGACTTGGCCTATAAATAGACCATCAACAAACAGCCACAACCCAAGGGCCAGGAAACATACCAAAATTCAAAAGAGGTCCGAAAAGTGACGATGGAAGGCGCGATGGGACCTCCCTACGCATTCGTGAGGTGGACGCGGACAGAAACCAGCGGTGACAGCAAATGCTGCCAGGAATACGGAGGAAAGGGCGCGCTCATACATGTGAAGGCTTGCAGCCATTTCGGAAAGCAATCTGGCAACATCTGTTACAATTGAAACTAAATATACCCTTTGACTCATTAATCCTCCTTCTGGGAATCTGTCCCAAAGAAATAAAAAGACCACTAAAGATAAGAATGTTTATTGGAGCCCGTGTGTGTGTGTGTGTGTGTGTGTGTGTGTGTGTGTTTGTTGAGGGGGGTGGGGTGGGAGCAACAAAGCAAATGCCCATCTAAAGAAAAAGAGGAAGATGCAATGGATTATGCTGTATCCTCCAACCCACATTTAAAATATATATATTTTATTAATTTCAGAGAGGAAAGGAGAGAGGTAGAAACATTAATGATGAACCCAGCAGGCATGGCTCAGTGGTTGAGCATGGGCCCATGAACCAGGAGGTCACAATTCAATTCCCACTCAGGGCACATGCCCAGGTTTTGGGCTTGATCCCCAGTGTGGGGCATGCAGGAGGCAGCCAATCAATGATTTTCTCTCATCATTAATGTTTCTGTCTCTCTCTCCCTTCCCCTTCCTCTCTAAATCAATTAAAAATATATATTTTAAAAGTGGGGGATCCATACAATGGAATATTACAAAAAGGAATGAAGTGTTGACACATCCTACAATGTAGGTGGACCTTGAAAGAATGCTAAGCAAACAAAGCCACATAAAAGGCCCCATTGATGATTCCAATGATCTGAAATGTCCAGAGCAGGTGAATCCTGAGAGACTGAAATCAGATTAGTCCAAGGATCAGGGAAGCGGGATTGGTGAGTATGGGGGCTCCCTTGGGGGTGATGAAACCATTTGGAACTGGATAGAAGTGGTGGTTGCAAACATTGTGAATAGATTAAATGCTAGCGGATTGTTCACTTAAAAATGGTTCATTTGCTGAAACCAGTTTGGCTCAGTGGATAGAGCGTCAGCCTGCGGATTGAAAGGTCCCAGGTTCAATTCCGGTCAAGGACATGTACCTTGGTTTCGGGCACATCCCCAGTCGGGGATATGCAGGAGGTGGCTGATAGATGTTTCTCTCTCATCGATGTTTCTAACTATCTCTCTCCCTTCCTCTCTGTAAAAAATCAATTAAATATATATTAAAAAAATAAAAAAATAAAAATGGTTCATTTGATGTCATGCAAATTGCACCTCCAGATTTATTTTAAAAAGGACCTTGGGAAAATTTGCCTGAGGATGTAATGTTTGGAGCAGCTGCCCCCCTCTGCAGGGTGAGGAGGAGAGCAGAGGAAAGGATGGCCGAGCAGAGAGGTGGGGAGAGCCCGGGCTCTTGGGCACGCTCCGGGAATGCGGCCTCTGCACTGCTGACTATGCGATGTAGCAAGAAACGCCCTCTTCGCCTACAACCCTTTCTAGCAGGGTTTTCGGTTCCTTGCCGCCTAATTGATGCGGACTTCAACGTTCTGGAAAAGGAAGGCAAAGGCATTTCAGTTTATAAAGAGCTAATGATGAAGAATTCTCAACAGTAGTTAATTCTCGGGTTAGGCCTGGAGTGTGTGTGTCTGAGAGAGGGAGACACCCCAAGGAAGCCCAGTGCCAGCCTCCCCGTTGTGTCTAGCCAGTCTGGGTGTTGCAAAAACAGGGTGGACTCGCTGAAGGTGCAATCCCGAAATAATTACAGGCTTGTCGGCTCTGAGAACTACAGGCAAGATGGAATGGCCGGCCACACCATTGCCGTGTGTGGCTTCCCGGGGGGATTCGAGAGCTTCACGCTGAACGCCCAGATGCCGCCGAACATTGCAGAGAAGACACCCTGTCTCTGTGCGAGGTGTCACTTCTTCGTGGCGAAGGTGAGCGCTTCCCTGTTCAAAGTCGGGGTGACTTCCCTGCCTCACGAGGCTGAGCCTGGGAGGAAGCAGAGAAAGGGGGGTTCTCTGCACCTCTCCGCCCCTCACTTCTCCGTGGTGGTTCCTGAGAGCCCAGGCGTGGCCGCGGCCCTCTGTGGCTCCTGCTCTCCACCCGAGGAAAGGTTTCAGGAAGGGAGGGCGCGGCGGGGTGGGGTTTTCTGAGGACATGTAAAGGTTACTGTGAGGGATTGATACTTGAAGGGGTGGATCTGATCTTGCTCTCACTGTGTTTTCCTGGCAATTAGCCGTAAGTCATTGTGTAATGTGTAAACTCTGAAAATAAATGGCTTAAGTCTCCTCGGTAAAAACCTGTTCCATGGAGGATGGATGAAGGGAAACAGATCCTTTATCTCTGCTCGTTGAGGTGCGATGCTGGCAGGTAAAGGCGGCAGGGAACTGTCCGCGATGACAATGCACGGAGACCGGTTCCTCCGAGACTCCACTGGGGCTGCGGAGTGACATTGCTCTCTGTCTCCACATCTTGGTGGTGGTTTTTTCCGCTCAGCTGGGAATTCATAATCGCCAGTGGGTCTTGTCTAGAAAGAGGTGAGCTGTTTATTCCAGAACACTTGACTCGCCTGGAATGTGAGCTATTTCCAAAACAATGAGCTGAAATAAAAGAAGAAACAAAATACAGAATCCTGCTGACTTTCAGAGGGCTGCAGGGAGGAGGATGTGGAGCGAAGTCTAAAGGACGCCAGCATCCTGGTGGGGGGCGGGGGAGTGCGGGTGGGAGGGGGGGCCTGCTGGGGGCCAGCTGCAAGGAAAGGAAGAGGAAAGAGAGAGAAAACCGTGTGCTCTGAGCTGTGTCCCTCCAGCTACTCTTATGGACTTTGAAATCCGTTACTTCCTTAGCTTTTCTATAGACTCAAGGGGATAATTAAAATACACAAAAGACTGGCTCTAGCTGGTTTGGCTCAGTGGGTAGAGTGATGGCCTGTGGGCTGAGGGTCCCAGGTTCGATTCCAGTCAACGGCGTGTACCCCAGCCCCCAATCAGGGCAGGTTTGGCAACCCGTCAATGTGTCTCTCTCACACAGATGTTTCTCTCTCACTCCCTCCCTCCCTTAAGAAAAAGCAACCAATGAATGCAAAAATAAGTGGAGCAACAAACCGATGTTTCTCTCTTCACCCCCCTCTCTAAAGTCATTTAGTCAATCAATAGAGAGAGAGAGAAGCACCAGCATATGCTTTCATATCACTTGATGAGAAAACTTCTAGATATTCTGCCTCCATGAAATCACAAACGTCAACTCCAGGGCTTGTGACATTATGGGTTGAGGAAGAGGGGACGAAATTTTGTAAATGACCACTTCTCCTTTTGAGGCATGAACTATAGTATGGGGTATGAGTAATATATCCTTTTGAGACTTAAAAAAGAACCAAGTCTATACTAAAAACATTGGGAAAACATGATTTGACAATTTTGGTTTTGGGATCATGCAATTCCTCCTGGTTCATCACATGATCTCTTTTGATACAAGGAGTATCCTAATGCTTCAGACATATACGCATAGCCATATAAATGAGAGATTCTCTTAAGTTTAAGGAATTTGGATACTGAGTAAATACTTTATAAAGAATGAATGGGTGCCCTGGCCTGTGGTGTTCAATGGTTAGAACATTGGCCCATGGACCAAAGGGTTTGGTTCTTGGTCAACGGCATGTACCTGGGTTGCAGATTTCATCCCCAGCCCCCAGTCGGGGCAGGTGTAGGAGGCAACCAACCAATGGGTTTCTCTTACATCAATGTGTTTTTTTGCCTCTCTCTTTGTCTTCCCCTCCCTCCCTTCCACTCTCTGTAAAATCAATGGGAAAAATATCCTCAGGTGAGGATTAACAAAAACAAAAAAGAATACTGTAAGGTCTCGCATAAGAATGGCTAGAATTAAAAGAACTGACAGCCTGCCTGGCGTGGCTCAGTGGTTGAGCGTCAACCCATGAACCAGGAGATCAGGGTTTGATTCCCAGTCAGGGCACATGCCAGGGTTTCGGCTCCATTCCCAGTGCGGGGCGTTCGGGAGGCAGTCGATCAATGGTTCTCTCTCATCACTGATGTTTCTCTCTCTCCCTCTCCTTTCCTCTCTGAAATAAGTAAAAACATATTTTAAAAAAATGAACTACTGCTACACAAAATAGTATAGATCAGTGGCTGGCAAACTGTGGCTCTCGGTTTGCTGCTCTGTTGACTAATGAGTTTGCCGACCCCTGACCTAGACTCTCGATTACAATAACTACAGGCTGTTGCTATTCCTTGTGAGTAAGCCCCTATCCCAGTGGTCGGCAAACTCATTAATCAACAGAGTGTCAAACCGCAGCTCGCAAGCTGCATGTGGCTCTCGAGCCGCAGTTTGCCGACCACTGGCATAAAGGAATCTTTTATTATTAATTTATATTTAGATTTTAATGTTATTTATGTAATCTGACCACATTTATGTTGTTTCCCAAATTTGTGTTTGATTTCAATGGAAAAGCATCTCATTATTCATTTAATTGCTTTTTAAATGATGACCGGTCAACAGTTGAATAGTCATAGGTGAATCTTTTAATGTTGAATAGTGAATTCAGACTCTAGATTAGCCCATTTATAGAAAGCTAAAAACCATGGAAAATGTAATAATGATGATGATAAAGGTCACAACAGGGTTACCTTTGGAGACAGTATGCTCTGGAAAAGGGGCACAAGGTAAGTCTCCCAGGGTCCTAGAATGTTCTAGATTTTGATAAGAATTACTACTATACAGCAGCATAAGCATGTAAAAGGTAACCACTGGTCTATGGTCCCTATGACACCATCATTCACCAAAAAAGAACCTGTTGGTTACTCCAAGCTCTTCTGTTGGTTTCTCCCAACTGGATAGACAGGATCACCAAAATTAGTCTTTTTCTCTTACTCAAAATCTTGTCAAAAACTGCCCGAGGGAGGGATGCAATGTGTTTATATAGCTTCCAAATCTCTGGGCTTCCGAGGAGCCGTACAAAAATGACTGCATATCCTACTAATACAATTCTCTCCTCCAAATAGTCAAAGGCATGGAAATCTAGCCACCTCATTCAAAACAAGAGATGATGAAATGTGTATGAGTCATGAAAATTAAATATAGTGCCTTTACTTATTTCGGTGTTGCTCACTTCCCCTTGTGTCTGTAAGGAGGTGCTGTCATTGGTTCATGGGATCATGACACATTCAAGGAAAAAAATTTCACCCTGATAAAAGTGTAGTCAAAATTCCCCTAGCTCAGACATATTTGTTAAAAGCCGACTATGTGAGATGCCGTTCCCAGAACTGGGGACACAATGAATAGTGAGGTAATCAACAAACAAGTCAACAAAGATAACTTTGGGCTGAAGCCAGTTTGGCTCAATGGATAGAGCAT
>JAAGEH010000417.1:14792764-14926037 GCA_011751065.1 Lasiurus cinereus | reverse complement strand
AAGTCATGGAGGGAACAGGGTTGCAGGCAAGTGAGGCGACTGTGGTTGGGCTGGTTGGGAAGGCTGGTCAGGGAAAGGGGGAGCGGTAGGCAGTGAGGTTAGAGAGACAGGTGGGGCTGGCTCATGCAGGACATTCTAAGCCATGGGTAGCAGAGTTGTAATAGATTTTATTTATTTATTTTATTTATTGATTTTTTTTTTTTTTTACAGAGAGGAAGGGAAAGGGATAGAAAGTCAGAAACATCGATGAGAGAGAGACATCAATGAGAGAGCGACATCGATCAGCCGCCTCCTGCACGCCCCACACTGGAGATGTGCCCGCAAGCAAGGTACATGCCCCCGACCGGAATCGAACCCGGGACCTTTCAGTCCGCAGGCGGATGCTCTATCCACTGAGCCAAACCGGTCCCGGCTGTAATAGATTTTAAACACAGTGCTTTTTAAAAAACACGACCCTCTGTAGGGAATACCTTTATGGAGATCCACTGAGAGAAGAGCCTTTTAATATTTCATCTTCTAAGAATGCATCCTGTTTCTAATTTGAACAAAGGAGCTCTTGGGACCCGGCCGACAGCTTGGGTTTTATAAAAGTGAAATGAGGAGCCAATGAAAAGTGTGAGGTCAGGCATTGAGGCTATTTGGCTTAATCTCTTTCTATATCTACATTTAATAAAAGAGTAAGATGCTAATTAGACTGGACATCCTTCTGGATAAAGCCCGGGTCCCAGGTGCCAGAGGGAAGCTGGTGCAGCAACCAGGGGAAGGAAGGTCTACTTTTGCATGAATTTTGTGCACTGGGCCTCTAGTATATACATTGATTTCAGAGATGAAGGAAGAGGGTGAGATAGAAATATCAATGAGAGAGACACATTGATTGGTTGGCTCCTTGCACGCACCCTGATCAGGGCTGGGGTCGAGCCTGCAACGGAGGTACGTGCCATTCACCAGAATCGAACCTGGGACCCTTCAGTCCACAGGCTGATGCTCTATCCACTTAGCCAAACCGGCTAGGGTTGCCTTATGTCTTAAAAATATATTTCGGCAATAGTATAGAGACAAGAGTGGAATAATTTTGAAAAAATGATCAAAGCTAATAAAAATGGTATTATAAATGTAACAACAATAGATCTGGCTAATTGTACATTTTCAAAGACCTTATCTTAAAATAAATTCAAATATATTATTTTTCAAAAAATTACTTCTCTTCCAGCCAGCATGGCTCAGTGATTGAGTGTTGACCTATGAACCTAGAGGTCATGGGTTCCTGGTCAGGGCACATGTCTGGGTTGTGGGACTGATCCCCAGTGCGGGGGGCGGGGAGGTGCAGGAGGCAGCTGATGGATGATTCTCATCATTGATGTTTTTCTCTCTGAAATCAGTTTTAAAACTTACCCCTTACCTATGACAAAGGTGGGGAACAACCCGATCGCAGATCATGTAAGGCCGTGAAATCACTTGGTCTGGTCCTGCCAAGGCAGTGGTTGGCAAACTCATCAGTCAACAGAGCCAAATATCAACAGTACAATGACTGAAATTTCTTTTGAGAGCCAATTTTTTTAAACTTAAACTTCTAACGCCACTTCTTCAAAATAGACTCACCCAGGCTGCAGTATTTTATGGAACAGCCACATTCAAGGGGCCAAAGAGCCGAATGTGGCTCAAGAGCTGCAGTTTGCCCACCAGGGTGCCAAGGCATTAGCTATGAGTTAAATGTTTGACTAAATGTAGCCAGCTAAATTTTTGTTAGTTGTAATTATTTTATTTAAAAAATATATTTTGATTTTTTACAGAGAGGAATGGAGGGTTAGAAACATCGATTAGAAACATTGATCAGCTGCCTCCTACACACCTTCTACTAGGGATGATGTGCCTGCAACCAAGGTACATGCCCTTGACCGGAATCGAACCTGGGACCTTTCAGTCCACAGGCCAATGCTCTATCCACTGAGCCAAACCCGTTAGTGCAGTTGTAATTATTTTTAAATAATTTACTGTTGAAAGTATTATGTCTTCTTCCCCCTACCCCAGGAACTCAATGCCTCATTGTCTGTGTCCATGGGCCATGCATATATGCATATGAGGCCCTTGGTTGACTAGCAGGCTAATTTTTAAGCTGATAATTTTTTATGGCCCCAAAATGATGTTCTATCCAAGTGGTCCTTGGCAGAAAAGTTTCCCCACCCCTGATCTGAGCTCTGCATTCTGAGGAGGCACACAGGTGTTAGGACTGGGAAAGAACTGCTGTAGCTGAGCTTGAGCTGGTTTGGCAAGGCCGGCTCATTTCCATTTGTGACGTTCTAGTGCCACCCCTTGACCCTTCTCTTCCTTGCACATTTATGCCCAAGGATCCAATTATGGGCTCTGCTTGCAATGTCAGCCTTTTACTAGTCTTAAGGTTCTATTACATAAACGTCAAAAAAATACAAGCCTGGACACCATTGTTACCTAGTGAATCAACAAAAAGATTTTAAAGTTAAAAAAAAAATTTGATTTCCAAGAGGAAGGGAAAGAGAAGTAGAAACACCAATGCTGAGAGAAAAATCTTTGATCTTACTGTACAGAGGAATGAGTCCACAACCTGGGCATGTGCCCTGACCAAGAATCAAACCGTGACCTTCGGATTCATAGGTTGATGCTCAACTAGTGAGCCAAACTGGCTGGGCAGCAAAAAGGTTTTAAAGGAAGCTTGCTTAGCAATGGAGAGCACATTTGCCGAGGTCTCTTGACATGCATGTAGTATGGCAGCTTGCCTCCAAGAGCCTTAAAAATGGTCTTCACGCCCTTTGATCTGGTAAATCTCTTCCCAGGAATGTATCTTAAGGAAATCAAGTGTGGAAAAAGCTTTGCAGAAAATATTGGTGCAGTCTGTGCATGTCCGGAAGAGAGCAGGTGAACGACCACTTACACCACTGCAGCTAGGAGGCTTTACAAGTGCAGGGATTCGGGCTTTGGGAAATTCTGTAACTCGCCAGGGTTCACACAGCTGGTACAGAATAGAACCATATTCAAATCCAGACTTTTAAAAAATATGTATTTTAATGATTTTTTACAGAGAGGAAGGGAGAGGGATAGAGTTAGATGTATCAATGAGAGAGAAACATCGAACAGCTGCCTCCTGCACAACGTCTACCTGGGATGTGCCCGCAACCAAGGTATATATGCCTTCGACCGGAATCGAACCCGGGACCTTTCAATCCACAGGCCCGATGTTCTATCCACTGAGCCAAACCGGTCAGGGCCAAATACAGACTTGTTTTATTCCAAAATCCATGTTTTAAATCATGATGCTGATATAGAAACAAGTATTTTCTCAACTGGCACAAAAAAGGCCAACCAATTCTAGTATCATCAAGTTATTCACAAGAGTAGCAACAGATTTTGAAGGCAGAATAAGAGCTACCAGTATTTTTGTGCGGCCGTGTCTGCTGGCTTTCAGCACCACACTGCCTTTCTGAGCCATCCTCCTACTTGGGGCTTACAGCCTGCACACGCCACGCTCCAGACGCCCAGCTCGGTCCTGTCATTTCTTGGTACTGGCACGAGGACCAGAGGTTGGTGAAAGCACAGAAGTACTTCTCTTCAGTACCGGTTTGGCAGAGGCAGCCACAACGGAGGATGCCCGAGGACGGAGGATGCTGAGGACGGAGGATGCCCAAGGACAGCTGCAGTGGTGATGCTCCAGCAGTACCAGAGGGAGGAGACTCAGCCTGCGAGCAGAGCAGCAGGCTCCACCGACTCCGTGGAGAATGGGGCTGGAGGCTCCAACCCAGGGAGGGGCAGGAAGGGGCAGCTCTCTGACCTTAGACTAATAGCCCTTTCCCTTGTGCCTCCCAAGTGACCTCCCTCCATCCTCCTTTTGCCTTTTGGTTCTTTTAACACCTTTGGAACCAATTCCTGGCATTCAATCCATCTCCACTTGAATTATCTGGAGTGTTTTCTATTTTCCTGCCTGGCCACTAACTGACATACTCTGCATCTGTAGCAAAAATTACACACACACACACACACACACACACACACATTTTTTTTTTAATCCTCACCCGAGGATATTTTTTCATTGATTTTTAGAGAGTGGAAGAGAGAGGGAAAGACAGAGAGGAATATCAATGTGAGAGAAACACTTCAATTGATTGGCTCCTGCACATGCCCAGACCATGTCCCAGGCTGGGGAGTAGCTTGCAACTGAGGTACCTGCCCTTGATCCTTGAACGGAATCAAACCTAGGATCCTTTGGTCCAAAGGCTGACGCTCTATCCACTGAGCCAAACTGGCTAGGGCAAAAAATTATATACGTTTATAGAATAACATTAAAAAGAATGACATTCTGGCCTGCCTGGTGTCGTTCAGTGGTTCAGTGTCCACCTATGAACCAGGTCAGGGCTCATTCTAGGGTTGCAGGCTTGCCACCTAGTAGGGGGCCTACAGGAGGCAGCTGATAGATGATTCTGCCTCATCATTGATGTTTCTCTCTCTCCTCTCTGAAAAATAAAAATATATTTAAAAAAAAAGACTGACATTCTTATTTTTATATGTGGAAGAAATAGGCTATAAATACTTGCTTTTCTTCTGCAGGGAACAAAATATCCTTGTCTTTTGTTTCCTTCATATATGGTATGAAAAATTAATCGTCTAAGTTATACAAGTAACTTAGCAAATAAGAGATTTATTAACTCAGGATATAACTTTTTTTATGGGACAAACTTCCAAGTGTCTTAGCATCACTTGTCAGATAACATTTGACAGCAGCAATAATACAGAGATTGCACAATTTTAAAAACTGTAATAAATATGGTCAGTTAATAGCGGACTTCAAACTTCCTCTTGCTGTTCCCGAGAAAGGTTTGATGACTATGATCCATTAAGAAACATCTAAGTAGGAAGAAACAAAGAAGTATTTTTATTAGTGTCATTTAGGTTTATTTTCTTAAATAGAAAATGCTCAGATAAACTAAAGAACTTACGTTTTAACTCTATTGCTAAAAAACTACATGTAGCATTCTTGAGCAGTTCAGATGAATAGGACTGCAGAAAAACCTAATTTTAAAGGCCACAAATTTATCTCCTAAATCAATATTCTCCCTTTTTGAAAAAAGCAATTTTATGCCACTGAGCACAACAGACTGGAAGTGAACATTGGAAGTTATTAATGAAAGTTAGCAACACGTAGGCTTATTTTAATATGTCTATTTTGGACCAAAGGAGAGAAAACCCCTCACAATATTTAGGTTTACTAAAGCTACTAATCCATGATCAAAGTGTTTACCTTATATTTAAATTCAAAATAGAAGAAGTAATTTATATGCATATACTATATATAATAACATTTGGGTGGAGAAACCAAGATGGCAGCATAGGTAAACATCTAAACTGCCACCTCGCACAACAATATCAAGACGACAACTAAAAGACAAAACGGACATCATCCAGAACCACAGGAAGGCTGGCTGAGTGAAAATTCTACAGCTAGAAGGAAAGAGGAAAGCACACTGAGACTCAGAGGAACTGCAGGAGGCAGAGGTATGGAGGCACGCACATGGAGAGGGTTGACAACTGAGTATGTGGCTGGCTTTCTCAATTATAAGAGAGACAAAAACTCCTGACTGCGCTGAACTCCAGTTCTGGGCGAGACTCTGGGGACCCAGACTCATTTGGAGAGAAACTGGACTGTCTGGCAGTGGGTGAAACTCGAGGGCAGCTTTCTCTCAGAGGTGCTTGCAGCGATTACCACAGGACACTGAGACACAGGGGCCTCTTAGGGCAGGGCTGAGGGGAAGCCATTGTTGTTTGCTCCACCCTAGACTCCGCCCCATCCAAGTTGAGCACAAAGGCTTTTGCATATGAATGGCCTGGTCCTTTGAAATCTAAACTTACCTAACTAACTGCAGCTGAATCAGTGAGACCCAGAACATCCAAAATAAGGCCCAAGGCCCCACAGCAGCTTGCACTCTTCACAGCTGGTCCTCATCTGGGCACCTCCAAAACCCAAACAAAGAAGAGGAATCTGCAGATCTCTCTGTAGCTCCTGCTGGGTGGCCTCAGACACAGGCTAAATTATCACCTCCTTGAAGGTCCAAGAGCCAGTGCACCCAGGTGTCAGAGTAGGACCATCCAGATTACAGCTCCTCAGATCCATAAGGGACACACTTAGGGGGTAGACTCAGTGAGCACCAAAGCCCCACTGAAGCAAGTCTTATCTCATAAGGGTGTCTTCAGCACAGAAGTTCTCCCATCGTAGACACAGTTGATCCTCACAGCCCATTGGCCTGGAGGTCAATTCCTCCCAGGGATACAACCAACAATCAAAACTTAACTACAACAAGACTGTGCACACAGCCCACAAAGGGGTGCGCCAAGAGTGTCCACCTCAGGTAACTGGGGAGGCTGAGCCACTGGGCCCTGTAGGCACCTAGCACACAAAGCCTCTCTATCAACTCTGGGAAGCAGCCAAAATGCAGAGACAAAGAAATAGGTCACAAATAAAAAGAAATGGAGGTAAGCAAACTACTGGGATATAGAATTCAAAACCACGGTTATAAGGTTTTTCAAGAATTTTCTAAAAAAGGCTGATAAATTTAGTGAGGCCCTCGAGACTATGAAAAAGGACCAGCTAGAAATTAAGCATACACTGACAGAAATAAAAAATAATATACAGAGATCCAACAGCAGACTAGAGGATTGTAAGAATTAAGTCAAAGATCTGAAATATAAAGAAGCAAAAAACACCCAACCAGAAAAGAAAAAAGAATCCAAAAATGTGAAGATAGTGTAAGGAGCCTCTGTGACAACTTCAAGTGTACCAACATCAGAATTATGGAGGTGCCAGAAGAAGAGAGAGAGCAAGATACTGAAAACCTATTTGAAGAAATAATGACTGAAAACTTCCCCCACCTAGTAAAAGAAATAGACTTACAAGTCCAGGAAGTGCAGAGAACCCCGAACAAAAGGAGTCCAAAGAGGACCACACCAAGACATCATAATTAAAATGCCAAGAGCAAAAGACAAAGAGAGAATATTAAAAGCAGCAAGAGAAAAACAGTTACCTATAAGGGAGCACCCATACGATTGTCAGCTAATTTCTCAACAGAAACTATGCAGGCCAGACGAGAGTGGCAAGAAATATTCAAAGTGATGAATAACAAGAACCTACAACCAAGATTACTCTATCCAGCAAAGCTATCATTCAGAATTGAAGGGCAGATAAAGAGTTTCTCAGAAAAAAACAAAAAACTAAAGGAGTTCATCAGTACCAAACCAGTATTATATGAAATGCTGAAAGGTATTCTTTAAGAGGAGGAAGAAGAAAAAGGTAAAGATAAAAATTAGGAACAACAAATACATATCTACCAACAAGTGAATCTAAAAGTCAAGTGAATTAAAAATCTGATGAACAGAATAAACTAGTGAATATAATAGAATCAGGGGCATAAAAGGGAGTGAAGTGACAATTCTTGGGGGGGGGGGGATATGTGGAGGGGATGTGGGAAGAGACTGGACAAAAATCACACGCCTATGGATGAAGACAGTGGGGAGGAGGTAAGGGCAGAGAGTGAGGTGGGAACTGGGTGGAGGGGAGATATGGGGGACGGGGGAAGAGGAACAATGGTAATAATCAGAATAAAAAAAAAAAGTATATGCAGTCACATGTGAAAACACATTGTTCTCCAGAACTAGTCTGGCTCAATGTCAAGATCCTGGAAATAGAAATGGCATCAGGCTGGTGAGAGTCCAGGCAACTGCAGACAGCTTTACCTTCAGAATGTCACAGGGTGCGGTGTCTGCGGGCACGGGGTTCCCACGGTGCTTTGAGTACTCAGTTATCAAGACGGAAGCTTCATCTACACTACAGCATCAGGAAGAAAAAGAAGGGCATGAGGAACCTTTTGGGGGTGCTAACTATGCTCGCTATCTGGATTGTGGTGATGGCGTCACCGGTACAGACATGTCAAAACTCATCAGATTGCATGTCTGAAATACGTGCAGCCGGTTTTACACAGATTTTGCGTAAAAAAAGTAATACTCGTTCACAAATGACAGCAAGTGATTGTGGCTGGACCCCAGTGATACAGCAGCAGAAAGAGAGCTGTGCTGTGGTCAGGAGAGACGCACGCCTGCCATGTGATCAGCACAGTTACATGAATGGAGGGAAAGACCCACGGGGCATTTTAACCCCTTCCCTTTCTTCAGGGTCACCCCGTTTCTTCTTCCTCCTTTTCACTTCACAGATCTGTTCCCAACCCTATGCCAAGAGAAGCTTGTTGTTTCTAAACTTGTGGATGCTGGGAAATGAGATAGCCAAGCTTGGCCAACATTATGATACATGAAGCCATCGATTCTCTGAGCCAATGCTAAGAACTAAAGCTGCCATTTAGGGTTTCAGAGCAGGGCTGTGAGACACCTACTCTGGGGGTTCAGGCAGCTTGTTTGTCTGATCCCAAGTGCACGTTCCCAGGGACTGGGCTACAAGACAGTTGGCCACTGGATGCTGGTAGTAATGCTACCAGGTAATGTTTGGAGCCTTGACTTACAACCAAACAGCTCTGTAATGGTTTGTATTTTCCTCCAAAATAAAGATACAATTTAAGGCCATTCTATGGAAAGTTTTTTTTTAATTGACTTACCTTACTTCATTTGCCAAATAGTTTACCAAGTCAGTGATGTCGTTGGTATTTATCATGTGCAGTTTCAACACTTGAAAGTATTTTGTCTTTGCCAAAATCCCAAACTCCTTCTTATTTCTGATATTATTCAGAACCAGATTTTGAATCTATTGAAGGACAGGTTACATCATATTAACAATGTGTTAGAATGCCAAGTCCTAGTTAATTCTGAAACATTTCTGACCATCAGAAGTGAGATTATCATTGTGATGTAACTCACTCTTTTGTGAGGGGGTGAGCAGGGGGAATGGGGACTGTGCTGCCCATTTCAGTACTGGATACAGTAAAGAAGCAAAAAGTGATTGTGGTTAAGCACTTTGGGACTTTTTATAAAGCACAGCAATTAACAAGACAGCCAGGTCCCCGCTGTTACAAAAATGTATAATTTAATAAAAGCAAATGAGTTGTATGTATTAACAAAAAGATTGAGATAGTAATTTTCCACTTCATCCAGGTTTCGGGAAAACAATTACCTTCTAATACCTAATTTCTCATAGCAAAAAGGAGGTGGAATTTTCTCTTACTTGATGTGAAAACCCTGCCAGCTGGCCAGTACTCATATGCTCCTCCAATTGCTGTAAAATGACCTGAGGGCTGCAGGAGTTCAGAAAGTTCTAGAGAAACAAATCAAACATAGTTGACGGAAAAGCATAATTACTACTCAGGTCTGTCAAATCTGCAAAGTATTTATTTTTTAAATTTGAAATATCCTAAGGGATTTCTATTATAGGAAAAAATGCCTCTTTCAACCAAAAATTATTGAAATAAGGTAAGAAGCACTTTACAAAAATGCCTATTCCAACAATAAGCTGTTTAATAAGCATGTTGTCATTATAAGTGCCAAAAAGAATCTATTTAAATACTCCCACTTTGAAGAGCAGCAACAGATGAGGTTCTGAATAGTCAGAACAAATCAAAGATAAGCACAGACGGCTTTGAAAAAAATAAAACGAACAGAACAAACGACAAATGAAACATTTCCAAATGCTTTGTTCTACTTTTTCTGTGTTCCAATGGGAATGAGTTTGTTTTGTTTGTCCTCACCTGAGGATATTTTTCCACTGATTTTTTTTTTTTTAAATATATTTTCATTGATTTCAGAGAGGAAGGGCTCGAGAGAGAGAAACAACAAAGAGAGAGAATCATGGATCGGCTGCCTCCTACACGTCCCATACCGGGGATCGAGTCCACAACCAGGGCATGTGCCCCGATGGGGAATCGAACCCAGGACCCTTCAGTCCACAGGCTGATGCTCTATCCACTGTGCCAAACCGACGAGAGCTTTCCCCTTGCTTTTTAGAGAGAGTAGAAGGAAGAGGGAGAAACAGAGAGACACTGACTGGTTGGTTGTCTGCCGCACACTCCCTGAATCGGGCCAGAGACTGAGTCTGCAACTGAAGTACATGCCCTTGAATGGAATCGAACCTGGGACCCTTCAGTCCGAGGGCTGGTGCTCTAACCACTGAACCAAACGGCAACTTTTTTTTTTTTTTTAAGTTTTGTCCTTAGAATGCTTTCGGCTCCCTTTGTGGCACTCACACACAGGACCTGGTTCTCCACTCTCTTCTACCTTCCACCTCCAACCATGAAGTCAAGCTGCCCTCCTGGCAGTCTTCTCCCTCTAGCTCATTTCATTCCTTGCTCCCACCTACTTTGGGGACTGATCACCTCACGCTTTCTGGGACTCTCCACAAGGTTGCTGCACATGGATTTAGTGAGGTAAGAGCTTCCCCAGCTGCCGAAACCAGTTTGGCTCAGTGGATAGAGTGTCAGCCGGCGGACTGAAAGGTCCCAGGTTCGATTCCGGTCAAGGGCATGTATCTTGGTTGTGGGCATATCCCCAGTAGGGGGCGTGCAGGAGGCAGCTGGTCGATGTTTCTAACTATCACTTTCCCTTCCTCTCTGTAAAAAATCAATTATATATCTATATATATTTAAAAAAAGAGAGAGCGTCCCCAGAGTTTCATTTCTTGACACCTCTTTCCTCTGGTCCAGCTGATGTGCATTATTCCTTCTGAAATATTTCTGACTCTTCTGGGAAAACTGTTTCCCTGATGACAAAGATGCATTTTTAAGGCATCCCTCAGACTAGCCTCCATCTATCTTCCAGTCTTACCTTCCACTAAACGCCCCCACAATCCTGCCCTGTCTAGACCCTGCTTTGCTGGTTTGGTGAAAAGAAATCGCAATCTTTCTCAGGGACATGCAATTCTAAGACCTTCCATTTCTTTGGCAGCCCCAGAAGCATAACTTCTAAGATACCTTAATCTGCTGGTGTCTTTTTTCTGAGTGGGGCAAGAGCATGAGACAGGCTAATGCGAAAGCTGGAAGCTCTAACTGGACATACTGCCTGGCGACTCCGATCATGTCGAGATCATCCGAAACGGGACATCTTTGAGAGAGCACACGATTAGTCATGAATCCCTCGTTTCTAGGGTCCCACACTTATTATTTGCCTGAGCTGTCCGTAATTTTAGACACTGAAGTGCTGGTGCATAACACCTGCTTAGCAGTGAGTAATTCAAGTCCGCCATGGCATTCTGCCTGCAGTAAGGGATCTACCCACAGGAATGCAGACCGCTGGCTGTTGCTATGACTATGTCCGAAAGCCTCCACATAAAGACAAACTTTCTATGAGACCACACTGTGTCACTCAGGGTAGTGACAAACAGTACTCTATCCTCACTTCACACTTGGGGACCAATGGAATATCCGTTGATCAGTGGTACCACACACGGAAAGTCGACATTATAAAAATAAGAGATATTTAATTTAAAAACAAGTGGTAGGTTTATCTTCCCAAGAAAAAGAAACTACCCAGATAACTAATAAAAAGAAATTTTACAAGCAAAAAATTGGGGGTTTTTTTGGGGTAGGAAAACAAATATTTCACTTACTCGAGAATAGCAACGAGACTCTCACAACAATCTGATAACTGGCTGGGGCTTAAAGGACAAGAAGCTGAAAATGAAATAAGCAAACAAAAACAATGTGTGCACATGCACAACCACAAAACGCTCCCCTCCCTGGCCCAGAGGAGGGGACGATACCTGAGAGCAGTGGGACCTGGACCACACGCTGCCAGGCCTTGCTGAAGTAGGGCACCTGTGGGGACAAGTATGTCAGAATGCACGCCTGGGTTAGCAGAGGCTACTTTACAGTCACAACACGCACACCCAGAGCTGACATGCTAGATGCTCAAAAAGTCCTCAATAGATACTCTGAGTTTGAGGTTATTAGATTGTAGGATAACTTTTCAGCAGCCCTGGTCGGGTAGCTCAGTTACAACAAATTGACACTTCTCTCTCTCAATTCTAAAAAAAACAAAAACACGTAATTGTACATTTTAAAAGGGTAATTTTTACATGTGAATTATTATTATTTTTTATTGTTACTCCTCACTCGAAGATATTTTCCTATTGCTTTTTAAAGAGAGTGGAAGGGAGGGGGAGAGACAGAGAAAGAGCAACATTAATGTGAGAGACACATCGATTGGTTGCCTCCCTCGTGTGCCCTGACGAGGGCCAGGGATTAAGCCTGCAACTGAGGTCCGAGCCCTTGACTGCAATTGAACCCAGCACCTGTCAGCCCGTGAACTGAGGCTTTATCCACTGAGCCAAAATGGATAGAGTATATGTGTGTGTGTATATCTTAATTTTTTAAAAATAAGATCTATATGTGTAGATATGTAATAATCTGGACGGCACCAATACATTATATTTTTTTATGTAATAATGATGATGCGGGTGCACAACTTATGAAATTAAGAAGAAGATGATACGGTCTCTGACTTTAAAGATCTTCAAAGTCTATGAGAGGCGGTCAAACATGTAATTAAGGTAAACTGTGCTCTGCATCACGGATGAGTCAGTGCTTTGAGGGGTGATGCATGGAGCCTTGAGAACTGGGGACAGCGAGGTCTGGGAGGAGGTGAATCGGAGCTGTTCAAAGTGAGAGCACCGTCAGGAACATCATTCCACAGCAGATCAGTTCTGTTCTTTACTAAGGAGACAGTCACTAACCCAGAGTGCCCAGCAGTCACAAGGCCAGAGTGTCCAGAGATTAAATTCTATAAAACTTACTTAAAAAAAAAAATTACATACCTGCCACAAAGGATGGATGCTAGAAATGGCTGTTAAAACTTTCCTTAGATAAGGGATCTGTGGGAAAATAAACAAAAACTGAAATGTTCCAAAGATCATCAAATCAGAAAATCTCCACATGACAGATCAGATTCTTTCAAAAGGAGTATCAGTCAAACTTGTCTTCCAAATGAGAACCACCGGAGCAGTTCGCTCACACATCCACAAATATCAAACGAGGCCAGGGAGCCCTCCCTCCCTCTGTTCCTGGGAGATTTGATTCAATTTGAGTCTGCACTTCCTCTGGCCTCACACCAAGTCCTGAGCCAGGGAGGGCGCATGTCTGCAGCATGCATCTGTTCAGTAACGAGCACAGCTGGCCACTGCTGAAGCGCCGCTGGGCCAGAGCGGGAAACGACAATGCAGGGCAGGGTACCGTCTTACCATGTTGAAGCCGAGAAGCTTTTGCAAGAGTCCGTTCCACAGCTGCAGGTCATAGATTTTATATTCTAAACACAGCTCAGTCACCAGTCTCACTGCCTAAAGGAGAAAGGAAAACCGGACTGCTATACGGCACCAGGCAATCAAACCATCTCTGCAAAAGGCATCCAACCCACCCGGGCTCCCACTGCCTCGGAGACTAACTCCCCACAAACAACCAGGAGGAAGTGAAGCTATGCCCCTTCCTCCCCAGGGACATCTCTCCTCTCGTCCAGACGAGGAGAGACAAGCCGTGGGAAGGATTATTTCTTCTTGACAGGGATGGCCTTAGCCTTCAGGAAGAGAGTAAGGGACTGCCAAGTCGCCTCATCACCTGCCAGGACAGGTCAGAAGGAAAGGCCTCACGCCGCAGACTTGCTCGGAATAGTTTCTCTGGTTTTGTCTTTCAGAAAGCTGAGATGACGGGCGACTCGGTGTACATACCATGGATTCATGGCTGTGGTTTTTCCATAGACCCTTTATCATGCCTTCCTTAGGGCTGTTGCAAAATAATTCATAGGTGATGGGGATATTCAACATCTCGAAAGACGCCAGAAAAGTTATACATTTCAAGTAAGATCTGGAAAACAGGCATTCGCAGTAAACATTCCCTTAGGCCACATTTACACTTAAAATAAAAGCCACCATCTGGATAAATTAGGCCTGTTTGTTTTTAAATGCCTATTTTTGGTTTCTGAAAAGATTCACTGAATATCATATTAGGAAGAAATCAATTTGGGCAAGAGGAAGAAAACACTCAGAGTCTAAAGGTCTCGCAGGAGTGACGGGAAGGAGAGTTTCTCACAGGCCTGTTTCCCTGTTGCCAACATGTCAAGGTCATCCAAGGCCTGTTTCCACGCCTCGCTAATGCCCTCTTCCGAATCACAGGCCTGCCAGGGACCCTTCCAAACAACAACCTGCTGCTGTTTCTTTTTGTTGTTACCTATTTCTTAACACAATTTTTAAGTCTACTTACTTGACTTCCTCAATGGGCTTTTTGAAGAGAGATTCTATGGTTTCCTTGTCAGCCAAATACAGGAGACACTGAAGAGCCCGTGTACGGTGGGCAAAGGTTAACTGGCGCATGTCTAATGTCTGTAAAACCAACACGGTTTGGGGAGCTGGATGTTTGCGTGCTGTGCTTGAGTCAAACAAACTCAAGTAACATAAGCAACATCATTTTAAAATAAAGTCAATCCCCGCTCTGAGGAAGTCAGTACTTGGCAAAGTGCGGTCCATGGAACCCTGAGGAGTGTTCCGAGAACTCATTCAGGAGGGAACGGTCAAAACTGTTTTCCTAATAACACTGCTAGTTCGAATCAAGGGATGCCCCCCCTGCCCCCCGCCCCAGTGGCAGCGCTGCTGTATCCATCCTCCACAGCCCTGCACTGACAGCACTGAAAATGAGTGATGACCTCCACTCAAGAAGGTTCTCGATGAAGCAGTAAAAATTAATTTGATTAAACCTCAACTCGAATAGATTAAGAACACACATTTGAATATTCATTAATTAAAATGTACTTCATGGATATTCTGTCTGACAAAATGGGAAGTGTGCATAAGGTATACTAACTACACTGTGATGGTTTTTTTTAGGGAAAAGCGCTTGTACTTCGAGCTGAATAAGCCATTTTTACCTGAAATTATAACTGATATGCATGAAAAAAAAGGGGTATTTCCTTGCCCAACTGGTTTGGCTCAGTGGATAGAGCGTCAGCCTTCGGACTGAAAGATCCCAGGTTTGATTCTGGTCAAGGGCATGCATGTACCTTGGTTGAGGGCACATCCCCAGTAGGAGGTGTGCAGGAGGCAGCTGATCCATGTTTCTCTCTCATCGATGTTTCTAACCTCTATCCCTCTCCCTTCCTCTCTGTAAAAAATCAATAAAATATATTAAAAAAAAGAAATAAAAGGGGGTATTTCCCTCTTGCTGTCCAGGACACACCCTTAGCTTCTCACACTTTCCCCCCGGGTTCCAATGGCCTCCACACATTTCTACACGCACAAGCCTGAAAGCAAAGAGGCCGTGCTGCCTTCAGGGAAACAAAAAGGATGGTTCGGTCCCAAATTCAGTGCGTGACTGCTGGGGAAGCAGGTTGCGCAGGGCCCCGAAGCCAGGGTGGAGCTTTCTCTGGTTGGCCCCTTGCTATTAGGAATGCTGACCAACCAGGGAGTTAGCAGCCGTGAGAGTGTAGATAACCTGTGGGAACTGGCACAGCATTTGCTTTGCTAAGTAGGTTGTTACAGCACTAATGGAGTCTGGCGATATTACAATGTAAGGCATACTGTGAAGAAGTACACAAGTGAGCATTATCTTAATCATCTGTTAATGATACTGAGCATGGCAAGTATGCAGAGAGAAATATTAAGCTGAGATGCAGGACACGAGTTTTGACTGAGTTACTAGGACTTACAGGTGTAGCTGATGTTGCTAATATAAACAGCATTCTTGAACTATAATCAATTGGACGAGACTGGAGGAGATACAGGACTCTGGAAAAAGTTTTTAAAAGTTATATTTAGATACACAGAGAAAGTCATTAGGCATCCCAGAGATCTGAAGGGTTAGGGGTCAAGGACATTTTTGCTTTCCCTTTTACCTAGATGATAACACAATAAACAGTTTTCTCATCTATAAAATGGCTAGTTGATCCCTAAATTCTAAGAAATTAACAGAAACCATAGCTGCAAAATACACTACTAAGCATGGACGATTCTGTCTTCATCCACAGGATGTATCAGTGGCACTGGGTGTACTGGGCGGGTGTGGAGGGTGTAAAGCGTTCAGTGGGAAAAGGCCTGAAGTTATGAAATTGGTACGAAGGAAAATAATCCCTTTTGGGATTCCTTTCTTGGGATTCTTCACTCTCTTGAGTTGTTTCCACGACTTCCCTGTAGCTAATTTAGTCAGACACCCCAGGACCTGCCTACCGGCCTCGTGCTTAACCAGAGGTGCCTCTGCCCCCAACACTATGCAAGCACATTGTGAAGTGAGTCCAGAGGAAAGGAGGCCATGGCGGGAGGGAGGGGGCGGGCAGGCCAGCTCTGTCCAAACCAGGAGAGATCCACCTTGGGTTTGTCCTTCCACGTCCTCTCTCAGATCTCCAGGGCTGATACAGGGCTTCCAGGCTGACCTGACCTACTTCTGGCCTAGACCAGGAATGGCAGAAAGCTAGCCTGTGTGTCTCCACACCCTCTCTCACGCCTGGGCCAGGCATCACTAATGGGTTACCACATTCTTTCTGATTTGGGCCCAGATAGTCTTCTCAGGAGAGCAAGCTGTGACCGATCAGACTGAGCACCCTGGATGACATTGATGTGCCTTTTTTGGTCTCAGTCTCTGGATGGAAAGGGAAGAAATCCTGGTGGCCCCTGTTTGAGCCAACCCAGCTGAGCAGAGGGAGAAAATATAAAGGGGCCTTGGGCCACATCTCAGCTAATTGGAAGTTTTCCTGTGCCTGAGGCGCAGTCTCTGCTAAAGGAGTTCCAAGAGGCCTCGACATTAGTAGGAACTCACTGAAGGGTCAGGAATTCTGAATCTTGGCTGCTTCTTATTTACTGCGCTGGAGATACTTATACCTGCTCACTCCTCTATCAAAGAATTGATTCTTCTCAGCGACTGACGCAAGTTCTATCAGGAAAGGATTTTCAAAACCGACCCCTGACAAATTTACTAGTAAGATTCCTACTGGGCAACATAAATATAAGCAAAGAAAGAATACCTTCGTAGTGCTTCATCTTCTTGAAGTTCAAATATTTCTGATGGGTTCTTTGAGAAAGTAAAAAAGAAGAAAGAAAAGTTAAAACTTAACAAAGTTTGTTGAGCTAGATAAAATTATGAAAAATATATTAGATGAAAAACTCAATATAAAAATTATGCCTAGACCTGGCCAGTTTGGCTCAGTGGATAGAGTGTCGGCCTGTGGACTGAGCGGTTCCAGGTTCGATTCTGGTCAAGGGCACATGCCCAGGTTGCGGGCTCGATCCCCAGTAGGGGATGTGTGGGAGGCAAACCCATCAATGATTCTCTCTCATCACTGATGCTTTTATCTCCCTCTCCCTCTCCCTTCTTCTCTGAAGTCAATAAAAGTATATTAAAAAAATATGTCTACATACAAGAAATTTCAGTACGATTCATTACTTTAGGATTCTTGCTTAGAAAATGGGTTTACTAACATTCATTCAACCAAGAAAATATCTACATATATATGCATGGCCCATGGACACAGTCCATGGGGTAGTGAAATCCTGGAGTAGGGGGCACAGGGGTGGATTGGAGGGATCAGTAGAGGAGAAAAGGAGACATGTGCAATACTTTCAACAATAAAGAATTACACACACACACACACACACACAGAAGGTATTGACTGAGCACTCTCTATGTGCCAGGCATCATTCTGGGCACCTGGGTTCCCAGAGGAAACAAAACCCACACTCCTGTCCTCCTGAAGCTTACAGTCATTGGGTAATTTTTAAAAGAAAAGGACTCTCTGAATTTTAAATGAGTCGTTCACCAATTCAGTGTATTTTTATGGGATTTGCAAAGCAAGGTTTTAGGTGCTGTGTACGGACCAAGTTCCAGGCCTGGAGGAACTTTCGGTTTAGAGCTCCAAATGTAAGTTACGACATTCTGGTTCCTGAGTCAACCAGGAATTCTAAAGGGCCTAGATATGCCTCTGACTCCTCTGTGCCCAATTAAGCCCAGATTTGTTCTTGGTAAATACAGAGGAAACAGTACAGACATTTCTGCATTTGGATTGCTGAATTCCCCATAAATTTAGATTTAAAAATGATACTATTTCTAAAACAACTGACATGGGCAAATCCACAATGAGACTTTTTACAAACCAACTGGCCTGTAGCCTTCCAAAACAGTGTCCATCAGAGTTAACATAGGTTCAAGTGAGAATTCATGGACACAGACAACAGTGCAGTGAAGGCCTGGAGAAGGGGCCAATGCTCTATCCACTGAGCCAAACCAGCGACGGTTGAGGTATCTAAATTAACCTCACCTAATCGGGCAGACAGACATCTGGGCCTCCAAATGTCACACCCTGAGAAGTTTAAACATATCTAAACTATATTGTTTAGATAGTACTCTGCCCCAAAATGCATAATTCGAATCTTATAATGAGAAAACATTATACAAATCCAAATTGAGGGGCAGCTTAGAAAATAACTGGATTCTCCCCTTCAAAAATGTCAGTGTCACCAACGACAACAAAAAGTCATGGAACTGTTCTAGATTAAAAGAGATCACAAATTTAACAAATAAATGTTGCACATAACCCTGAATTTCATCCTGGTCCCAGGGGGAAAAATTGCTATAAAGAACATAATTGGGACAATTGGTTAAATTGTAACATGGACTATAGATTCAAGTCTGTTTTATTGTATTAATATTATGTCAATATTAAATTATCTGATTTTGAAAATTATACTGTGGGTAAAGAGAAAAGCCTTATTTTTAGGAAATATGCTCATAACTATTAAAGGGTAGAGGAGTATGACGTATGCACTTTACTCTCAAATGGTTCAGAAAAATGTTATAAATATATATATGTATGTGTAAAATATATATATATATATTTTATAGGGAGAATTATGAAGCAAATATGGCAGAATATTGAACTCTGATGGAGCTGGGTGAGGGGTAGACAGGAATTCTTTTTCACTACTGCAACTTTCCTGTATGATTGAAATTACTTCAGACTAAAGCAAATCCCATGAATCTGAGTGTAAGAACAGACCTTTTCTTTTATACCTACATTCATCTGGAATCACCAACTAAAAGATAAAATAGTTGCAAAACAATAATTAAGCTAAAAGAAAAAGTGGCCCAGCCAGTATGGCCTAGTGATTGAGCAGCCACCTATGAACCAGGAGATCACGCCTCGATTCCCAACCAGGGCACATGCCCGGGTTGTGCACTCCATCCCAGGTGGGGCAAGCAGAAGGAAGCTTATCAATGATTCTCTCTCATCACTGATTTATTTTTTTTAAATCTCTCTCCTTTTCTCTCTTAAATCATTAAAAATACACACATTTTTTAAAAAGTAAACAACATCATTAAAATTCTTCAGATAACCGAAACTGGTTTGGCTCAGTGGATAGAGCATTGACCTATGGACTGAAAGATCCCAGGTTCGATTCCGATCAAGGGCATGTACCTTGGTTTCGGACACATCCCTACTTGGGGGCGTGCAGGAGGCAGCTGATCAGTGTTTCTCTCTCATTGATGTTTCTAACTTTCTATCCCTTTCCCTTCCTCTCTGTATAAAAAATCAATAAAATATATTAAAAAAACAACAAAACTCATCAGATAATAGGAAGTCCTAAACTGAACAAAAGTTTTTTCTTTTAAGATGCTGTGCTCCTAATTAGAAGGTTCTCCCAGCATGAGACAACAGATATGAAAGATACTTCTGAGGACAAACTTACTTCGCCAGGTTTTGTGGATGGGCACAGCCATTTTTTCAGCAACATGTCCCACACTTTTTCCAAATCGATTTCATTGACTTCGGCTATTTCTTTAGCTGCGGCATGAATATCTAAAATATTCAAGATGAAGAATTAAAAAAGGAAAAGTCCACATTCTCAATGCAAGAGAACTGAGAATCAAAATGATAGCTCTCCTCGGACAAAAAGATAGCAAGGGTGTTGTCCTCACCGGGATAGTCTTTGCCAGATGCATTCTGAATTCTGAGGTTGATGCTAAGATGTTCGTACAGACTGACAATGAGATGTGCTGGTTTTCCAATCACTCTTAGATGCTCAGCCGTGTTCAGCTTGTGGGCTATGAGCACAGCCTCTGTCCCTGATCGCCGGTACTGAATGTGGAGCTTCTTCAACAAAGCCTCGGCTTTTTCACGTGTTTCATCCTTTAAAAAGGCCCAAGCACAGAGAAACGCTTGCTTTCTAAATCTCGAGGGAGACACAGAATATCCTTCTTTATCAATCATGGGATGGAGGGCCCTGCCTTAGTTACATCCTTAAGGATCCAATACAAAGGCCTCACTTTCTTTTTCCATTTTAGGCATCCAACCCTGGAAAACCCTGGAAAAACTCACCATGGCAGGATGAGGAGGAATGCTAGGTGAGCACAATCCTATCTAATAAAAGAGTAATATGCAAGTTGACCATCAGTCAAATGCACAAGATGGCTGCCCCATGTGGTCAAAGATGGCCACCACAAGATGGCCAGCAGGGGAGGGCAGTTGGAAGGGATCAGGTCTGCAAGGAAGGATAGTTGGGGGTGACCAGACTGGTAGAGGAGGGAAGTTGGGGGTGAATGGGCCTGCAGAAAAGGGCATTTGGGGGGGACCCAGACTTGCAAGGGAGAGCAGTTGCGGGGGAGGGGACCAGGCCTGCAAGGGAGGGCAGTTAGGAATGACCAGGCCTGCAGGAGAGGGCAGTCAGGGGTGAGCGGGCCTGCAGGGAAGGGCAGTTAGGGGCAAACAGGCTGGCAGGAGAGCAATTAGGAATCAATCAGGCTGGCAGGAGAGTGGTTAGGGGGTGATTAGGCTGGCAGGCAGAAGCAGTTAGGGGCAATCAGGAAGGCAGGCAGGTGAGCAGTTGGGAGGCAGCAGTCCTGGATTGTGAGAGGGATGTCCGACTGCCTGGTGGGATTGGGCCTAAATGGGCAGTCGGACATCCCTCGAGGGGTTCCAAATTAGAGAGGGTGCAGGGTGAGCTGAGGGACACCCCCCCTGCACAAATTTCATGCACTGGGCCTCTAGTTTAAATAAAAAAGGAAGTGGAGTCTTCGATTTTAGAGTTCAGACACACCTCAGGTGGGATATTCTGTATCCATCTGTCAGTTAAATACAGGCAGAATTTCAAAGAGGACATCTTGAAGGGACCTGAAAAGATAAAGACCAAAGCAAGTCCTAATACTCTCAAAACAATGTATTTTAATCAAATTAGCAAGTTTTATTTTATTTTTTTTTAGTAATAAAAATGCACGCTTATAGTAAAGAACAACCTAAACAGGACAGAAAAATACAAACTAGGAAGTAAACCCAGAGGTCCCTGTTCAGCTTCTATTTCTAAGTCTTTTTTGTTTTAATATATTTGATTTTTTTACAGAGAGGAAGGAAGAGAGATAGAGAATTTGAAACATCGATCAGCTGCCTCCTGCACACTCCCTATTGGGTGTGTGCCTGCAACCAAGGTATATAACCTTGACCGAAATCGAACCTGGAACCCTTGAGTCTACAGGCCAACGCTCTATTCCGAAATTGAACCTGGGACCCTTGAGTCTGCAGGCCAAAGCTCTATTCACTGAGCCAAACTGGTTAAGGCTATTTCAAAGTCTTATATTCTTCCAAAGTTTTCGGTGTGTACGCACACACATTTTAAGTCAAATGGAATAAGATCATACACACAGTACAATTTGCTGTTCTCACTTAATATATATCTTGGCCCTTTGCGACAGCATGGATGGACCTGGAGAGCATTATGTTAAGTGAAATATGCCAGTCAGAGAAAGAAAAGTGCCACATGATCTCACTCATTTCTGGAATCTAATGAACAAAATAAACTAACATGCAAAATAGAGACAGACTCACAGATAGAGCCCAGGCTGTTGGAAGGGGAAGGGAGTGTAGGATTGGGGGATGGGGGAATTGAGTAAAAAAGAAAAACAAAGAAAAACTGTGTGGCGATTGTTCGAGAGTGGGGCTAGGGAGAGGTGGAGAAGAGTATAGGAGAGATTAATGATGATGGAAAGAGTTGACTTGGGGTGGTGAACACACAATACAGTGTACAGATGATGTGATGTGGAATCATGCACATCAAATCTGTATAATTTTGTTAGCCAGTGTCACCTCAATAAATTCAAGAAAAAGGAAAATATATAAGTATATATGTATAACATTTGGACATCTTTCCAAATCAACTACATAGCATTCCGTTCTATGAATATGCTCCATTTTAAAAACCACTTTCTGACCAATGAAAAATTTTTAAAAATAGTTTTTTTTTTCAACTTCTGTTACAACAAAAACCATGGCAACACGTACCTGGACAGAAAAATACCTTTGTGATTAGGTGAGACTATCTAAGGACTCACTATTGGAAGTATGACTGGACATTGGGAAGTTAAGCATCAATTTATATTCCCACTGTCGCGGTGGAGCTCACATCCACACGCCCTGAGCAAGCAGCAAGGAGCCTTTCTTACTCGATTGGGGCCATTTTAACGCCCAACAGTAAAACAAGAAAAGAGAAGGGGCACATACTTTTTTAAATCATCATACTGCTTCTCAAACTATGAATGTAAGGTTTTTGTTTTGTTTTGTTCTTACTAAAAGTTCACAAAGCAACACAGCTAACCATCCTAAGGGCAGTTACAGGAAGAACCCCTACCTTCTGGGATATCCTGGGCAAGACTCAAGGCAATAGCCACAGCCCACTCCGGGTTGACTATGGAGAGTAAGTAGGACTCGATGGTCTGGGCGATCTTAGTTATTTCCTTTTTAATCAATGTGGAGGACTTAGCTGGTGGTGACTTCAAAAGTTTTGGCTTCAGTTTTTTTTCAAAGACATGCTTGGCGACAGACACATACAGAGTGTCCAAAGAAAACTTTAAAGAAAAAAAGAAAAGTTAAGGCTGATTGGTAGGTGAAAGAAAGCAGCGTAAAATCCTCTCCCCAGGACCCGATTAGTGAAAGGATAAGGAAGCACCTTGCAGAGCTGGTGCCCAGTACCTTCATTAACTTGGAAATGAGGAGCAGTACGGGGAAGGATTCTTCACTGAGCTCTGTAGCTAGAAAGGAAGCAAGGGCGGTGTGATTTGCTTACGAAGAAAATGTTGGCTACTCAGTAAAATTTGTAAGAAGTGAAAGAACATACAGAGGATTTTCCAGAAGTTCTGCGCCGTGCCAAAAAATATTAGATGGAAAGGCAGTCTGGTTTGGGCGGCTGATGGCAATGTTATCACATGCTCCAACATATACTGATACTCGAGGTCCACTGGGGGAGAAATTCTTCTGTAGGACTTCAGATGCTTTAGAAGACTCAATGCCTGAATCACAAGCAGAAACATTTTCCTTTGAGAATAAATTACCCATGTGTCTTAAAATCATCTACCTCTTGACTAGCCAGTGTAGCTCAGTGGTTGAGTATCAACCCATGTATGAACTAGGAGGTCTTGGTTTCATTGTGGGCTTGACCTCAATGAGGGGCATGCAAGAGGTAGCTGATCAATGATTCTCTCTCATCATTGATGTTTCTATCTCTCTCTCTCCCTTTTTCTTCTTCTCTGAAATTAAAAAAAGAAAAAAAAGAAAATCACCTACTCTATACCATCATAGATTTGTTTCTGAGATGGTATTATTTTCATCAAGATGATGGAAATCTTTTGTAGTTTTACCTTTAATGTTATTCTTCTAAACCATAATTAATATGGTCATGAAAGAAATTATACCATGTAAATCCAATGGAACCCTGCTGCTGGTGGGAGGTTTGGTAAAGGAGAGTTTGGCAGTTCCCTAGGCTCTCTTCAAATAGTTTGAGAGCTATCTCTAAAACACTTGATTTCATTTTAAATATAGATGCAGATCTAAAATCAACCCTCTATATCCTTTACTTCTCTTTGGTTTATATCTCATATTTCTCAGGCAAATATAAATTACCTTTTAAATAAACTCATTTTGAATAAAATCCAATTTAAAAAGAAGATATAAAAGCTACTATGACCAAAATTCAGAAAAAAACAACTAAGAAGTTACTGAAAGTACAGAAATAGAATGGAGTGAGTCCTAGACCTACTTACTAATAGAGAAAAGCTGACTCAAATATGGGCAACACGTACATGACATACCGCCCACCATAACCAATAGTTTTCCCTTAATTTTCCAAATCAGTCTGTTACTGACTTTGTTCTTAGATTTAAAACGCCTCGCTCCAGCAAAAACTAAATTAAAGTAAGTGATAAAAATATGGGAAGCACAAAAAAATTATTTCTGAATCCCTGTTAAAAAAAAAAAACTAGAATAAAACATGGAGTTTTGAGGAACCTCAAAGGACCGCCCAGAAAGACAGGAGATAATTTTTTAAGGATCAAAATAAAAATTAAAAAATAATTAAAAAATATATTTGTTATACCTGATTAATATTAATGTTGGTTATTTTTTCATCAGCTCTTTCAATAACTTTCAGGACAACTTCAACCATTTCATAGTCATAGGGATCCAACTATATAAAAACAAAAATATATCAAACCTTGAGAAGATGGTACCTGGCTGGAAGCTGGTTTTATTCAGGTATGTTCATTAGTATAGAGACTATAAATACAAAATCTCAGTGCACAGCAATGGTAAATTATTCTTTAAAAAACAAACTTTCTCACTTCTAAAATTAGTTCTGTTAGGATAAACATACACGCTTTAAAATGTCTCAAAATGACTTCTTTAAAGCTGGATAAAGCAATGTTGTTTTAATAAAGAGGTTCTTACAGCCTTAAAACCCTAAGAAGAAATATTTTAAAATTTTATAATTTTGGAAGATTGTAAAATTAAAATTCTATTTCTCCCACTTATGATGGGCAAATTAGAATAGAAGGAAACTGACCTTTTCTTGGAAATGACATAATTAAGAGTGTGGCCTTTAAGCAAATTTCTCCTAGGTCCCCATTCCAGCTCTAATCATACACAGACATGAATAGTTACCTGGGTGGCATCTATATGTTTATAAAAAGGAAATACTCTCTTTGTTCTCTGTTTCTACTTACATATCATTAGTTGTTGTTTTTTTCTTCATATTTTAAATGCCAACCCAAGGCACATGAATAACACTGAACAAAGTGGAAAGATGATTTCTATGGTGCCTAAAGATTTTGAGCAAGTTATATATAATTTTTGGCCAAAGCGCAAGCAAAATATAAAACTGAAGTATTTTTTGTAATCTTATTTCTCCTTCCATCTAACTTCATCCCACCACCAAACTACCTCTTGACATAAAAATTCCGGATCTCTAACAAAAAATAACAAGAAGGCAAACATGTATGCATGATGATATCCATTGAACAATTTATAGAGAAAAAAAGTTACAAATAATTTAAAAGTTCATCTATAAAGACTTGATAAAACACAGATTTCATCCATATTGTGGGATAACAAATACATATTTGTCAAAAATGAGATAGATGGATATTTTCTGACGAAATAATAATAATATAGTAAGTGAAAAAAGAGGAAGAGGATAATATTCTTAGTGTAAGATAGTCACCAAGCTATTAACATTTTTATTTATGGGAGTAGGGTTAACATTTTTCACGTTTTAGGTTTATACCTTTCTCTCTAGTTTTTCAAACAATATGTGCTATTTATTAAAATCGGAAAAAAAGACTGTATCTACTTTTTAAAAAAGAAACACTGCTGTATTAAGCTATATTAAAAATCTAAAATTACTTCAAAAGTTTATAAAACACCACAGGGCTTACATTTCCCATTTGTTCCTACACAGGTAATTAATTAAGTGGAGAGGGACATTTAAAATGGTCCAAAGTACTGATTCCACCCCCCCTCTACCTCACGGAGCACGCCACACTAAAGCTGATGACGAAGGCTGTGGTTCACGTCACCACAACTCTACCTTATGGAGTATCCCGCTGAGGCTGATGACCAAGTCTCTGGTGCTGGTCAGGAGCGGCACCATGTCCAGGACTTTGGCCAGCAGCCCGGCATGCTGCTGCGGGGCCGAGGCGGAGCTCGCGTCCCCCTGGCCGTGGCTGGCGCTGGAGCTGTGGAGCAGCGTTTCGATGAACAGCTGCAGAGCTGCATCACAGTTCAGCTGGAAGGCGCTAAGAGAAGTATTCCGTTACACACCGATCCCCGCACACGCATGCGCCTCCACACAAATTTCTCGGAAAACGTAAGTCCCTGCTCCTATCGCTGAAATCTAACCCTCCAGTTGTCCAGTCTTACCATCAACCAGCTAATCTGTCACCAGATTTCACTGCTGCCTTTAAAAAAAAAAAAGATCAAAGGTTATTCTTGCTCCTCTGCCACCTTGGAGCCTGTGGAGGCCTGGTGGCACCAGGATCCCTAAAATGACGGATATGTCTGGAAGGCTGTGGTCCAAGATCATTTTTGTGACTACTAGCAGGGTATCTGGAACCAGAGAGAGTACTCAGCTCTTTTAAAAATTGAAGGTATTTATGCTCACGATGAGATTGAAGCCTATCTAGGCGTGAGATATATAAACTGATAATATGCAATAAAAACTGTAAAAATTAAGTGAGATGTGTGTGAAAGCTCTTTGAAACTAATAATGTGCCAGGAAATTGGTCATTCTATTAGAAACATCTAAGATATAAATTACCAATCATCTGTTCCTACTCATCACAGTAAATTGTATCTGTAAGTAACATTTAACTTTTTTATTCACTTATTAAACTATTTTTCAAAATTCTCCCTAAATCCTCTTTTTCACTGATTTTGTATTTAAGATTACCTTGCTCCTATTAGAAGTTTAATGGCTCAAGTAAATACTCCCAAACTTCCCTGACTGTGGGAGTCATCTGCAGCTCCTATTAAGGATCAGATTCCTGGGCCTTTGCCCAGACCTGCCGGAGAAACACCAGGGAAGGGCCCAGAAATCTGTACTTTTAATCATGTGTCCTAGGCGATGCCAATCATGAGGGGAGTTTGGGAAAGCACTTAAAAAGGTGATATCTTAAGAGAATTTAATCCTGGATTTATTCAGTTTGAGGATGAGCAAAAGAAAACACCATGCCTAGCCAATGTGGCTCAGGGGCTGAGTGTTGACCTATGAATCAGGAAGTCAGGGTTTGATTCCCAGTCAGGGAGGGTACATGCCCGGGTTTTGGGTAGATCCCCAACAGGGGGTGTGCAGGAGGCAGCTGATTAATGATTGTCTCCAATCAATGATGTTTCTATCCGTCTCTCCCTCTCCTTTCCTTTCTCTGAAATCAATTGGAAAAAAAAAAAAATCAGAGGTCTGGGGACCACAGGTAATAATCATCCCTACTACTGTGCTCTCACGGTAAGGATTGCCACAGTTTATATGGCGAACAGCAAAAATACCATTCAAGTTTTAAGAGTTACCTGCAATATTCCAGAATGAGGCTTGTGTCCGTATCTGTATTCTCCACAAGAGCTTTAATGAGGTCTTTCTTGGTGAGAAAATGTTGCCTGAAAACCGGCTGAAAAGAAATCTAGAAATAAAAAGATCAAAATAAAAAAACCCATTAAACTGAAATGCATTAGAATAAGGGCACCATCATATTGTGTCTTTTTTACTATCTTTTTTTAAATAGAAAAGCATTTTTCTGAGACTCCCCCAACTTGTTTTTTTTAGCACACTACCCAATTTGACCACCATTCGGAGACTTCAGGTATATTTCGCGATGGGTACAAAATCCCTCTCAGTCACATTAACCCTTGCCTCTTCAGCAGTAAGTTTGGTTGTTAGCAACACCAGTCTCATGATTGCATAGGAGTTACACCCCAAAACACATACCATTGCTGTACTGGTTACATTCTTGGTAGGTCAACTATTTGCATATTAAATAAAACGTTTTACATTTAGTCAAGAAAAATAGGATTTTGTTTGTGTTTGCAAAGTAAAAATAAGGGCCACTTACTTTTCCCTAGTCGGAGTTCTTAAAGCTTAGTGCACTTGTACCCTACATTTTAATATTATCTTAAGCCAAATATCAGCAGCACAAAAGTATGAGGCTAAAGGCTAGGCCTGAAATAGCATAAATGTCAATGAATGCTAGACATATTCCTATAAATGAGAAAAGTAAACAGATGAAAATGATGTCAAGCCTCTTCTAATTTTTTAAAAAATATAAAGAAAATGAGACAAAAGGCCCCTACTTCTTTGAAAGTACCAATGAGTGTACTTAATATATACATACACACACATATAAACATATATTTCTCTCCCCAAAAGACCGAGATCTCTGAAGTTTTCTAACTGGGAAGATATTAGAATGTATGGAATTTTCAGTGCCACAGAGAATACTTACACCAAGTTTACCAAGGCGAATACCCCACTGGGCATCAGTACTTAGTTCACAAAATCTGAGCTCCATTTCTGTTTCATGATAGAGACTAGCCAGCTGAGAGCCCACCAGAGATATTGCCTAAAAAATGAAAACAATTAAAATTCAACTGCACACAGAATATGTTCCAATACCTTTTAGATGAAAACCAACAATAAAAATCATAACCTTTCTTTCTGCTAGTAATGAGACATGCTATATATTGCTCTGTACACAGTCATTGCTTATACAACATTCAGATCATTTAGCTTTAGGCATGAAGCAAAAGCAACTTTCCTCAAATTTTAAAACACAGACATCAAAGAGAAATTTTGCATTAATTAAACTTTGCCGTACAAAAAAGAACAATGTCATAGCTCAAAGGATTCAAATACATTAGAATAGCATAAGAAATGAGGTCTATGGCTGCATACAGATTTTAAGAAATAAAACATTGTAATTCTTTTGGCTGAGCAATGCTTAGGACATGCATATGTTCACCAAAGTGCCACTAAGTCAAACAAAAGCTGGCAGAAACCAAGTGAGTTAGTATGACATTCCTTCTGTGAAATCTTAAGATCTGATGAAAGAGCCAACTTCCTTTTTTCCCCCAAATTTTCAATATTTCTTAAAAAAATATTTTTTATTGATTTCAGAGAGGAAAGGAGAGGGAAAGATAGAAACATCAATGGAGAATCATTGATTGGCTGCACAACCACACTGGGGATTGAGCCCGCAAACCGGGCATGTGCCCTGACTAGGAATTGAATATGACCTTCTGGTTCATAGATTGATGCCCAACCACTGAGCTATGCCAGCTAGGCTAAACTTCAATATTTTAAGTATTAACAGTGTGTACTCCCAGGTCATACCAAAATTTTGTCGTAATTCTGCCATGCTTTATCGATGAGCTTCCAGAGGTTTTCAAACACTTCTTTTTGGGGTAAGAGAGTGCAGTAACTCAATGCCAAGTCAAGATCCACCAGGCGACAATTGAATACCTATGGGAAGAAAG
The DNA here is from genome assembly GCA_011751065.1 of Lasiurus cinereus. Classification (NCBI taxonomy): domain Eukaryota; kingdom Metazoa; phylum Chordata; class Mammalia; order Chiroptera; family Vespertilionidae; genus Lasiurus; species Lasiurus cinereus. The sequence continues at coordinate 14,896,787 of JAAGEH010000417.1, read as the reverse complement.
TACCCAGAGAAGCAAATTCTTTACCATCAAAACAGAAAATGGGCTCTAAAAGTTCATCATTAAATTTAATTACAGACCCTATTAAACAACAAGCATTTCACACAAGGTTAGTTATTGTAACACAGTTCCAATTTGTTTAGTTGTAATGTCCTTTATCAATATTAGAAGTTTAAGGAAAGCAACTATAAGAATTGTGTTCTAGCACTGGCCAGTTTTGGCTCAGGGGATAGAGCACTGGTCTCCAGACTGAAGGGTCCCAATATTGATTCTGGTCAAGGGCATGAACCTCGGTTGCATGCTCGATCCCTGGCCCTGATCAAAGTGCATGCAGGAGGCAACCAAATTGATGTGTGTTTCTCACATTGATGTTTCTATCTCCCTTCCACTCTCTCTAAAAATAAATAGAAAAATATCCTTGGGTGAGGATTAACAAACAAAAACAAAAAAAAATGATTGTGTTTTTTTTTTTTAATATATTTTTTTATTGATTTTTTACAGAGAGGAAGGGAGAGAGATATAAAGTCAGAAACATCGATGAGAGAGAGACATTGATCAGCCGCCTCCTGCACGCCCCACTGTGGAGATGTGCCCGCAAGCAAGGTACATGCCCCCAACCGGAATCGAACCTGGGACCTTTCAGTCCGCAAGCCGACGCTCTATCCACTGAGCCAAACCGGTCTTGGCATGATTGTGTTCTTTATGGCACAGTAACCTTACCCTTTCTTTTGAATGATTACCTTATCACTTTCTTCAAATCTCCTCCCCCTCTTCATTCTTTTTAAAAAATATATACATTTTTTTAAATTAAATCTTTATTGTTCATATTATTACATTTGTTTCTCTTTTTTCCCCTCCATAGCACCACTCCACCCAGCTCCCACCCTTCCCTCTGCCCTTACCTCCCTCCCATTGATCTCATCCATAGGTGTATGATTTTTGTCCAGTCTCTCCCTGTACCCACCTCACCCCTTTCCCCCTGAGAATGATCACTCCACTCCCTTTCTGTGCTCCTGATTCTATTATATTCACCAGTTTATTCTGTTGATCAAATTTTTAATTCACTTAATTTTTAGATTCATTTGTTGTTAGATATGTATTTGTTGTTCATAAAAAATATACATTTTTATTGATTTCAGAGGAGGAGAATTGGAGAGAGAGATAGAAACATTAATGATGAGAGAGAATCATTGATCGGCTGCCTGCTGTAAGCCCCACACTGGCATCAAGCTTGCAACCTGGGCATGTGCCCTCACCGAGAATCAAACTGTGAGCTCAACCATTGAGCCATGTGGGCTGGGCTCCCTCTTCAGTCTAAACCTGAAACATCAGAAGCAATCAGAAAAGAGAGAGAAAAAAACCATCCAAAACAAAACAGCTTACCAAGAACAGATACTCACTTTGTGCAATAGTGTTGCAGCATTCCCCCTGACAAATGTAATGGCTTTCTCTTTCAGCGCCACCATAACTTCCCTGGAGTTAACTAACATGGCTTCTCCAAACAACTTTTAAGAGAGAACAAAAAAACTTGTTAGGTTCACTTCTATGCATCATTTCAAAAACTTTCACCAATATATGCAAAAAACATGGGCAATTAATCTACAATGACAGAACTGGGGCTGGGGAGAACTGACTGGGAAAGGGCAAAAAGGAATCTTTTCAAATATCTAGATTTTCATTATTTATTTATTTAAAATATTTTTATTTATTTCAGAGCAGGAGGGAGAGGGGAGAGATAGAAACATCAATGATGAGAGAGGATCATCGACCGGCTGTCTCCTCCATGCCCCCCACAGGGGATGGAGCCTGAAAGCTAGGCATGTGCCCTCACTGAGAATTGATCCATAACCTCCTGGTTCATAGGTCAACACTCCACCACTTACCTACACCGGCTGACCTCAAATAGCTAGATTTTTAAATCAGTCTATACCTTTTGAGTCTGTATCTTAATTGTGGTGAATAAATTGGTTGACAAACTTCAAACATGTGCATTTCAATTTTGAAAGCTAGACTTCAATGAAGTTTATTTTTAAAAACTGTTATTGATAAATAGCAGCTGAGTAGTAGCAATGATTGCAACCCCCTGAGACCAGCTTCAAAGGCAAGTTACAAACAGGCAGCTTGTCTTCTAGAATCTGTTCACTGATGCTTTCGGGAAGTAAGTATAATTTGGGTCACAAGAGAATAAACAGCAGGCAGAGAGTTTTGGCCTCATGTGACCTCTGACCTCGGAGGTTTCCTCATTTGGAAAATGGCGAGTCTTGGGGTTGCTACAAAGATTGAATATGAAATGTGTGCAAGGATCTGAATACCATCTGAATTTTAGGGAAACTCAACAAATGTTTCTTAAATATGACAAATTATTGATTTGTTATAGAGCCAAATAGGACAATGTGGACCCCAAATGCCTCTTTTGGCAGTGTTTGTGTGTCTGTATTCACCCAAAGTACCTTTTCACTCAAACTGGCATCCATGAAGTTTGACACAGAGTACTGAAGACAGGTACCAAATGAAAGAACGACGAATCTCAGAGCCAGCTCCCACTGGCTCGATTCTTGCAGGCTCTGAAGCAGGGCGGAGATGGAATTTATACGAGGTAATAAAGTAAGGCTGTCTCCTGTGAAATGATAAAAGTATTTTAATATTTAGGTATTTTTGAACAAATTAGATCATATTATTAGAAACTGTTTGGAGGGACAGAAATACTTCATTGGAGATAATGGTCTCCAAGTCAGTAAATGAATCAACAATACAGGTTGATTTAAGCCAGAAAATCTTGATGTCCACTAGATTATGAGGTATTTTGATTGTGACTTGCCTATTTTGAGATGCTTAAATCATTACCTGAGGAAACCATTTCTCCACTTGGAAGACCAAATTTTATGAACAGCTTCAAAAGTTAATGCTATAAAGTCTAATCACATAGTTTTCTGACCCTTTGAAAGAATAACAATGTAATAGTAACCTTATATAACAAAAGGGTAATATGCAAATTGACCCTAATGGTGGAACAACCACTCAGCCAGTCATTGAGACGCACTGACCACTCTGGGGCCCTTTCCCTGGCTGGCAGGCTCCCATCACCTGATGGCGAACAGGGAACCAGAGGTGGGTGGCAGAGGATGCAGACAGCGCCAGGCCAAGGCCCCACCCTGCCAGTCACCCCACACGCAGAGGGCGACCCACAGCAGAGGTGGGCCGGCGAGCAGGTGGGAACAGCCAACCTCTTGGTCCCTCCCCCGGCCAGCAGGCTCTAATAGCCTGATGGCAAACTGGAAACCGAGAGTGAGAGGAAGCGTAGGCAGGGCCAGCTGCCGGGGAAGATGGCCCTGATGGCAGGCCAGGCCTAGGAACCGTACACGTGCACACATTTTGTGCGCTGGGCCTCTAGTAAATAAGTAACTATATTAAGAACATTAAGTCAGAGTCATATTCAGGATTTTAAGGAATATCTACATTGGTATATTTACAAAATCATCATACAAAGGCTGTGCATTTCTGGTGTCAAATACCTTCACTAATGGAGCAGTACGGTAAACTCGCAGAATCCAGGGGATGTCTCTTGCTTTCTACAAAAGAGAATAAATTAAATAAAACTCAAGACAATTAACTCTCCCATGGAGCACATATGCATACCACAGAGGCATTCTTTTGTGTCTGGCTTCTTTTGCTTAGCATGATGCCAGGGAGGTTCATCTACATTACTATGTTGTTCTAGTTGCAAACTTCTATAATTTAAACTCCTGTCAATAAAGCAGAGATACACAGATAATAAAGGCCATGAATGAGATTTACCAGCTAGAGGGACCAGTGATGAAATCAGCTCGTAAATAACAGGAAGCACCATCTGCGACTCAAGAACAATTCCATCCTCACTGAAGAAGTCGCTGTAGGACCACTCTTCATATGGGTCTTTGTGTGTTCCAAAGGAAGTCTAAAGACAAATCGCACAGAAAAGATACTCATAAGGAAACTCCAAAGCAAACAACACTATCCTCACCAAGCAGAATCCAGAATCAGGGATATTAGAATCAAATACAGTGTGATGGTCAAATATAACTACATAGTCTCTTCCTTCTGGTCGATGGCTTATAACAATGCCATTTTATTTTACTACCTATTTAAAATATATCTTTACTGATTCCAGAGAGAAAGGGAGAAGAGGAGAGATAGAAACAGCAATGATGAGAATCACTGATCAGCTGCTTCCAGTATGCCCCACACTGAGGATCTGACCTGCAACCTGAGCATGTGCCCTGACTGGGAATTGAACCGTGACCTCCTGGTTCATAGGTTGATGCTCAACCACTGAGTCACACTGGCCAGTCTACCAATGCCATTTTATGTTATGTTATTTATTTTATTTTAAAATTCTCACCCAAGGATATTTTTCCATTGATTTTCAGAGAGAGGGGAAGAGAGGAGAGATAGATAGAAATATCAATGTGAGAGAAACACATCGATTCGTTACTTCCTGGACATGCCTGACTAGGGCCCCATCCAGGAAGAAGCCTGAAACTGAGGTATGTGCCCTTGACCCGGAATTGAACCCAGGACCTCCGTCTGCAGGCCTACACTCTATCCACTGAGCCAAACCAGCTAGGGCAACAATGCCATTTTACTTTATTTTATTTTTTAAATATATTTTATTGATTTTTTTACAGAGAGGAAGGGTGAGAGATAGAGTTAGAAACATCAATGAGAGAGAAACATTGATTAGCTGCCTACTGCACACCCCCCACTGGGCATGTGCCTGCAACCAAGGTACACGCCCTTGACTGGAATCGAATCTGGGACCCTTCAGTCCTCAGGCTGACGCTCTATCCACTGAGCCAAACCAGTCAGGGCAACAATGCCATTTTAAATTAAACTGTTAGCCTAAGATAAGGACAATGCTCAGAGTGCCTTGTTTGAGGCCAATATTTCCTAAGACTGTGCAAATTAGAGGCAATAAATGTGACTGGAAAAGAAGTGGCTTCATGCCCCTGGTCCAGCATAAGAAACTACAAGAGATCAGCCAGTATTTGTGTAGACTACACATGTGACTTAAAAAGTGGTGCGTAGGAGCGGCAGAGCTTTGGCTTAAGGAAAAAATTCAAAAGCAATTTACTTTCATTAGGATTTCCCCGTCATCCATCTGGCACTGTCTGGAAAGTTCTACTGCCATGAGAGTATATTTACATAGTTCTAGAGCATCTAGGAGAAAATCTGAAAGACAATCAATAAACATCATTAAACTAATAGTAAACTTATTTAGAATACTGACAACCTTTTAATAATCATGATTCAAAATTCTAAGGAAGGCCACAAAGCAGAAAGGTTTCCACATAACCCTAAGAAATGCAAGTCAAAGGATTTCTTGAGCTTGGCTGGAAAATAAGACCAGGTATGGGGGTGGGGCAAGGAATTTCACAGTCCTACAAAAGTGAACATCATCACGGTCCGAAATGACATCGTAACTATTTGGTAAGGTTTTAATAATCCCCATAGAGAATGGATCATAATCATCCCTTTGTAAAATGGAGATACGAGGGACCTCTTCTCTCGAGACTGCAATGTCCAACTGTAAAGGGTAATATTTGGGAGCTAAGTATGACATGAACCACAGAAGATCAAACTCTGTAGGACAAATCTTGTCACCTGGACTGCAGGTGGTGGCAGCTTGGCATGCGAGGTCATGTATTGCGGAAGGAAGGCTTAGTCCCACAGGTGCTGTCATCGGAACGTCGTTAGCCAACATCTGACAAAGCTTCTGACACGTCAGAAACAGCAGTTTCCCAGTGTCCGTGTTGCAGTGATACTTAAACAAGTCTCTACGGAAGAAAGGAAGAGTTGGAAGTTAGAACCCTCTTATTGAAGGTAAGTGCCCTGGCCTTTCTTGGATCAATATACAACCACGGACAACTTTTAAAATGACTTCAGGGTCTCTAGTTTGTTTTGGTTTTCAACTTGTTTAGGATACTGTTAACTGTCAGATGCAAGGTGACCTAACCACAATGGTTAGGTTACCTAACGATGCAGCATTAGTCCGTTGTCCTCTATGTTACCACCTTCGGACCCAGAAGCACGCAGGGGGAGAAACCAAGAACCACTGTGGTGGAAAAGGAAGTGTCACTGGCCCTACCCTGCCCACCGTAGAAGTAAACAAAGCAAATGCTCCCTCCAAAGAGCTGTGAGGTGCGGAGAGCCGAACGCACCTGCACTTTTGCAGCGCCGTTCCCACCTTCCCATCGTTTAGTGCCCTCAAGATCAGCTCGGCCTCCAGCTCCTGCTCGGACACCCGCAGGGCCAGCGCCTGTCGGTGCAGCTTGGACTCGGTGCTCAGACTCTCTTTGACAGCTGCCGGCTCTGCGGTGCCCCTGGGTTTGTGCTTTGCCCGCGCCACTTCTTGAGCTTTGAGGTACTGTTCGCGGAGCTCTGCTACCAGGGAAGGATTGCTGTAATCTTCAAAAGCAAGAAAGACCTCAAAGTTCTCCTGCCACAAGGAAAGCAAGACAGAGCCCCCAGACTGTTTAGTTCATCCATTGTAAAAAGCATCGGGATATCTCCAACCTCTTCCTTCCCACTCCCTCAGCGATTACTTATGTAAATTAAGGATTTAAGACTGCATATAATGTCTAAGCTCTATGCTGTACACTGAAATGGATATAATATTGTCAACTGTAACAAAAAGTCTTTTAAAGTTAAAACAAAAAACACTCACAGTTCAAGTTATGAAAGTAACAACATCATGACAAGTTTAGAAAATAGGAAAACATCACTTGCACCCAGGTGTTCCCACCTTCAGCATTATGGACATTTGGGCCAGAACCATGGGGATCCCTGAATAAGAGGGAGAGAGGGATAGGTACTCGATTTGGGTGACTACTCTGGAGGCTGGAAAAACCCAGCTTTGCTCTTTCTATCCTAACTCCTGGTTGGCTGCTGGCTTTAGACCGAGAATGGATTTTTCTGATCCAGTAAATCTATCCCACGGAAGCCCAGGTGAAGACACCAAGAGGTGGTGGTGGGAGTGAGGCAGACCTTTCACCTGGCTGCCTTACTTCAGGGCAGGGTTTCTCAATCCTGCCAGATGAGTCTTTGGGATGGGGGCTGCCTTGTGTATAGTAGGACATGTAGCAGCATCCCTGGCCTCCACCCACCAGATCCGATGTCATAAATGTTCAATAACAGTAGCACAGAAAATACACATGACTTTGCCTGGATCAAAACCACTGCTTTAAAAATCTCTCTTTCAAACTTAAGAACATAAAGAAGTTAACTTATGCTGACTCTCCAGGTGCTTTTCATGGAGACATCTGTTGACTAATATAGAAGGTCTCAAACTTTTGGTGCAGCACCCCTGGACACTCTGAGGACCCCCAAGAAGTTTGCTTATGGGATATCTATCAATTATTACCATATTAGAAATTAAACTTGAGAAATTTTTTAAAACAAAAGGGGCTATAAAAGTGTCTTCAGAGTGACGACGTTATCACTTCACAAAGTCTATGAACAAAACACCCTAAACAATTCCTTATTATTGCTATCAAAGTAGTTTTTATCTCATGGCCTCCGGAGAGAGTTTCAGGGTCCCTTAGAATTCCATGGGCTATATTTTGAGAGTTAAATCTGCCAGCATTAATTTAAGTTTTCACAAAGAGATTCTCTTTTGATAAAACTTTTTTTCTATTTAATAAAATTTATTCCTTAACTTTGAAAGTCCTTTTATTTAAACAATTTTTTTATATTAGGAAGACCCTAGAGCCAAAATAAAATTAATTATTTTCAAATCTCAAATCTTAGGACAGTTAAATCAAAGGTAACAAGTATTAATCTTTAAGAAAGCTGAGTGTCTAAAATAAAACTATGTAGAAAAAATATTTAAGACACTATGAAAGAGTAGACAGGATATCCAGTCTCTGAAGGCCTGTGCAGAAAACTTTAAGGAGGGGCTGACCATCTATGTCAAAGGCACTGAGTAGTCCAGTAATAATGTTCAATACAGCTTAATACCTTTACCTGTAAGCTAGCAACAGTTTTAAATAGATTCAACATGTCTTCACATTCATCCTTCATCTGCAGATTGTCTGTAATTAAAATTTTTAGTTATAGCAGACATCCAAGTTCCCACATTATCAGAATTTATAAAAGCCAAAATTTTAATTAGCTAGGTCTATTGAGATGCTGATTTAAGACAACTTAAGTTCAAAAAGAAATCTAATTATTCTTTTGGAAGGTACAAAAGAGAAGTTTATAGATTACAAGAAAACCGGCAATTTTTCTGAAATAAAATGTAGCTCTTTTTTCTGCCCTCGAGAGTTACTTTGTTAATCATTTTATTTAAGTTCAAGATTAAATAGGTTCCTGCCCATCATAACCAAATGATAAGAAGAAATATAAATAAAAAGTGCAAGGCACCAAAGAAGTCTAGTCTAGCACGAAATAGCTTACTGAGACATAAAAGAATGGAAAGTTGATTTCAGTAACATCTATTCTTATGCTACAAATCAATAGGATAAGGCAAGGAAGACTTTTCACGAAGAAAAGTGGGTGGGGTTAGCAAAAACCATCAGAGCCGAACAACTGTGGGTCAGGGTAAGATTGGCGTTGATGCTCCCTTCTGAACAGGATAAACTTTAGAACAAAGCCAAGGTGAGGGGACAGAGGTACATGTTACCTTTCTGAATGTCGCACAGTATTTTAAGAATGTCTACTGAAGTCTTCACTACAGACATTCTCCAGGCCTTGTCCTATAAAGAAAGAGGCAAAATGAAATCTACTTCCTTATTTGCCACTTTGGTAGTACACACACATAACAAATAGATGAAAACTATGGGATTAGAAAAAAACAGTACAAAAATTGCTGGAAAGTCCCTCTCACAAGCACTCCCAGTGCATTTCCACATTTCAGGTCTCGCTCTTTATGCCCCTCCACCTTCCACGCGCCCCCCCCGCACCGCACCCCTATGAGTCACCTTTGCCTTTCCCTCTCCTAAGCTCCAAAGGCCCTGCTTTTGCTTCTGTAATGTGTCTCCTGAGCCCATGCAGTCCAACTGGCTTATTTCTGCTACCTTTGTAACTTTCTAAATAAACTTTCTCTTACAATTTGAAAAAAAAAAATTTGCTGAAAAATTGAGACTTCTGTTACTGGGAGCTGGGGAACCAAGAAATGTCCTCCCTGCTGTCCCCTCCCCCCAAAAAAATACCACATACCTCATTTCTCTTTTTAAAATTAAAAAATTATGTGAACTGCTGAGACAGGTTAGGAGGTATCTCTCTCTAAAGGTTTAAAAAACTTAGCTACCCTGGGTAAATTAGGTATTTAGTTCCTTATTTCTATAAAGAAGTGAACTGGCTCTCTTGAAATGGTTTCTAAGTTTCAACCTTCTAAGATAATTTATATTTATACTATTTCTGTGGCTGACATTTGATAGTAATGACCATGACCCATACAATGAGGAAAATTGTTTATATTGCAAGGCATGATGGGAAACTCCTATGTACAACAAAGACTTCAATTAATCCTAATTCATTTAGTGTGGGCTCAAGCCAAAGCTATGGACGTTTATCTTTATTTTTTAAATTTTTTATTTTTTTTGAATTTATACCAACTTATTATTAAAATGGCATTTTTTATTATTTAAAAAATGTTTTTATTGATTTTGAGAGAGAAAAACATCAATTGGCTGCCTCCTGCACGCCCTCTACTGGGGATTTAGCTCACAACCTGGGCATGTGCCCTGACCTGGAATCCAATTGGTAACCTCTTGGTCTATGGGTTGATGCTCAACCACTGGGCAACACGGCCAGCTGGCTTTTTTTCTAGATAGAGCATCAACACAGGAATGTTTATATTAGGCCAGTCTAGCAGTGAGAAGAGCAGATATTCACATTTGAACTTATACCTTATTGCTTCCTCTCCATAAAAATTGGATTTATCTACATTTTATTCAGTGAAAACCTCACCTCTTTAGAACCATCTGGTTCTTCTTGCATTGTCAATCGTGCCCATATAATGACTCTTTCTGCAGTCTTCCTAGCTTCCTCTGGAGGCAGAGACCTCAGCAAAAGCACACAGTCCTCACCCTATAAGTAATGTTTGATGGAAGAAAAAACAGTTAACAGCTTTGTGCAAAACAAACAAACAAACAAACAAAAAAACAGTTGGGACTTACTTCTCATTTTTTATTTAAAGATAAAAAAATATTTTGAAAACTAGATTATAGCCCAAACCGGTTTGGCTCAGTAGATAGAGCGTCAGCCTGCGGACTGAAGGGTCCCAGATTCGATTCCGGTCAAGGGCATGTACCTTGGCTGTGGGCACATCCCCAGTAGGAGGTGTGCAGCCTCGAGGCAGCTGATTGATGTTTCTCTTTCATCGATGTTTCTAGCTCTCTATCTTTCTCCCTTCTTCTCTGTAAAAAAATCAATAAAAAATATATTTAAAAAAACAACAACAAAAACTAGATTACGATAAGATAAAAAAATATGAACATTCTGTTGATGATAACAAAGAAATTAAATTAAAATATCACTCATTGTACTTTGTAATTCTATGCTTATTGAATTATGGAAAAATAATGACACTTCTGAATAAAAATAAAAAGCCCATGTCCTATTCTGTAGTCAAAGGGTTCCACAGAAAATCTGAATTTTGTTAAGTAGTAAAGAGTGTGAAAACCCATTAGCTATTCACAAAACACTTTACAGAACCTATAGAATGAAAAACATCATCAACCTAACGGTCAATGTTTTTATCTTGGTATAACTTTATCTTGTCTTAATCTATGTAGCTGATAATTCGGTTGTTTTCAGTTTTTAATAGTTTCGCTAACACAGTAACCATATGAAAGAAAGGACACTATAAAACTTTCAAACCTGGTCTCTATCTATCAGGTCTATAATCCTCAGACTGTAGATTTCATCAGAAGGCAACATATATGCTTGGGCCACCTTCAAAGCATCTTCTAAGGAGGATGGGACATCTTGTTTGAGAATGTATCTGACCACCCTCTGAAATAGATACAATATATACATTAATTTCTTTGTTATAAAATCTCACAAAGAAGCCAAAAATCATCCATTCAAAAGGTAAAAGTACTCATTAAAATAAGACCCACCCTAACCAGTTTGGCTCAGTGGACAGAACATCTACCATTGAAGGGTCCCCGGTTTGATTCTAAACAAGGGCATGGTTGTGGGCTCGTCTCCACTGGGGGGCGTGCAGGAGGCAGCTGATTGGTTTCTCTTTCATTGATGTTTCTAACTCTCTATCACTATATATTTAAAAAATAAAAATTAAGAAAATAAGGCAGCAAAAAAAAATTAAGAAAATAATGCAGCAAAAAAAAAAAAAAAAACTAAGCTGGAGAAGCTGAAGAGGCAGGAAGGACCCTCCCGCCCCTGCAGTCCTGGGAGGGAGCCCGGGCCCAGACGCCCTGTGTGCAGGTTCTGGCCCAGAGCGGGGAGAGCCGGGTCCCTGCTGGTTTGAACCGGAGGCTGGGAGGAGGGCGGCGGAGGGCTCCAGGGGCGGAGGAGGGGACCCTGCAGTGCTGTCCGCGGAAAAGGCCGTGTAAAACCCAGCCCAGCCCGGGGCTCAGTGCGGAGCGCCAAACCGGAGGGCGCGGTGCGCGGTCCGTCCAGGGGCAGGCAGGCCCTGGCACAGGACGCCGCCCTCAGGCGGCAGCGGGCACGGACCGCGCGCACCCGCAGGTCGGGGTCGGGTCGGGGTGCGGTTTACGGGACGGCGCGGAGGAAGCCCCGCCCACTCGTCCCTGCAACCCGCCGGCCTGACCACCCTCCCGGCGGGCGACCCCCGCGTCCGTCCCCACAGAGCGCGTGGCCGGGAGCCCGGCCCCCGCCCCGCCGCTCGGCCTGGGCGGCCCCTCCGCCGCGGGCTCCGCTCTCCGCCCTGCGGTGCCGAGGCGGGCGAGGCCGAGGCCGGGCCCACGGACCGGGGGACACGGCCTCCGGCGCTGCCTGGGACGCGGCTCCTTTTACAACGTGGCCTTTCTCTCTCCGTTCAGCGAGGCGGCATCGCCCCCATCCGGGCCAGAGGACATTTAAAGGCGCGCTCATTGGCCGAGGCCCGTGTGGCTCAGTGGATAGAGCGTCGGCCTGCGGACTGAAAGGTCCCAGGTTGATCCCGATCGGGGGCATGTACCTTGGTTGCGGGCACATCCCCAATAGGAGGCGTGCAGGAGGCAGCTGATTGATGTTTCTCTCTCATCGATGTTTCTAACTCTCTATCCCTCTCCCTTCCTCTCTGTAAAAAATCAAGAAAATATATTTTAAAAAAAACCATGTATGAAACATTAAAAAATTATTTACATTCTGCCCTGACCAGTTTGGCTCAGTGGATAGAGTGTCAGCCTGCGGACTGAAGGGTCCCAGGTTTGATTCCAGTCAAGGGCATGTACCTTGGTTGAGGGCACATCCCCGATAGGAGGGGTGCAGGAGGCAGCTGATCGATATTTCTCTCTCACTGATGTTTCTAACTCGCTATCCCTCTTTTCCTCTCTGTAAAAAATCAATAAAATATATTTTTAAAAAGTTTATTTACATTCTGTCTTTTATGACAGGCCTGCCCAACTCCCCCTTCCTTAGCTTACTTGGGATATAAATGAAAAATCAAACATAATATATATTTAAGGTGTGCAATGTGATGATTTGATATATTCATTTAGTTTCTTAATTTACCATCTGTTGTACTCTCTACTCTAATAAACAATTAAGTGCCCTATCGACATTCTGTTTGACAAAAGGAAGTTAGTGGAGAACCTAACTCTATTACCTTGAAGAACATGAAATTCTCATTAAATTTCCCAGATTGCTCTAGAAATGGGGTCCAAAGACTCTTCATCATTGAACTTACCATTATTTCCTTATTTAAGAGGTTCACCTCCCTTATTCCGTAGCCTCGTAAAAGTTTTTTCATTTCCATGAGTTTGTAACTCTCTTGTAGTAACTTGACCCTAAATGTAAATTTATTGGTATTAAAATGGATTATCTTCTTTTATGAAAAGCCAGGGGACATGGTAAAGGACAGAACACCAGAAATGACTGTCAACTCAATACAGGGGGTTTATCCAACATCAACAAAGTTGTTTGGGCTTCAATCTTACTTGGGGTGGTCCATTTCCAAGTGCTGTTTCACCAGCTGCTCCACCGCTGCATTCCAGGGGACCACGGCTGCGTTCATCATCTTAAGCACAGCGTCGAATATGAGCTACAAAGAGACACACACAGGGCATGAGTAGCCTGCGAGGTCATGCAGATTAATGACATTGCCTAAGCTACAACAGAGGGCCTACATCTATTGGATGACTGCAAAAGTACACCTTTCTTCTGATTTTCACACATAAAGGTAATGTTATTAAAAAATATATTTTCTCTGCTGGAAATTAAGTCACATAACTATTACTTTCTACAGATTGTGTTTAAAAATATTTTTTCATGAGTTTTTTATTCATATTTTATAATGGTGCTTAATAACAGTGAAATAGAAATAAAGGCATATTGTAATATATTTTTCAAATGTCTTTATGTTTGAAATACCATATGCATTCAATTGTCTATGGTGGTTCTTCTTGGGTGGGAATAAGAAAATGTTCACTTTTAATTTTCATAATTAAAGAAAATAAAATTATGGGTAGTTTTTTAAATTATTTCTATTCCTTTTTCTTTCTACACAAATTCTTTTTTGATGAGAAAATAAGTGTAAAGAAAAGGTGCAATGCTGAGGAGGAAACTGCCTGGTCACCATGTACTCACGTCTGTGTCAGATAAACATCCTATGACTGCCATGGCTTTTGCTTCCCATGCTGTCTCAAAGAGTGACGTGGACTTTGAGCTACATCTCTTCAATAAATCCTAGTGAGGGATAAGCACATATATTTTTATTTTTTGAATATATTTTATTGATTTCTTACAGAGAGGAAGGGAGAGGGATAGAGTTAGAAACATTGATGAGAGAGGAACATTTATCAGCTGCTTCCTGCACGCTCCCCACTGGGGATGTGCTCACAAACCAAGGTACATGCCCGTGACCAGAATCGAACCTGGGACCTTTCAGTCCGCAGGCCGGTGCTCTATCTGCTGAGCCAAACCGGTTAGGGCAGCACATATATTTTTAAATTTAAAACTCTGACTAAAACAACAACAAAAAGGTAAAACGCACATACAGGTACAAATAACCTTTATGGATGTGTGAAAAATACAAAAACTTCTACTTAGCAAATGGTAAAAAAATAAAACATAGTATTGCTAAAACCTTGGCCTTCACTTTTACATGGTACGGAAAACCTATGAAGGAAACATTCTTGAAGAATCTATAAATAAGATTACTGCACCTTATTAATGTCTACAAAAAGTAACTAATATTTATAGAGCGCATGTTCCTATTATCTCACAATAATCATTTGTAGAAAGCCCAAATATTATCCTGTTTTGTTCAAGATTACCAATCAATAACAGTTAACCCACATTCTTAATCAATAATCTGCACAAATCTTAACGGTAAAGCATTAAGTGTTTAACTCAAAGGACTTAATAATACATCGTATTAAAACTTAATGCAGTCACATACTGCATAGATGCAAGAAAACAGACTAGACGTCAGGAAATGTTACCTCTATGTACAGGAGAAGGAGTTCCTCCTCTTGCAAGTCATGCTCCCTCATGTAAACTCGTATAAACTTCTCTAAGATGGAAGGAATAAGCTCTGGCGCCAAAACTCTGTCCAACATTCGGAAAACAATGGTGGTTGTAGTCTCCTGGGTGCCAAAAAGACGGTATAAATGCAAACTTTACTCATCCTGGCTATGGTAGAAAGTAATGTTGATAAACCTAGACCGTTACCTTCTCAAAATCAGAGAGGGCCAAGTTGCAGTTGTATTTTCTGTGCAATGTGATCAACTCTCGCAAGTTATTTACCAGGGTCCTTAACTGACACACTTCTTCCGTGTTCTCATAATCCTTCTGAAACACAGGTGATAAGGATATGAAATAAAAGCATGAGGAAAATATGCAAAAAGGTCAGAATTATTTTACACAAAATGTGAAATGGCCATGATTATGTACATAAGAGGAAACTTGCGAATTATGCCTTTAAATATTGTAGGATTTTAACTGATTAACTAGTACAAATTGACAGATCAGAATCTGACAGAAATCTGAAAATTTTCTTCTTAATATAGAAAATGATTATTAGTGTAATATACTTAGGTATATTTAGATGACCCTCAGTGTCCTATCTGTATTGATCATGACCAAACTTTTTTTTTTTTAAATATACCTTTTTTTTTTAATTGATTTCAAAGAAGGAAGGGAGAGAAAGATAGAAACATCAATGATGAGAGAGAATCATTGATCGGCTACCTCCTGCACCACCCCTACTGGGGATTGAGCCCACAACCCGGGCAACGTGTCCTTGACCAGAACTGGACCCTGGATCCTTTAATTCACAGGCCAATGCATTATCCACTGATCCAAACCAGCTAACGTGTGACCAGACATTTTTAAAAAAGTTATGTATAAGGACTTTTCAATATTGGTAAAAGGCAATTAACAGGGAAAAGACAAAGTAGTGTTTTATAGCAAAAAGAAAATGTTCTTCTAAGGAAACTATAACAACTATATATACTAGTAATATATACTGATGATATACATCAATACACTGCTTGAAACTTATCTAAAAAATTCCCATTTTAACAGATCTAATCAATAAGTATAATTAATAAGAACTTGTTATATCAAAAAGTAGGAGGACATTTACTATTTTTTTGGGCTCCAGAAATTTAAAGAATAATTTCAATTTCATAACATATATTTTAACCTCAAGTAAGGTCAAACCTCTGATACTTAAGTACTTAATACTTCAGAGTTGAAATTAAGCTGAGATGTTGTATATGTTTATAAACCAAATTATGGCATACCAACAAATTTTTAAAAGATAAGAATGTACTCCCCCCACCCCAATATAATGCTTTCTAGTTTTTAGACCTACAGGGAAAAAGAAATGAATTTAAGAAATTTAAAAGCCAAACAATAAATTCAGTTCATTAACTTCAAATTAACATCAGCATTCCTGATATTAGTTCCCTTTCAGAATTGCTTTATTTTTCAGACAGCCGGAAAGTCCCAGATTTTTTTCAATTTTCATTTAAAAATTTCATTGGTATTTAAGTCATAACGACTGCTGAAACGTCTAAAATAAGCTATCAGAACTGGGAGTAGCTCACTTAGTTAAGTAAAAAAGTCTGATTGACACAGCCTTTGAAAACAAATCCTAATGCATTAGTGAGGTTTGTTTTATAAAGCAATGTGAAATGCTTCTAATATAGGAAATCCCTAGTATACTGCTTAAGAGATGTTTATAGCTTCCGGCCTTGGCCAGGTAGCTCAATTAGTTAGAGCAGTGTTCGGCAAACTCATTAATCAACAGAGTGGCAAACCGTGGCTCGCGAGCCGCATGTGGCTCGCGAGCCAAGGTTTGTCAACCACTGGCTTAGAGTATTATCCTGATACACTAAGGTTGTGGGTTCGATTCCTATGTCAGAGTACATACAGAAATCAACCAATGAATGCAGTAATAAGTGGAACAACAAATCAATATTTTTTTCTCCCTCTCTCTTCCTCACTTCTCTCTAAAATAAATAAGAAGTAAAATATATATTGTTTCCTTGTTGATTAGTTTAATAGAAAAAAAAAGAGTACATTAAAATAAGTTGAAGTTATAACAGAAAAAGCAGGAAGAAAAAGAAAGCAAATTTTCTTTTTTATGGATTTTAAAACTACCCAACCAAAGAAAAGAAAACAGAAAATTGCAGAAATGGGTATATTTCTAGTACATATCGATAAACCCTTTAACATGAGTGAATGTTTTATCACCAAGTCTGTCTTCCATGTCATACCAAGGGAATCCAATGCCAGGAGGACACCAATCCCATTTCATCCAGTTTTTCTGCTGTAAAAAATACCTCTGCCAATTGAAGTCCATTTTCTGGCCAGTTTGCCTTTAAAAAATTTTTTACAAACCATTAAAAATAATGATTTATGTCATCGGGAGAGACTTAAGTGCATTTTCAATGCTAATTATACAAATTACCTTATCAGTTAATTCAAGATTCCTGGCTGCTTGCTCCAACCATTTTGCAAGAATTTTCTGGAATAGATATATCATTTACAAATATAATAGTCAATTACTTAATCATTGAAATAACTTAAAACATCCAAAATAATCTTCCAAAAGAGACAGTAAAATGAACTAACTGCTATTATGTGACGTAATGTTCAATGATATGATGTAAAAGATAAAACTGAATCACCAAAAGTGGAAATACTAAAGGCAATTCACCTGTCCATCCGGTACAATCCTTCTTACAAACGGGATCACGTCATTTTTAAGCCAGGGACAAAGCTTTTGCAAAGAGACTGGTGTAGAAATCGAGTTGAGCAAGTTCTCAAGCATTTTCACGTCAAACCTGCTTTCAAAGTTTGCCTAAATCATACAGAGTGAGAAATTAAGGTTTATCTGCCAAATTGAAACTGACAGCCTCCCAAAAAGGAACGAGCTTTTAGGAAGTCATTTCAATCATTATTTTACTATTTTGAGGAGCATCAAATGTGATTTGCTATAGACAAATGATTTGAATGAACTGGGAGCCACAAATTCCATGAATCTCATGATAGAAAATTCCAAATAACAAATTAAATGGCAGAGGAACTGGTAAGGGTGGCCTTCCAAGGAAAACTTAATTGGACGTGACCATACAGATCCTAGCAATGTGTCTTCTGATGACTTGACACCAGATAACTCCTTTTTGGACCTAACTTTGTATGCCAACAATTTTCCATTTACCACAATCTGGACTGCAATAGGAATATCTTCTTCACCAGTGCTACATAAGGAAGCCCATGGTTGGGGGTGGAAGTGGGGAGGGGGGGCAGTGGAGAAAAAGGAAAAATCTGTAATACCTTCAACAATAAAGATAATTTTTTTAAAAAAGTCCATCAATAAATCACTTAATAAAATGTTGCTTTTGAGCTAAGTTTAGGAGTTAATTAGACTCTGATGAGATAAAGTAAGCTCCAATTATCTATCTATCTATATATATAAAAGCCTAAGTGACCATTAGAACCAGTCACTACGATGTGCACTGACCACCAGGGGGCAGTCACTCGGCGCAGGAGCTGCCCCCTCGTAGTTACTGTGCTCCCACAGTCAATCTCCTGTAACTGGCCAACCTCCCGCAGTCCCTCCCCACAGCCGGCTGGCACTCAAGGGCCCTCACCTGTGCATGAATTCATGTACCTGGCCTCTGTAATATTTTTTCTGTTGTTAATATCATCATAGGATAGTTTACTCTGGGACAGGTCATATTTTATCAGTGTGAAAACATCCCACTGCCAAGTCGCATTTGCCACCCTATTAGTTCCCAGCACTGATTCAATCACCTACCTTTGGGGTTATGAAGCCATTAAGGAAAAAAAAAGCAAAATTTATTACCCGATGTCTAAGCCAAAGGTACTGTGCACAAACAAGGTTTCCTTCTCTTAGCTGCAACAAAATATCCTTGAGGTCATCTTCATTATTCAGAAATTGGATCCAAGAACTACCACTGCAAAGTCAGAGAGGAAAAATGTTACTATTTAAAAAAACATATTGAAGTTATTCATACAAGTGGGTATCACTATGCATTTTAACTAGTTTCCCCAAAAAAAGTTATTAAAAAGTTCCAAAGACTAACAGTGAAAAGTAAATTTCCTTCTTATCTCTGATCTATGAGGTTCGTGTATCGTCCCTGGAAATCATGCTTCTTCTTGCAGGTCCTTCCTGAAATAATGACTAAATACACAAGCCACCATTTTTAATTTTTAAAAAACAAGAGTGTTCTTTATATACTATCTGTACTTAAAAAAAATTCATACAGGTATTTCACTAATGTCAGGAATAAGAGCAGGATACCTATTAACCACCGTTATTATTTTATAAGTACCAATCAACTTAGGCAAGGGGGAAAAATTAGGCAAAATTATCATTATTCAAAGACATAGTTATATACTTGAAAAGAACAGAGTAATTGAAATATTGCCATGAATAATAAGTTCAGTAAGGCAGCTGGGTAAAAATTAATTTTAATATACTTCTCAATGTTCTTTTGAAAATATGAGAGGAAAAGGTCCCATTTGTAACAGTAGAGAAAAAAAGATACAATTTAAACAAAAAATGTACAAAATTTATACAAAGACGAGTGAATTGATACCACTCAGAACCATAAGAAAAACAAGAGAATGAGAAGAAAGACACATACTATCCTTAACTAGGAAGATTAAATATTGTAAAGATACTGGTTCTCCCCAAATTGATGTTAGGTTCAGCACATTCCCAATTAAAACAAAAATAAGATTTCTGTAAACTGTGTAAGCGGGTTCTGATTTCAAATGTCATACAGAAGAAAAACAAAAAATACAACCATGAGAAAATAGCCTTCCAAATTCTGAAATATAAAAAAAACTAAGTTAAAACTATTTGATACTGGTGAGTGAATAAGGAGGTGAGATCAACTGAATTCAATTAAAGTTAGAGATAGACTTTAATACATATGATATTTTTAGCACATGATTAAGGGAACATTTCAATAGGCAGTGAAAATGTATGTCATTTAATGAGAGTATTTGGAATAAATGACTAGCCACAAGGAAAACGATAAATCTTCCCTTCATTTTCATTTATCCTGATAAACACACTTGTGTAATCTTTAAGACAGTTATATTCGCAAATGATAGTATTCTTGGTACACATGTTAATATATCTAATAAAATCTATTTCCAGATATAAAATTGCTAAGGCAAAAGCTGTATGCATTTAAATTTGCCTTTCCAATGTATGAATTCCCATTCATTATTAGGAAGTGCCTAAAGCTTAGCAGGGACAAATATTTTCCAGCCTCAGAAACATAACTCATTCTTAGCAATATTGTATCTCTTATGACATTCCAAATTTAAGTCTAATTCACAATCTAAACATTAAAAAGGAAGAATGCACACACCTGAATTTTTCTGGTCCAAATGCTCCATAAAAAGTAGTCAACTTTTCATGAGCCCTTAGAACCTAAAAGGAATAACCTGATCATCTGCATGTTGTGTGCAGTAATATTAAAATTAGACATTCTTTTGGAGAAGGCTTACACAAAGTTTCATCTTGTCAATTCCCATAAATATGACTGCCTTATTTAACACAAAAGAGTTGGAATAAAGGAATCATTTCCAATCACATTCAATAAAACTGCAAAATCAGAAGCCATTTGCACATTAATTGTGGGTGCTTTCAAAATCAATTAGTTTTCTACTAATTTATAAATGCCCTCATGGTAAGCCCTAACTGGTTTGGCTCAGTGGATAGAGCATTGGCCTGCGGACTGAAGGATCCCAGGTTCGATTCCAATAAACGGCATGTACCTTGGTTGTGGACACATCCCCAGTAGGGGATTTGCAGGAGGGAGCTGATCAATGTTTCCCTCTCATCAATGTTTCTAACTCTCTATCCGTCTCCCTTCCTCTCTGTAAAAACATCAATAAAATATATATATTTTTAAATGTTCTAAAATGCCCTCATGGTAAAACCGAGCTAGATTATACCAAAAATTGACTTTGAGAGTTAAAAAATATATATGCACCTGTACACACACACACACACACACTTTTTGTACCATAACAATCATCATCACAGTTGACATTTATTTGCAGGTTTAACAGGTGCCCAGGCACTATGCAAAAAGTGATTTATCTAAATAATTTTATCTGACCTCAAAATAACCCTATAAGAACTATTATTATTCCCATTTTGCAGGTAAGGAAACAAGTATTAAAGTAAGTTACTACTGAAAAATACTACAGGCCTATTTCTAATTGAAAAATATACAGTCATGAACTACAAGTTTCAGACAGACCACACATATGATGGTGGCCCTGTAAGATTATAATGGAACTGGAACATTCCTATAGCCTAGTGACATCATAGTGCAACACATTACCCACATGTTCATGGTGGTGCTGGTGGAAAAAAATCCACTGTATTGCCAGTTATATGGAAATACAGTACATGTGTTATGTACAATACATAATACTTGATGGTAATACATGACTATGTTTCTAGTTTATGTATTTACAATACTTACTTTTTATTGTTATTTTAGTGTACTTTTGCTACTTAGCTAAAAACAGCTGGCACCCAGCTGGTGTGGCTCAGCGGTTGAGCATAACCCTTGAACCAAGAGGTTGCCCGTTTGATTCCCAGTCAGGGAACATGCCTGGGATGTGGACTCAGTCTCTAATGTGTGGAGTGCAGAGGCAGCCAATCAATGATGTTCCTCTTTCTCCTCGATGTTTCTATCTCTGTATCCCTCTCCCTTCCTCTCTCTAAAAATCAATGAAAACATATTAAAACGAAAAAGTTTGCTGCACCAAGTGCCCATCAGTAGACGAGTAGATCAAAAGTTGTGGTACATTTACACAATGGAATATTACTTGGATGCAAAAAAAATAGAAAGAAGGAAATCTTACTCTTTGCAACAGCATGGATAGACCTGAAGAGCATTATATTAAATGAAATAAGCCTGTCAGAGAAAGACAAGTACTATATGATCTCATTCATATGTGGAATCTAATGAACTAATAAGCCAAAGAGAGACAACCATAGAGAGCAAGCTGATAGCTATGGGGTGAGGGGTAGGGGGCTTGGGAGGCTGAGTGGGTTGGTGATAGAGGCATTGAGGGGAAAAAAAAAGAGAGAAAAAACTCAAGGACATGGACAACAGTGTGGGGAAGGAGAGTTGCGAGGAGCTGGAGGAGGGCATGGAGGGATAAATGGCGATGGAGACTTGACATACACAATACAGTGTACAGATGATGTGATGTGGAATTGTGCACCTGAAATCTGTATGATTTTGTTAACCAGTGTCACCCCAATAAGTTCAATGAAAAGAAAAAAGTTTGCTGTCAAACAGTATGCCACATTATGCCAGCAGCAGCCTCCATGCCGTTTACTGCAGCTCTGGATTGTATCATTTGCTCTAGTGCTGGATTTCATCTCAGGGAGCTTCATAGACTGAGTAAAGCCTAACTGTGCAGGGTGTTTCTAAAGTCCACATCAGTGGACAGTAAGGTCCTAGGTTTTCACACTCATCACCATTCACTTACTGACTCATCCAGAGCAACCTCCGATCTTGCGAGTTCTACCCACGGAAAGGGCCTATAGTGGTACTGGTTTTTATCTTTTATACAGTATTTTTACTGCACATTCTCTATGTTTAGATATGCAAATACTCACTGTGGTTAAGACGGCCGCCAGCATTCAGAACAGCAACATGCTGCACAGGTTGTAGTCTAGGAGCAAGAGGCTCCACGATATAGGAGATTGTACCGCACCTAGGGTTTTGTGGTGTGTAATTTTTTAAGAATTTATTTGAGCCGAAACCGGTTTGGCTCAGTGGATAGAGCGCCGGCCTTCGGACTGAAAGGTCCCAAGTTCGATTCCGGTCGGGGCATGGACCTTGGTTGCAGGCACATTTCCAGTGGGGGGGTGGCGTGCAGGAGGCAGCTGATCGATACATCTCTCTCATCGATGTTTCTAACTCTCTATCCCTCTCCTTTCCTCTCTGTAAAAAATCAATGAAATATATATATATATTTTAAATTTATTTGAGCCCAACTGATGCCCTATGCCAGGGAGCAAGATTTCAAATGCTCCTGTACCATCTAGGTTTGTGTAAGTGAACTCTGTGGTGTTTGCACAATGACCACATCACCTAATGACACATTTCTCAGGACCATTAAGTGGTGCCTGACTGTACTGTAAAGGTGTATTTACTCGAAAATTAATCCATGAACATAATGTAATTACCTCTTTTAAGCCATAAGAATAAGCAAGAACAGTTCTGTCTTCTTTTTTCAAAAGCTAAGATAAACAAGAAACACAGTTAGAATATCTACTGTTAGGTTTTTCTCGAAAGATGAATAGTTTTGTGAATTAAAGGAAAAATCCTCTCTAAAAATAAAATCGCATCAAACTTTGAAATAAACAGTGAACAATAAAGAAATGATATATCTTAAAAAACAATGCATTTTGTGAAAAAAAGCTCACAACATTATGCCCATCTATTATACCTGGATTTTAAGAAATATAACTAACAGTGGTATTCAAAGGTCACTGAGCGGAACAATCCACAGCAAAAATAGACTTTTTAAAAGGCCTATGATAGAAAAAGACTTCATTACTTTTGAAATTATTTGTTTTGCACAAGACAAACTAACATGTTTTAAATGTTATGAAAACTTACCCTGGTTTTGGCATAATTTAGCATTTCCTGGGTCGTTTCATAGGTTATCCACTGAGCCTCCAAGCAGTAATTCACCACAAATTCATCGTCCTGTTGCATAAATGTCAGACACAGGAAGGTGATCTAACATTGACCATTCTGTCAACCCAAACACCCTCACACATCGCAAGGAAAACACACCTGGATTTTATGTAGCGTCTCCTTAGCCTCCTCTACAAGTTTCTGCCATTCCGTCTGCTCACTGGTGTCCACAGAACTCAACGCAAGTTTCTCCAATATATCACTTGATTTTACCTTGTAAACAAGCTGTAATATAAATAGGCCACATCAAGTACCTTGAAGCCAAAAATGCTGCCTCTCCAGCACCTGGTACATGAAAAAAATGTTTTTCAATGAACAAATAAATTCACATGTGATTACCTCCACATCCAGCCCAAACTGAATGGCAAAGCTCTCGGCTTCAGCAAATTTGTGTTTGTGAAGTAACCGACTCAATCTGTAAGTGGGGAGAAAAATGTTGGTAAAATTTTCATTAATCACGGGATTTAAGTTTTTCATTAAGGGATAAGGCTTAAAAGAAAATGAGAAGTTACCTGTTTTCTGGTAAAGCTTCTGTAAGACATCTGAGTACTAAGACAGAGACTGAGTCTTCGGAGAGCCTGAAAAACAGTTTTCACTCTAAGTGCATCTGTCATTTAATATTAATAAGTAAAATTTAACTTATCTGTTATTTAACAACTTATCTGATGACACAAAGCATGCCTTACTCTGGATCATTGTTGTAAATTCCCTCCAGAAGGTATATGGTATCCTACAACAATAACAAAAACACATTTAAAATTAATGTACAGAATTAATTCATTTTTTAAAATAGTAAAGGGAATCTTCAATTTTTTTTTACTTTTATTATTATTTTTTAGTTCACACCCGAGGATATTTTTCCATTGATTTTTAGAGAAAGTGGAAGAGAGAGGGAAAGAGAAATATCGATGTGAGAGAACACATCAATTGGTTGCCTCCTACACAATCTCTGACCAAAGCTGGGAAAGATCCTGCAACTGAGCTACATGCCCTTGACTAGAATTGAACCCAGGACCATTCGGTCCACAGGCCTATGCTCTATCCACGAGCCAAACCAGGTAGGGTCAGAATTAATTCATTTTATAGTTACTAGAGTAACAACTGGTTTAAGCAAAAGTTATCAATGGAATTCTAAAATCACTGGGAAAATTGTTGGGGAAAAGAATATTCCCCTAGTCTCAAAATAACACCACAGAAACAACTTACTACATACAAAGGGCAAAAGGTACCTTTACAATGGAAGTCTGCCATAGCTGTCTTAACTATGTCATCAAATGTAACCAAAGCAGGACAAACGAACATGAGCCCCTTAATGTAATGCAGCAGGGACACAATGTTATCTATGCAGTATTCTTGCCAAAAAAAGATTAGCATGAACCTAATCATAACGGAACACACAAATCCAAATAGAGGGATAGTCTATAACACAGCAACCTAGGATTTAAAAAATGTCAATGTCATAGGAGACAAAAAAAGATCAGGGAAGGGCTCAGATTTAAGTAGACTAGCATGTGACCATGACAATGAAATTCAATACGTGATGTTTGGTTGAATCCCGGATCAGAAAAAAAACGTAGCTTAAAAAAAAAAAATGCTTTGTCACAATTGGTAAAATTTGAATGTGGATGGTATAATTCATAATCATTAAATTTTTTGAGTGTGATAACTGTGTTGCAGAAGAATAGCCTTATTCTTAGGAGATACCTGCTGAAGTACTTAGGGGTGATAGGTCATGGTGTGGGCAATTACAAATGTTTTTAAAAATCACAGTTGAAGATTAAATAAAAGCAGTATCTCCCTGCCTCCAGTTACCATCTAAATTTCTTATGAAGACACAAGAAAATCAAATGTGCAGTTGACCGATTTCTTTTTAATAAATCTTTATTGTTCAGATTACAATTGTTCCTTTTTCCCCCCATAGCTCCCCTCCACCCGGTTCTCACCCCACCCTCTGCCCTTCCCTCCCCTCCACTGTCCTCATCCATAGATGTATGATTTTTGTCCAGTCTTTTCCCGCAGCCTCCATACCCCCTTCCCCCGAGAATTGCCCACTCCCTTTCTATACCCCTGATTCTATTATATTCATCAGTTTATTCTGTTCATTGGATTTTTTCATTCACTTGATTTTTAGATTCACTAGTTGATAAAAATTATGAACAACAAATAAATATCTATCTTTATCTTTTTCTTCTTCCTCCTCTTCTTAAAGAATACCTTTCAGCATTTCATAGAATACTGGCTTGGTGGTAATGAACTCCTTTAGCTTTTTATCTGTAAAGCTTTTTATCTGACCTTCAATTCTGAATGACAGCTTTGCTGGGTAATCTTGGTTGTAGGTTCTTGCTATTCATCACTTTGATAAATTTCTTGCCACTCCCATCTGGCCTGCATAGTTTCTGTTGAGAAATCAACTGATAGTCATATGGGTGCTCCCTTGTAGGTAACTATTTTTAATATTCTCTCTTTGTCTTTTCCTCTTGGCATTTTAAGATGTGTCTTGGTGTGGTCTTCTTTGGATTCCTTTTGTTTGGGGTTCTGTTCGCTTTCTGGACTTGTAAGTCTATTTCTTTCACCAAGTGGGGGAAGTTTTCAGCCATTATTTCTTCAAGTAGGTTTTCAGTATCTTGCTCTCTTCTTCTGGCACCCCCATAATTCTGATGTTGGTACGCTTGAAGTAGTACCAGAAGCTCCTTACACTATCTTCAAATTTTTGGATTTTTTTTTTTGCTTTTCCAGTTGAGTTTTTCTTCTATTTCAAATCTTTGACTTGATTCTTGTACTCCTCTAGTCTGCTGTTAGGTCTCTGTACAATATTTTTTATTTCAATCCTTGAGGGTCTCGATAAATGTATTCATCTTTTCTAGGAAATTCTTGAAAAACCTTGTAACTGTGGTTTTGAACTCTATATCCAGTCATTTGCTTTCATTTGTGATCTGTTTGTCTCCACATTTGGCTGCTTCCGAGTTGGTAGAATAGCTTTGTGTGCTAGGTGTCCTATAGGGCCCAGTGGCTCAGCCTCCTCCAGTTACCTAGGTGGACACTCTTGGTGCACCCCTTTGTGGACTGTGTGCACAGCCTTGTTGTAGTTAAGTCTTGATTGTTTTTGGTATCACTGGGAGGAATTGACCTCCAGGCCAATTGGCTGTGAGGATCAGCTGTGTCTATGCTGGGAAAACTACTGTGCTGGAGACATCCTTATGAGACAAGACTTGCAAAATTGCCAAAGCCCCTGTGCTCAGCTTGGATGGGGCAGAGTATCAGGGCAGAGCAGACAGCCTTGGCTTCCCATCAGCCTTGCCCTATTAGTTCCCTGGGTCTCAGTTTCCCTCAGTAATCGCTGCAAGCACCTCTGAGAGAAAGCCGCCCTCAAGTTTCACCCGCTGCCAGACAGTTTCTCCCTGAATGAGTCTGGGTCCCCAGAAACTAGCCCAGAACTGGAGTTCAGTGCATTTGGGAGCTTCCATCTCCCTCCCACTTTAGAAAGCCAGCTGCGCACTCAGCCTTCCATGCACTCAGCAGTCAGTCCTCTCTGTGCATGCGTGCCTCTGGACCTCTGCCTTCCACAGCTCCCCTGAGTCTCAGTGTGCTTTCTCTTTTCCTGACAGTCCAGATTTCCCCGAATGGGTCTGGGTTCCCAGAGTCTCACCTGGATCTGGAGTTCAGCGCAGTTGGGAGCTTCCATCTGCTTCCCACTTGAGGAAGCCAGCCATGCACAGCCACCTGTGCACTCAGCCACCCAACCTCTCCGCACACATATCCATACCTCAACCTTCTGTAGCTCCTCTGAGTCTCAATGTGCTTTCTTCTTTCCTTCTAGTTGTAGAATTTCCACTCAGCCAGCCTTCCTGTGGTTCTGGATGGTGTCCGTTTTGTCTTTTAGTTATAGTTTTGATGTTGTGAGAGGCAGTTTAGGTGTTTACCTATGCCGCCATCTTGGTTTCTCCTGATATTTTATTTGATTAGTTTTATTTCTTTATTTTTTAAATGAAGACTTTGGGCAAGTGTATTTGAGGATACCTGATAACAATAATTATAAACCTATGATCTATTCAGGTATTCCATTAAATTCTACTCAGACTTAGCTTAGTTATTCATACACACACACACACACACACACACATATATATATCAAATTGATTTTTTACAGAGAGGAAGGGAGAGGGATAGAGAGTTAGAAACATCGATGAGAGAGATACATCGATCAGCCGCCTCCTGCACGCCCCCCCTCTGGGGATGTGCCTGCAACCAGGATACATACCCTTGACTGGAATCGAACCCAGGACCTTTCAGTCTGCAGGCCGACGCTCTATCCACTGAGCCAAGCTGGTTTCGGCAGCTTAGTTATTCTTATTTTTAAAATATAAAGTAGTTCAAAATGTCCATCAACTTACTGTGCTAATTCCTGTTTGGGCCAGAGAAGAAACACCAGATACTTCCAAAGAGTACAGTATTTCCATCATAGGTAATGAATAGACCATGACATTTTTCATCTGGGGAAAAAAAAAAGTAGAGCAATTAATTTAGTAGGTCAATATAACCTCCGAGCACAAGTCAGCACTTCACAATCAAGGACACAGATTAAAATACTTGTACAGAGCAACATGCAAAAACTAATTTTATAAGTAAATCTGTTAGTATATTAAGTAAATGTTACATATAAAATTATGTTTTATCTCACCTTCCAAATATGAAGAATAAAAATCCACATAGCTCAAGTCCATTCTACAATTGGTATTTAAGGTGAATGTAATTCTTCAGTGTCAGAACTATGTAAGAGTCACCTTATTTATTTTTAAATATATTTTTATTGATTTTAGAGAGGAGGCAGAGGCAGAGATAGAAAAACATCAATAATGAGAGAATCATGGATCAGCTGCCCCTTGCATGCCCCCTACTGGGGATTGAGCCTATAACCAGGAATGTGCCCTGACCAGAAATTGAACTGTGACCTCCTGGAGCACATAGGTCGATGCTCAACCACTGAGCTACATTGGCTGGGCAGGAGTCACTTTAATAAACATTCTCTTGTGGGCATTTTATTCCGAAAATGCCCCATCTAAAATGTAGAACCGGGATTTATATCCACATTTTTTAAAAGGAAAAATAACTCTTGCAGGGTTATTTCTGATTTGTGAGGGGTCTGCATGAACTAAGAGATAACATGTTGTGAGCATTACCTAACAACTACTTTTGTATTAATGTTATCTCTAACACATAATATAGAAACACAACATGAAACAAATTTTCTAGTACCTTCTTATTAGTAGATGTCAGAGCTACTAATTTGAGATTTGTAATCCCTTGTCTAAAAGAGAAAAGAAGGGATAAGTGAATTATATAAGATTTGTAAGCTAAGTCAAAGTGACATTCTTGCATAAAATTTAAAATTCATACACAGATGATACTGAACTTGATTTCTGCACAATTATGGTTCAGAAGACTGATACTTTTTCTTTCTTATGAGTCAGTTTTAATCTGATGCATAACTCAAGCAAGATGCAGACTTCCTTTGCTTGCCTGTTGGCTTATTGATTTTGGACAGATACTATAAAACAATCACTTGAAGGTTCGAATTTCCTGTTCTCAATAAGTTTGGCCAACAAGGACATGCTCTTTACCCTGTTGGTTTGTTCACAGTGTTAATTAGAATGCGATATAGAATGAATGATGAGACCAAAACTGGGTAAGAAACCTGGTCCTAACAGAAGAGCAAGCACTACCAGCATCACAATGTACCGCGTGACTGAAGAAGACGAATCTGCTTCGGTGGTAAGAAGGAACTCTTCTACGTGAAGAGAGGGCCAGTTCCATATGGGAATTAGAGTGTAAATATCCCATAAGCTCAGCACATTCTGCAAGAGAGACATTTCATTGACATGTCTTCTTAATGACGAAAAGTTTCCATTTCAGAGTTTTTCCTTTGATATATATGTATCTCAAAATAAAGCATAATACACAAGACAGTATTTCATCTACCCTGGCTAAGGTCAGTGTCTTTGTAAGTTTGAAATTTTTGGTATTAAACACAATAACAAGGGGAAACATGAAAGGAGAAATGTCAAAAACATACATCGGTATCAAGAACAAAAAGTAGATTATCTATCAGCTGGAGCTTCTTTGCACCTACGAAAGAGAAAGCAAGGTGTATAACAATTACATTTCTGCATTACATATAGCCATATTTAAATAGCAAACAAATATTTATGGACAAAAAGTTCCTATTCTCATTTATTCCTGTTTCTATATTTTTTTAGATGATCACCAAAATGTAAAATCTCCAAAAAAAAAAGAGTAACAAAGGCAACATATCAAGAAAAAGTCATATATGTGGAATATTATCAATTTAATCTGTCTTATTTCACAGAGAGGTCTGGTCAATGACTCAAATGCCAGACTCAGAATATTGCCATAACATTAGAACTCACTAATAATTACCAAAAGTTTTATTAACGTATTTTACCTTTAATAATCTCTGCTTCAATAACATTCTTAACTGTCATTTCCATCTTTAGAGGATCTGGCTCCCATTTGGACATTGCACAATTACCAGTTCCCTACAGAAGTGACAACAGCACATCAGTCACAAATGTCATTCTTAGAGCTGCATTCTCCTCAAAGGAGAAACAACCTAAGTTGTACACATTACTAATTTCAAAATATGTACTTGGATATTCAAACCCAACTTGCTTTCATCTTGTAGTTCCTCTCTTTGTTTTCAACAGAATGAACAGGACAGTGAGCTGTTGGTATCTGTTGTGATCACATGAATATTTAAGAAGGAGGTGGTATATTCAGGAAACTCACTCTAAAGACATGGGGTAAACTTTATTTTATGTTTTAAACATATTTTTATTGATTTCAGAGAGGAAGAGAGAGGGAGAGATAGAAATATCAATGATGAGAGAGATTCATTGATTAGCTTCCTCCTGTATGCCCCACACTGGGGATAGAGTCTGCAACTCACCCCCTGACTAGGAATCAAACTGTAAACTTCTAGTTCATAGATGGATACTCAACCACTGAACTGCACTGGCTGGCCATGGATAAACTTTAACTTTGCATGTATATTGGGCAAGTAAAAATGTTGTTAAATGCTGTGATTACTCTGAATCTTTGCCTACTCCTCAAATATAATAGAGATTTTATTTGTTGTTTTTGCCTACACTCATAATTAAAAGAAACCAAATTTCAGGTAGAAAAATATGAAAATAAAGATGCAGTATTTTTTTTAATGTATTTAAATGATTTTTTTACAGAGAGGAAGGGAGAAATAGAGTCAGAAACATCGATCAGCTGCCTCCTGCACACCTCTTACTGGGGATGTGCCCACAACCAAGGTACATGCCCTTGACTGGAATCGAACCTGGGACCTTTTATCCACAAGCTGACACTCTATCCACTGAGCCAAACCGGTTTCAGCAGTATTTTTCCAATATAGAAACTTAGGTTTACCTATTAATTTTGTGACCTTAATTTTATAATTCCTACTAGAGCCTGGTGCACAAAATTCATGCATGGGGGAGGGAGGGTTGCCCCTCAGCCCAGCCTACACCCTCTCCAATCTGGGACTCCTTAGGGATGTCTAACTGCCCGAGCGGTTGGACATCCTCTCACAATCCAGGACACTGCTGGCTCCCAACCGCTCACTTGCCTCTGCCTGATTGTCCCTAACCGCTTCTGCCTGCCAGCCTGATCACCCCCTAACCACTCCCCTGCTAACTAACCTGATTGATGCCTAACTGCTCCCTGGCTGGCCTGATTGCCCCTAACTGCCCTCCCCTGCCAGCTTGGTCACCCCTAATGGCCCTCCCCTGCAGGCCTGGGTGCCTGCCCCAACTTCCCTCCCTCGCAGGCCTGGTCCCCCCTCAACTTCCTTCCACTGCAGGCCTGATTCCCCTCCAACTTCCCTCCCTGCAGGCCTGGTCCTCCCCCAATTGCCCTTCCTTGCTGGCCTGGTCTGCCCCAACTGCCCTGCTCTGATGGCCTGGTCACCCCTAACTGCCCACAACTGCCCACCCCTGCAGGCCATCTTGTGTCCACATAAGGATGTACATCTTGTGTCTTGGAAAGATGATAAATTTGCATATTACTCTTTTATTACAGGATTTCTGTTACACATCACAAATTAATTTGTAACTTAACCAAAACAATATTTTAATGAAAAAATATTTTGGTAAAAAAACATTATTTTATAAAAAGAATTATTACCCCGATGATTATAGGGATTTTGCTTGCTAAATCTCCAGCCACAAGACTCAGACAACCAAGCGTATGATACTTTTCAGTAGAAATGAAACTGGACTTGATTTGTCCTTGTAACTGCAAAATTTAAAAAATAAAATGTTATACATATGCTTCACAGTCCAAATGCCTTGCTAAGATTAACATCTTTTTAGACCAATGAACTATATTTTTACAAAAGTGGAAATGTTATTAATGTTATATCATGCTAATTTCCAAAAGTTCACCAATAGACAATTATATCCAGAAACACTCTCCTCAATTTTCATGAAATTTAAGATAAAGCAATTTTATTTTCTTACCTTTTTTGCTGTATCGAAGTCTACATTTTCAATCGCTGTATGAAGAAGAGAAAACAGGCTAAACTTATAGTATTAACCTATACAGCACATTCAAGTTGCCCCTTCTGGGTCAAAGTGAAATTACATGCAGTCTAGTGAGAAAAACACTGGTCAGAAATTATTACGACAGTGGTGACTTTTCAGTTTTGCCCTTGACCAATGATAAAGACTGTGACCTGTTGTTCTCAGAGCACCCATCAGAATACTTTCCGGGTCCTACACATTCCCTTCCTTTCTGTTCTTATTAAGAGAGTCTTCTATTAAAATGGGCTCCAACTCTCCTATTCAAGCTCTGAAGTCCTACCTGTGAAGTCATCACTTTGCACGCCGTTTTGGAATAGCTACTTTGACTCCTCTTTCGTTGAACTGGAGAGGTATGTATCTTAAATCTTATTGTGTTCCCCAGACCTTGCCAGTTTTGGGCATAGATTTAAAAATATGTATCTGTTGAATACATGCCCCAAAACAATTCTTCAATCTCTCTTAGCTCAGACGAATGTATGCTCCACACCTCTCCCTTAGCACATACTAAGTTACTGTTGAGTTAGTTTGTTAACTATATTGTTAGTATTTAAGTCATTTCTTTTTCTGGGTTCATTCATTCCATCAAAAAGCATTTATGGGTTCCTCTTGCATCTCAGCCACCAACGTGCTATCCAGACTGAGGAAGACCAGGGAACCTCGGGGCCACGTGAGCCACAGCTATGGCCCCTTTGGCTAACACCAGAAGCACCCGGAGGTCGGGTTTATATTGCTGGCTTGCGTCATCAACACAGGATCAACTTCAACAAGTATCACCCACATTACTCTGGGGAGTCGGTGTGAGGCATTATGACTTAAAGAGGACCCGGAGCTTGGGGCACTGTGGACCTTGGTCAGGGAGCAGCATGGCAATGCCGCCGAGAACAAGGCAGGAGCTGCTCCTACCAATGAAGCGATGAGATCAACTCTGCACAGCCAGGGGGAGGGAAGGCTCCCGCCGCAGCCTGTCACCGTGATGGCCCTGTTCCTCAGCGGAAGAGCTGAGAAGATTTTTAAGTCGGTGCGGCCCATGTCCTGGCAGTTTGAAACCACGTGGAGGGAGGGAAGTTTATTAAATGCTTATAAAGTAATAAAAAAATTTAAAAAACAGTTATCACTATGCTTATGTATGTTGTCTCTCCAACTAAGCTGAACACTCCTTGGAGGCTATAAGCAAATTATATTTCTTCAGATTCTGTTGCAGCTTTCACACTGGAGAGTAAGTATATTACAAATACTTAAAAGGTATGTTCAGTATCAGAGAATGTAACTGAACTAAAATAATATTCTTAAAGAGAATATTTAAAAATTTACCTGGAGGACTAGTAAGAAATATTGCCATAAAACAATAATAAGAAAACAATACATTACTTACCTTGCTGAATTTTTACAAGCTGAATGTTTGTAATATAAAAGAATCCATTGTTTGTAAGCAACAGCATACAATAGGTACCTATTAAAATAAAACCAATCTAGTTTCTCTAAAAGCACATGAATATAAAGTTGAAGCCAGGATCTGAACCTAGCTTAAAAATAAGTCAATTTGCTCATTTAAATCTAATCATCAAATAATAACAACATAGATAAAACTTAATTACAAAGAACTGCAAAAACAATGTTAGCTCCTGTAAAACTTTTATAAACCAAAATTCACTTCCCAGAAAGAAAAAACAAAAAACTTCAGATATATAAAAATAAATTAAGGTTCAGTTAACATTTGTTGAAATAGAAATAGGACAAATATGCTGGAACCCACCAAAAAAAATTTTTTTTAAATACAATGTCTTCTTAGTGATCTATAGAACTCTTAAAACTTAGTTTAGAATATTATATTTAGGAAAAGTAAATTTAAGTCTCTGAAAGGAACTACAATAAAACTTGTTTCTTACAATAATATTAATCACATCACTAGAAAATTTAACACTGTGTAGGTAGCATAATAATGAATTTACATAATTCATTTATTATAAATCTGATTTTTTGATTGGGTATTAGTCACAAGACATAAAAGATTTCAAAAAAAATTTACCTTCACTTGAACCATCTTTCTCAATAACAAGAGTTTGGTAGGTACGCTGATCTTCATCATTAGCTTTCTGAACAAAAGCCTATTTGCAAATTAATTTCATATAAGATTAAGCCCAGAGAAATATAATCAAGAATTATATTCTTTTAAATCACAGAGCTATCAATTATCATTAGCAATAACTCTGCCAAACATTTTAATTTTAAAATGAAAAATCATTTTGAATAAGCATACTATGAATATTTGCAAAGCTTCGTTTTACAATTTGGCATTTCATGTTTCTAAGGTATGATTCTTAAACTTAATATAGAGCAACATTATTCTTTTAATTTAAAACACAATTTAAGTCATGCTTTGCTCAAGTTTTTAGTCATCTAAGAAATCATTTAGAATTTAGATCAAAGAAATGAAAATCATAATAGGGTCTTACGTTAGTGAGCAATGTTTGCTTGGATGTCACATGGATAAAATGTAAGTTGCCACTCCTCTCCCCAACCAATAGGAACTGTCCTTCTTGACATAAACCAACTACATCCACTTCCGTATCTGAAAATTTGAAATTGAAGTTATTAGCTTCCTTTGAAAATGTTTACTTTAAAAACAAAAAATTATACATTCTGTCATTACAAGTCAACTATTCAAGCTTTGTTTAAATACTTCTTTTTTAAATTTGTGATTAGAGTAAAAAAGAATGTTACTGACTTTATCAGTCAACAAATATTTACTGAACTACTTTGCTAAGCATTGTTCTAGGCCTTCTGCACATAGCTGAGAATGTGAGTCTCATCTTTATGGAGCTCAAATTTTAAGGCAATAATAAGATCATAAACAATGAGCATAATAAAATTATGTGACATGTAAGATGGTAATAAATTCTCTGGGGGGAAAAAGTAGAGCAGGGAAAGCTCAGAGGAGCCATGCACAGCGCAGTATTAGAGTGGTCAGGTGAGAGATGAATAAAGACTTGAAGGAGGTGAAATTATTGTTTGTGCAACAGCAAGAGGCCTAGGGGAGTGAAATGGAGGCTCAGAGGGGAAGGGGAAGGAATAAAAGCGGTAGCATGCAAACTGCTTAAGAACAGAAATTACTCAGTAGCAGTATCTTTTAAAATAATATATATTTTTAATGATTTCAGAGAGGAAGGGAGATATAGAAACTTCAATGAATCATTGATAGGCTGCCTCCTGCTCGCCTCCCCACAGGAGGATCAAGCCCGCAACCTTGCCTAGAAATTGAACCGTGATCTCCCGGTTTATAGAACGACCCTCAGCCACTGAGGGACACCAGTCAGGCTCAGTAGCAGTACCTTCTACAAATGTATCAGACATTAACGCAGCCCAACTTCATTGGTGAAACCGTGAATTTTGTGGACCCATCAGGGTAGAAATGGTAAGATCCCACAAAATAGGAGCGTCTTACCTCCATAGTGTGATCAAGATTGAGTTTTCACAAGATACCTGGATTTCTTTTCAGTTGTCTCAGTTCTTATGCAAACACTTCAACAGTCATCTTCCTCTCAAATTTTCAAAAAAAGCTTTCAGAGTATTTTCACCTATTTTCCAGTACAATCATTTGTCTCTTAAGCCCATATTTACATATATTTAAAACTCTTTAACTCAAAAAGCTTTTTGTAGTGCTACACAGTCTAAAAATATTCAAGTATCTGTTGATGATACTGAAATTAGGTACAAGATTCAGGTACCTGAACACACTGGGCTCAACTGTTTCCTACTGTATTCTAATACAAAAGCCATGCCAGTAAATTGTAGCTTTACCTGTATGTTTCCCCTTAGATCTACTGAGAAGGGTTCACCCCAATATCTTTTGAGTCTAAAAAAAGGCACTCAAGATTAATTTCTTGAAATTAGTCCAATTTCGAGTCTTAGGGGTAATAAAGAAAAGTCAATGCAGTAGAAATTGGTAGCAAATATGTGACTTCCAATTTATTTTATTGCTTTACGGTACGTTAAACTTACCAAATATAAGGTGCAACTGAAGCAATCTACAAATACTGTCAAGCAGTATCACTGACTGGTCAGCTACAATGATAAACCCATCACTTAAGCTGCATGCCTGTATCTTTGGATTTAATGAGGCCTATGGGAGGGAAAAGCATGAGTAAATTAAGTATTTTTATACATGTTTAACAATACTGATCAAAAGTAGTATCATTGTCCCAAGTATCCAAGTTTAAAACCTGACAGGCCTATTTTTTTTTATCCCTAATAATTGGTCAAGTTTTTTCTTTGTACAGTGTATCTTGAATACACTCAGACTACAAAATAGGGAAACAGTCCAGGATTGCCAGGAAAGGGCAAAGGTTTCCTAAATACAAGTCTTGGTTCCCTATGACTTGATCTCATGCCTATACGAGCCACAGGCATCAACATAAACAAACCAGGATTAGCACAAAGTCTCAATGTCTGGGATATGACAGGGAGGGAGACTGTGGCGTATTGTGAACTGGAGAGTACATGCCCACATAAACTTAAAGAGAGCAAAATCAGTGCTTGCTTTGGCAGCATACATATTAAAATTGGAACAATACAGAGAAGATTAACATGGTCCCTGCGCAAGGATGACAGGCAAATTCGTGAAGCGTTCCATTAATAGGGGTGGGGGGTGGGGAGAAGGAGCAAAATCAGCCAGATTAAAGCCCCTTGAGATGCATGGCATGGCCACATCTTCCAATTTATGAAGAAAAGCCGCATCTTTATGTAAAGTGTTCTGATTTGTAAATATTGGCAACTATGTCAACATTTTAAAAAGCCAAATTATGAGTCTCCAGTTTTCAGCTTCTGTTGATTAAAGCTTCCCACACATATATACCCTGAAGCAGACAGACAGTTTGGTGACTGAAAAGCTGAGTACTCTGGATAAATGTTTCAACTGACTCTCCTGTAAAACAGGGATAATAATAATATCTACAACACTGCCTTGTTGGGAGAGTAGAGGATTTCATGCAAAGGGCTTAGAAGACAGCCTTGCATATAGCATGTGCTTAATAAACGATAACTATATTCTTCTTCCATAGCTTAAGTTTTAGGCTAATCGGTTCATTTTATGCCTACTTCACTGGTCACCTTCTCCAGGTGTAATTCTTGAAAACTCCACCTCTTTCTGACACCTTATGTTCTTTTACTTACTTCTTTGACTAGTGAGAAGTTACATCAAGGCATTGCAAACATGAACTGTGCTTTTACCTTCTAGAGATGAATCCATGCTGTTCTCTCTGCTTGAACTGTTGAACTCTTTAAGACTATTTTTTCTGGAGCAATTTTAGGTTCAGAGCAAAATTGAGGATTTCCCATATACCCCTAGCTCCCACACATCTGTAGACTCGATAATCAGCATCTCTCACCAGAATGGTACATTTATTACAAAGGATGAACCTACATTGACACATCGTAATCACCCACAAGCACATGGTTTATGTTATAGTTCACTCTTGGTGTTGTACATTCTGTATGTCTGGACAAATGACAGGCAGCGATCATTATGGTGCCACACAGCGTATTTTCACTGCCCTAAAAATCTTGTTCTCTGCCTATTCATCCCTCCTTCCCCACCCCAATACCAGACAACTGCTGCTGTTTTTCCTGTCTTATCCTTACTCAGTATGTCATACGGTCTAGTTAGAATCACGCAGTATGTAGCCTTTTCAGATTGGCTTCTTTCACTTAGTAATATACATTTATCTCTTCTTCCACTGCTTGTGCTTTTAACATCTTATCTAATATGGCTTTGCCTAATCCAAGGTCACACAGATTTCATTTGATTGTATTATTTTAAAATATATTTTATTGATTTTTTTACAGAGAGGAAGGGAGAGGGAGAGTTAGAAACATCGATGAGAGAAAGACATAAATCCGCTGCCTCCTGCATGCCCCCTATTGGGGATGTGCCACCAACCAAGGTACATGCCCTTGACCGGAATTGAACCTGGGACCTTTCAGTCCTCAGGCCGACGCTCTATCCACTGAGCAAAACCAGTTTCAGCTTATTTGATTGTATTTTTAATGTCAAAAAAATACAATTGCTGGTATCTAGGAGAGCTGATGTTGCATATTAAGTTTATATCCTGCAACCATGCTATATGATCACTTATTATTACAGCTTTCTTTGTTGATTCTTTCAGATTTTTGACATGGACAATCCTGTCATGTGAGAACAAAGCCAGTCTTATTTCTTCCTTGCTGATCTAGGAAAAGTTCTTTTTGAAAAAACAAATCTTAAGATATAAGGGGAATTCAAATGGAAATTTAAATAATCTGAAACTGAACCTTACTTACCTGAGAGGGTGCTATATTCACTCACAAGACATTTACCAGGTAGCTACTGGCCTATCAAACACTCAGTAAAAATTCTGTGAATAATAACAGCATCAGAATCATTACCTTTTCAGAGGAGATCTTGGCTAGCAAATCTACTTGATATAAAGCAGTTCCATGTTCTTTTCTTGATCCAACACCTAGGTACCCACTTCCTGTATCATCACTTGTTAGCAGCTCAATCTCATTCCACATGTTTCGGAGATTGTTTTGATTTGAGAACCACTGTTTGCCCTATGACGATATGCAAAATTAGACACCTATTTATATTGTTTAAGAGATCCAGTTTTCTAGGAAATGAAAAGGCTATGATTATCACCAGATAAGCACATATTGGTTTAGGAACAATAACAATTCTAATCTTATAAATGTCATCCTAGAGTTTCTGGCATTTTGTGTGTCTGGCTTGAAATTATAACAAGGTTTCATTTGAAATAAACCTTTCATCAGTATAGCAAAAAAACAACAAAAGCTCTAAATTCAGATTGAATGGGATATCTTAGGATGGTAAGGTTCCAGATGAACTTTAAAAAAATGTCCATTATCCCAGCCAGTGTGGTACAATGGTTGAGTGTCGACTTATGAATCAGAAAGTCAGGGTTCGATTCCTTGGTCAGGGCACATGCCTGGATTGCTGGCTCGAGGGGGGCATGCAGCGAGGCTAATTACAATGATTCTGTCTCATCATTGACGTTTCTCTCTCTCCCTCTCCCTTCCTCTCTGAAATCAATAAAAATATATTTTAAAAAATGGGGCAATCTATACCATAGAAGACAGGTGAGATTTAAAAATAGTAATAAATAAATACTCATTTGTTTCCAGTATTGTACAAAAATGAACAATACTGGGAAAGAAGAAAAACCTGGATTAGGTTTCTGGCTGGATCAAAGAGTAACCTTAAGTCACTTAATCATCCTTAAAAAAATTTATATAAGTCATTTTATGTGGGGTGAATCAGAGCAGAATATTAAGATGAAAAATGAAAAATAATCCCTGGGTTAAGACTTTAAGGCTGCTGGGGAACAATAACCAAATAACTATAATCGTTGTTGTTTTAAAAAAAAATTTTTTTTTATTGATTTCAGAGAGGAAGGGAGAGGGAGAAACATCAATGATAAAAGATAATCATTGGCCGAGCCGGTTTGGCTCAGTGGATAGAGCGTTGGCCTGCGGACAGAAAGGTCCCAGGTTCAATTCCAGTCAAGGGCATGTACCTTGCTTGCGGGCACATCTCCAGTGTGGGACGTGCAGGAGGCGGCTGATCAATGTCTCTCTCTCACCGATGTTTCTAGCTCTCTGTTCATCTCCCTTCCAAAAATCAATAAAATATATATATTAAAAAAAAAAAAAAAAGATGCTGAGACCGGTTTGGCTCAGTGGATAGTGTCAGCCTGCGCACTTAAAGGTCCCAGGTTCGATTCCAGTCAAGGGCATGTACCTTGGTTGCGGGCATATCCCCTTTCTCCTTTCCTCTCTGTAAAAAATCAATAAAAATATAGATATAAAAAAAAAGGATAATCATTGATTGGCTGCCTCCTGCACCCCCCTACTGG
Organism: Lasiurus cinereus; assembly: GCA_011751065.1. Classification (NCBI taxonomy): domain Eukaryota; kingdom Metazoa; phylum Chordata; class Mammalia; order Chiroptera; family Vespertilionidae; genus Lasiurus; species Lasiurus cinereus. Next base: position 14,856,875 of record JAAGEH010000417.1, on the reverse strand, counting down.
GGATCAAGCTTAAAACCTGGGCATGTGCCCTGACAGGGAATCAAACCGTGACCCCCTGGTTCATAAGTTGATGCTCAACCATTGAGCCATGCCAGTGAGGCTAATTACACTAGTTTTAATATATATTAGCAGAATATGTTTTAAAATCTATATAAAGTCCAGCACAGGGAAGGAAAATTTTTATTTAAATTATGTGCTCTTCCACATTTACTTTTCCTTTAGTAAGCAATTTAATCTTTGTTTCTCAACTTACGAACTTATAAAATAGAAATATAGTTGTACCTACCTGAAAGATTCTTATGAGTTTTAAATGTTCACTAAATAATTTTTGGTTCATGGCAAGCACTTCATTTTAAGGGTTAGCAAATTTATTATTGCTATTGGCGGAAGCAGTAATATTTGGGCTGGTAATTTAAGGTCATAGTGTTTTTTTTTAATTTCTAAAAATATATTTTTATTGATTTCAGAGAGGGAGAGGTAGATAAAGAAACATCAATGAAAGAGAATCATTGATTGGCTGTCTCCTGTGTGGCCCAGGGATCAAGCTGACAACCCAGGCATGTGCTCCTGACCAGAATTGAACCTGGGACCCTTCAGTCCGCAGGCTGACACTCTATCCACTGAGCCAAACCAGCTAGGTCTATTTTTCAATTAGAGTTAACAAAGTCATTAATTTCAGGTGGACAACAGTGAGCTTTTGTTAGAGAAGCTTTTTAAATACAGAAGGGTTCTTACTAAAAGAGAGTGAGCAAGAGCACAGAAAGAAAGCTTGTCAGAATAGACCAGTTTTAGTGGCGGGTGTTCTGGTGGGAGTTGGGAGATTAATAAAACAGGAGTGGCAGGATGGAGTGAATACTTTCATTGGTCTCAGTGTCCCACAACTGTAAAAATAGTGAGGGCAGAGCCGAGACTGGTTTGGCTCAGTGGATAGAGTGTCGGCCTGCGGACTGAAAGGTCGCAGGTTCGATTCCGGTCGGGGGCATATACCTTGGTTGCGGGCACATCTCCAGTGTGGGGTGTGCGGAAGCGGGTGATCTATGTCTCTCTCTCATCGATGTTTCTGACTTTCTATCTCTCCCTTCCTCTCTGTAAAAAATTAATAAAATATATTTTTAAAAAATAGTGACGGCAGAAAAGGGTTTATCATTACGAAGTGTATATTCTTTTATTTTTATTATGTTCTTATTGATTTTGGAGAGGAAGGGGCGGGGAGGGAGAGAAGGAAAGAAACTTCATTGATGAGAATCATTGATCGGCTGTCTCCTGCACGCCCCCTACTGGGGACCCAGCCCACAACCCGGGCTTGGTCCTGACCAGGAATCCAACGGTGACCTGGTTGATGCTCAACCACTGAGCCACGCCGGCCAGGCATGAAGTGTATATTCTTATAGGAAGGTCATAAATAAAATAGTTAACACGTATTGAGTATACAAGATAGTTTGGAATGCTTCATTCATTTAGTCAACCAAACAGACCATTTTAAATAAACGGCCAAGGTCACCTGAAGCGAGTAAATGATGTACCGAGGCAAGAAAACACCAATCTCTGCCTGCTATGACCTGTGATACTGCCTCTCTACGAAAAATAAATAAATAAACGCACAAACCATTACAAACAGGTGCAGTGTATCAAGTCAACAAAACGGTGCTAAGGGATGGGGAGGGTCGCTGAAGGAGGACCTGTTTGGAAAGGGAAGGAGATGATGTCTCAGCTGAGACCCGAACGGCAAGAAGCCAATTACGCAAAAATCTCAAAGGCTTGAACGAGTTTGGGGCGAGAACGTAACAGTGTGGGCGCTAAACTAATCCTCGACGTCGAAGTTGAGTGTATCCTCAGGACAAGGGAGGAGACACTAAGCAGACTGAGCGATGCGATTTAACTAATGACTGGGGAGCACTTTGGCTGCTGCTGAAAAAAAAATCGCGAATTAAGCGAAGTGAAACAGTATCAATTAGACCACCGGGCATCAACATTAGCTGGACGCTGGGACCAGCAAGAACCGACGCCAACCTCTCCCCCCAGAGTTTGGAAGGGAACACAGCTCAGCCTGCACTGAGGGCGCTGCCACTTCGACCTGGACCCACTGCCAGTCCCTGCAGCAGCGCGGCACCTCCCCACCCCCTCACCTGCGAAAGGAGAGACTAAAGCGGGACACTCAGGCTCTCTGGCTCAGCGTCGCTCTTTCGGACTCTAACCGGCCTAAAGGTCTCCAGGTTCCAGCCCTACTTTAAATTGGCGGGAGAAGACCAAGCCCCACCCCTCTTACGGCGGCTGGACACGGCCAAGATTGCTGTAGACTCGAAATAGGAAGTCGCCCCGCCCTAAACCCCACCCTTTCCGGTCGCCCGGCTGAGCCCCCTAGCCTAGTGTAATTTTGGCTCCGCCCTCCCCCCAGCTTGCCACGCCCCCTTCCAAAGAGCAGCCAATCACTGCCCTGATCACATCACCGCGTTGCTATAGAGAGTCTTATCCCCACCCTCTTTCCTCCCAGCAGGCAGTGCGGAACGCCGGGCCTCTTCCCCTTTGTGCCATCCGGGTCTTCTTGCCCGAGTTGTTCCGTCTGTGCGAAGCGTCAGGGTGACTGTCACTGTTGAGAGCGGCAAGTAGAGGAGCCGCTCTAGCGGCCAGGACTGTGACTATGGAGGTAGGAGCCGAATCGGAGTCGGAAGCCGGGGGTATTTTTCGGCTCCTCTCAAAGAGTGCGCGAACGGCTCCCGGAGCTGTTGTCCGCGCGTGTGTGGACAAAATGGCGCCGCGGCCTTCTTCTGCGCCCGCCATCATGGCTGCTGGCCTCAGGGAGGGGGACGAACGCGGCGTCGGGGGGTGGGGAGCTGCTAGGAGGGTCTTTTTCCAGAACGTTCCTCCTTTTTTTTTTTTTTTCCCCCCCGTTTCGGCCCGCAGAACTGCTTTCAGTTAAGCTCAATTTCTCGGGTCATTGATTTACAGGAAGTTTCCTAAAGGACTTGGGAATACGTTCGCGATGGGGCGGAGAGAAAAGTGATCGGGGTCTGAAAAAATTTTGGCTCAAGTAACGGTCTGAAAGGGATAGAAAGGTGAAAAGAGCAGTCTTGTCGCGATTTCTTTCTTTTTTTTTTGCTTACGTTCAATAAGATGATTCTAGTTGGATAATTTCCATTAGCGTTTCGTCTGTGTAAACCTTCGTTTATTCCTTATTGGAGAAGATGTTGGTGGAAGGGATTAAAAATTCTTAATGAGAAAAGGCTTCGGAACGACGAATTCCGATTGATGCTCCGTTTCCGGAGCGCCTCGTGATATATAATCAGTTTGAAGTCTTGTTGAAGCGTTGGAATCAAGCCCTATCTTTGGATCGTCCCTTTAAATTGAACACTTTTAGGTGACCTATTTTAACCTTAAATTTTAAAAAATAAAGCTCGTAAGTGATCTCTTTTGAACATTAAGCCTGCTTTGGGCTTCAGATGCCTGAACCCGATTGATTTCGTTACAGTAATGCGTAATTACTTCATTTTTAACTTGATCACATTACAAGAAAAATGCAGGCATTTGGCATTCCTTTCCAGTGACTTAAAAAGATTTTCTCATTTTCGAAAATAAATAGTACTGGTAAGTGTAATGAAAAATACGTAGTTTACTGTTCCTAATAGTTGGATGTCAGTAATTAGTAAGGATGGTCCCTCCACACACACATTGAATTGCTTGAATTTGCAAATTTTTTAAAATAAGGTTTCAAACAGTTGGCAGACTATTTCGTATTTATGCAAGTAATCAATTTAATGTTTTCCTTTGTTTTGTGTTTTGGACCTCTTAATGGTCTCAAATGTTTTTAAAAATGAAATAAACTCAAACGTGTTTCTGCAGTTCCTCCTCCAATAAAAAGGCATAATTCCTGGAGAAGTGGCCTAGTATTAAATCCAACTATCTTCTTTGCACTGGAAAAATATGTATATGCTATGTCTTGAGTATGACTAGGGTTTTAAACCAAATGTAAGTTTAAGAAACAATGGTGGCCTTCCACTAGAGTACAGGGCAGTTTTGCAGTTAAAAGTTTAAGGTGTTGATCTAGAAGTCCCTATAAAATTAAAAGCTTAGAAATTTAAAAAGTTTTTTTCCATTCTCACCGAGGATACTTTTCCCTTGAACTTTAGAGATAGTGGAAGGGAGGGGGAGAGACCAAAAGAGAAACGTTGATGTGAGAGACATGGTATGCCTCCCTACGCACCCCAGCAAGGGCCAGGGATTGAGCTGCAACTGAATGAGGTATGTGCTCTTGGTTGGAATCAAACCTGGAACCCAGTCCATCCACTGAACCAAACTAAGTATGAGGGCATTGGACTTCCTTTTGCCAGTCTTTCATAATGTTAACATGTATTGCTACATAAACCAAGAAAATTTTCATTGCCTGGCGATAGATGTTGACTTTTTGGTGGAAAGGTGGTTTTCAGTTCTAGTCGCCGTAAAAGTGAGCTGTGCCAGTGGTTCTGGAATGTGTTCTTGGTGTATCAGGCACCATGAGAAGTGACAGCAATGCTCCCAGTTTTTGCAATTTCTTGTTTACATAGTGTAAGTTTTACCAGCACTTAGTATATCAGAGATAGATTTAAAAGAGTCCTTCAGGATAACCTGGAGAACAAGAATTTTTTTTTTAAAGGATCAATGTTGTGAAAAACAGAATCCTTAATTGTTTGATACAGCACCATTTATTAATAGTAGACAGTGAAGAGTATCATCTTTAGATGAGTCAGCTAATGTTGCTGGATCTCATTTTTAAAATGAGAACATTGAACTCAATTCTAAGGGATGGAAGCCTTTCAGCACAAAAATTTTTTATTGATTGATTTTTAGAGAGAAACATCGATTTAATGTTCCACTTATTTATTTATGAATTCATTGGTTGTTTCCCGTGTATGCCCTGACCAGAGATGGAACCTGCAACCTTGGCGCATATTACAGTGATGCTCTTAACTAACCAAGCTACCAACCAGATCAGAGTCCTTCTGTTTCTTGCTGGGGTTTTTTGGGTGCCATTGTTAGAGGCTTCACACATAATTTAAGTGTTTAATCCCAACTAGCCTGTAAATCCTTCCTTTTTAATTTATAATTTTATTCCTCGAGTCTAGCATGGAGTTTGGCACATTTTTATACTCAGTAAACAATTGTTGAAATTAATGCAACCTCTCACACCTCATTTATTAAAATATCCCTCTAGATTTACTTCGAGTTTGTTTTTTTCTGAACTAACCTTCCTAAGGGGAGAATTTTATAATATGATTATTCTTGCTAAAAATTTATTATGATTCTCCATTTATCCAATTTGGCTTTCTTTTGTAAAGGGCAAGATCATAAATATTCTGTGGACCACGTAGAATTCCTGTCATAGTCTTTGCTGACTTACTTGCTTGTGCACTCCTTTTGACAACCCTTTAAAAATGTGAAAACCGCATTTGCAGGTTTGGCTCAGTGAATAGAGCATCTGCCTGCAGACGGAAGGATTCTGGGTTCAATTCCTGTCAAGGGTATACAGCTGGGGTTGTGGGCTCAATCCCCAGTAGGGGCTTGTGAACAATGATTCTCTTTCATTATTGATGTTTCTAGCTCCCTCTCTGAAATCAATGAAAACATTTTTTAAAAATATACAAATCATTCTTAGCTCAAGAGTCATATTTTGCCAGCCCCTGTCCAAAGTAATCAACTCCTCAGGCATGTTGATCTGATTCATATCAATTTCTTCCTTTGTGGTACTCAGATTATTTGTAATTTGGACCACACTGTTCAGCAGAGCCCCAGAAATACTTTTTAACAGAAAACTAATAACTAAAATTCATTTCTCCCTCAAACATTTATTTGCCGATACTATGTACTTATGTGCAAAGCAGGTGAAATTGCCCTCCGTAAACTTGAAAACAAAGTGATATTTAGATGATGAAATCTAGTGTGAGGTATATGGGGTCTTTAGGAAAAAGTATGTACCATTAGCTTGACTCCTGTTGTAAATTTTTTTATATTGTGATAACTTAAAAACTGCTTTAAAGCAGAAAAAAATTTACTGTTTCCATAGCATATGTGAGGAGAAGCAGACCATATTTTGCAGCAGCACTGTGCCAAGGGGCTGTTTTCATTAAAGAGGGTTAATGAAATTAAGATTGGGTTCTCAGATAGGTAAGTTAATTTTCTGTTACTCTTTTTAGGAGTGTTCTCTCTGCTATTTTAAGATTTTACAGTATGGGTATGGAGTCTCTTGAACAGCTCATTTAAAGGTATTGTTAAAGTTGGCTAATTGAGTTCACAAATTTTAAATGGACTAAATTTTCTCTATTTGAATGTTCATTGGAAATAGTTGGAGCTCTTTTCTTCCCCCTTATTTTGAGAGTTATAAAAATAATGGTTAAAAATACATTAGTCTAATTGCATATGCCTTTGGTATTGGGTTAGTCATTTCGATTTATTCATGCCTATTTATCTTCCCTTCTCTTCCCACCCTTTTTTTTTTTTTTTTTAATTTGTCTCAGAGAGTGCGGGAGAGGGAGAGAGATAAAATGGGGGGATTGAGCCTGCAACCTGGGCATGTGCTCTGACCAGGAATCGAACTGTGACCTCTTGGTCATAGGTCAACGCTCAACCACTGAGACATGCCAACTGGGCTCCCCATCCTCTCTTTTAAGAAATTGGTGATATTTTAAATGTAATTAAGAACTTACAATCATTTTCCTTTAAACTTTTAGGCTAGTGATACAGAGCGAGATGGACTAGCCCCAGAAAAGACAACATCCCCAGATAGTGATAAGAAAAAAGAGCAGTCAGATGTATCTGTTTCTCCTAGAGCCTCAAAACATCATTATTCAAGATCACGATCAAGGTCAAGAGAAAGAAAACGAAAGTCAGGTATGAATTGTTAAAATGGTAACAAATACTACCAGCAATTTTGTTATAATCTGTGAACATATATTAAAAAACTGTTTGTTGATATAACTAATGTGTTCTCCCAGTTTAGAGATGGATAATGAAAACCCATTGGTAAATTTTGGAGACCTTTTCAGTTATGAACAATACAAATATTCTAATGTAGAAATTTACTTGTCCAAAGGCTACAATGTATGTTTAAATTTGTGTCATAGTGACTACTTGTTAACTACGATGTTTAAATTTCATTCTTTCAACAGTGACAAAAAATGTTGAAAGATGTAGTAGTGTAGGCAGAGGTATATTATTCTAGACTTATTTAATATCCTTTATTGTAAGTTACAAGAACATTTTTAGCCTTGGGCTTTGTTTTTTGGTGTGTCTTTGTTTTCTTCAATTGCTTTTTTGAAAGAGAGAAAAACATCAGTTTGTTGTTCCACCCATTTGTACATTCATTGGCTTGATCCTTGTATATGCCCTGACTGGGGATCAAGCCCACAACCTTGGCAAAACAGGATGATGCTTTAAGCAACTAAGCTACCTGGCTAGGACTTCACTTTTTTTATTTTTTTTTATTTTAATGTTATAGTATTTTTGAAGCAAGAAGTTTGGCATTTAGAAACGCATCTTATTCATTTATTTAAAAAACTAGACTGGCGGAAACCGGTTTGGCTCAGTGGATAGAGCATCGGTCTGCGGACTTAAATGTTCCAGGTTCGATTCTGGTCAAGGACATGTACCTTGGTTGTGGGCACATCCTCAGTAGGGGGCGTGCTGGAGGCAGCTGATCGATGTCTCTCTCATCGATGTTTCTAACTTTCCCTCTCTCTTCCTCTAAAAACTTAATAAAACATATTTAAAAAAAAATAATAATAATAAATAAAAAACTAGACTGATATATTGCAGATAGCATGATGTTTTGCTATTTTTAAAAAGTATTAATAAAGAGATCAAATGAGAAGTAGAATAGTAATGAGTTACAAGTTTAAGACTTGAGCTCTAGTTCTTTATCCTTTGTGTCCATATTATAAACAATTTTGATTGGAAGTTTTTCTAAGCTAAAATATCTGTTTGACTACTTATACCAAACATAAAATATAATTTTAATTGTTTTCCTCTTGCTTTTATTGTTTTTGTGCTCAATTGTTTCCCTCTAACTTTGCTATGGACCAGGAAATATCATGGGTAGGCTAATCAGATTGTTTTGTAAAATATTAAAAGTATAAAAGAGCCGAGACCGGTTTGGCTCAGTGGATAGAGCGTCAGCCTGCAGACTGAAGGGTCCCAGGTTCGATTCCGGTTGGGGGCATGTGCCTTGCTTGCGGGCACAACTCCAGTGGGGGGTGTGCAGGAGGCGGGATCGATGTCTCTCTCATCTGTTTCTGACTTTCTGTTCCTCTCCCTTCCTCTCTGTAAAAAATCAATAAAATATATATATATTTTTTTAAAGTATAAAAGACAACATCCTTTTGACTTGTCATGGAACTTTTTTTTATTTTTTTATTTTTTGTTTCTGTCTCTTGATTATATTCTGGTTTGTTCATATTGCTTGCTATGTCCTAAATATGTACAGTATTAATGTAGTAGAATAATCCTGCTCTGTTATAAAAACAGTTTCTGGAAGAGACTAGTAAGTCAAATGGACTGGAAATTATATATGAGTATTGAAATTTGTGTTTGAGGTGTTTCTGTATCTTTGTTTATGGTGAATATTTGTGTGTCTTCACAGATAATGAAGGAAGAAAACACAGGAGCCGGAGCAGAAGCAAAGAGGTAATTAACACTTTGTAGTGAATAGGCAGTTTAAAGTACTTGTAAAGTATCTGGTAGAAATGTTTGTGTGTGAATATGTGATATTGTCAAGGTAAGTAACCAAACTTGACATTTAAAAGGTTTAATTGAATTATAAAATAAGCATGATTTGGATTCATCGTTTTTCAAGAAGATAGTTGTTTTTATGAAAAGTTCATTCAAAAACTATTAATTTTATTATGTTGTGAAAGTATTCACAATGAAAATTTCATATGAAGAATATAATTGGATTTTAGGCCTGTCACACAGAGCTTCCATTAATCTGAGGTCCCCAGTCTCCTTATGCCTGATAACCATTCAGGATTTTAAAATAGCAATACACTAGATATCTGTGGGCTACTTTTTCTTTTTGGAAGATAACAAGAGTCCTCTTTTCATCGGTGAACTATAGTTCTATTTCTCTAATAGCAGTATTGAATTTTGAAATAAAATTCAGTGAGGGACAGCTGGAAAAGTGGCAGTGGCAGCCAAACTAGAGGAAAAGAAAGGCAGCAGCTCTATTGTAAAGGAGTTAACACACTGAGAAGACAGAGCAAGCCAACAAGGATGGCAGAAGTAGCAGCCAAAAAGTTCAGAGTCTTATGGGGGCTGGGCAAGGGTCCTAAAACAAACATGGGCAGGGACTTCACCTCTTCCCCTAATGGAAGCTCTGTTAAATTTTTAATTTAGGAGAGTTTTTGTGAAAATGACTATTTTGTTTAGCTCACATGATAACATTTCTATAATAAATCATACTCAGCGTGCTAATGCGCGAAGAGACTGAACTGAAGACGCTGCAGACTCAGATAGCAAAATAATAAGCCTACTTCATGATAAGGTAACTATTAGTCATTCAAACTCCTATTTCCCTTAAGTATATCTTAAATCAGTTAAGGGTTTTAATGGTTTGTTTTTTATTTAAATTAATAGTATTGTTACAAGTGAAAAACTGGTTTGAAATAAACGCTAAAACCTTTGGAAGTTTAACTACTTAACACCTTTACAGCTTGCTGCTGTTTGGCAAAATCAAGGGAATATTTTTTATAAGCTCATTATAGAGAACTGGCATTGAAATTAAAATTTAGCTGTGTCTCCAGGTCTCTTATTTTTCTGAAAAATAATACTGTCATCATTTTCAGACATATCATCATGCATGTTCTAAAATGTTTGGCCAACTTTTTGTTTTCAAATTAATCTTGAGTGTAAAGAAATAACTTATACCATATTTTGGGAAACATGAAATAAGTGTCCTATTGTAGAAAAGCAGTGGGCTGGGCATCAGGAGAACATGGGGCCTGGTTTCAGCTCCGCTGCTGTGTAGCTTTGTGACTAGATTTTAGTTTTGTTATACATAAAAAAAGGAATTAGAGGGTCTGACTTTCCTTCTAGCTTTAAAATTGTGATTCTGAGATGTCCAGGATTTTAAACGTTAGCCACAAGGTGGATTTGACAAATATTAATATGGGGAAATCTAATGTTTTAACACTTTTGATTAAGTATGTGAGTGTAGGATGGAGACTTGATCATACTATTTTAGCTCAGTCTCTGAATGCATATGTTGTGAAAACAAAAGTCTTGGTTTTTAATCTTTCAGAATACGGGAGAAGTATATATTGTGTTATGGTATGGGGATTAATTGTTATATCTAGTTTGATTGCATAGAAATTAAAACAGATACGGTTGCCATTTTCTATCCTAGGTACATGAAATGTAATAGAACTCCAAGCCTGTTGGGATATTGCAAGATGAAAAGTGATTGCCTCACAGTTTAGACATTGGGAGAAAAATCAAGAGACGTCTTTTAGAAAGGATGTTGCAGTATAGCTATAAAAAGGACACTTCAGCTCTGCGTAAAGTAATTTGAAATTGCAGAAAATATTAATACTTAGTAAAATCATTTTGACTTAGCTACCTAATTTGAAATGCACTTTCTGGTGCATGTCTTTGTGTCCTTATTATCTTTATTGTGAACTATTTAAATGTCAAATAATATTACGTATTCTGGATTTAGAAGTCGATATATACATTTGGTCTGGTTATTTAAAAGGTTTGTTGGAAATTTTTCAAATTTTGATACATGTGTACTTCCCGTATTTTAGATAAAAAGAAAAAAACATTAGGGGTTCATATTTTCAGCATTCAAAATTGTTTTAATTGTGGTATTGAAAATATTTGGGGGAGGAAACTGCCTTTGGGGGGTTTATAAAGAAAGGGTAAAATTAGTAAAGTACATCTGCAACGTGTGGGTGATGTGAAACTAGATTGTTTTAAAATTTGCCACATACTCCTAAGGTTACTAATGTTGCATCACAACATTTTTGTCTACTGATACCCATACTAACTTTCTTTGTTGCACTATTTTCCTGAAAGAACCAACTTCTTCTTAAACAGGCAAGAAGACATGAATCCAAAGATAAATCCTCTAAGAAACACAAGTCTGACGAACATAATGACAAAGAACATTCTTCTGATAAAGGAAGAGAGCGACTAAATTCGTCTGAAAATGGTGAGGACAGACACAAACGCAAAGAAAGAAAGTCATCAAGAGGCAGAAGTCACTCAAGATCTAGGTCTCGTGAAAGGTAACTAGTTTTGGTGTTTATAGGTACCCTCTAAAGAGCTCCCTAACTTGCATAAAGCTTCTCATTACCCAGCACTGCCCCCAAAAATCTTAATTAGAACATGGATGTTTATTTCCCCCCCCACCAACTTGACTATTCCTGTGCTCACTGGTATCCACTAAAAGAAATCTATCTTTTGGGCTATCTTTTGCAGTGAAAAAAATTCTATTGTTAAACTATGTTTATATAATTTAAACAATACAACAATCTTTTTACATTGCTGATACAGGATTTATTTGCTGCTAACTTCTAATCTAGATGTTTCTCTTGTGGTATAGATGAAAATACTGAGATTTTTGAGATACTGGGTCATGGCTCCAATTTGTGGAATTTTTGTTTTTTGCTTTAAGAATTGAGTATTAACCTGATTTCTGTGGGGGGTATGTGGTAGATTCAGTCAGAATTTTTCAGTAGTAGATTTAATATGATTATGTTCTTAAATTTTATAAATATTTTAGTAAGGCAATAGGTTTTAAACTATTAAATTTTAAATTGAGGTAGGATGCTTTGCTTTTTTATATATATATAAATTTTATTGATTCTTTCACAGAGAGGAAGAATATATATATTTTATTGATTCTTTCACAGAGAGGAAGGGGGAGGGATAGAAAGTTAGAAGCATCGATGAGAGAGAGACATTGAGCAGCCTCCTCCTGCATGCCCCCTACTGGTGATGTGCCAGCCACCAATGTATGTGCCCTTGACCGGAATCGAACCTGGGACCCTTCAGTCCCCAGGCCGATGCTCTATCCACTGACCCAAACCGGTTTCGGCTGCTTTGTGTTTTGTTTTTTTTTTACATATAGTTTTATTGTGTTTGCTACGAGACATCAAGAACAAAGGTTAATTTTTTATTATAACTTCTCTTTAAAAACTTCAAACTATCTTTTATGTACACATTACAGTGCAGTTTATTGTATCTTGACTGAATACGCTACAGATAACTAATTTGTAACATCTCTAAATTGAAAAGACACATTTCTAACTACAAATTTCTGTGTTTTAATTTCAGGCGTCATCGTAGTAGAAGCAGGGAACGGAAGAAGTCTCGATCCCGGAGTAGGGAGAGGAAGAAGTCAAGATCCAGAAGCAGAGAGAGGAAGAAATCAAGATCCAGAAGCAGGGAAAGAAAACGCCGAATCCGTTCTCGTTCCCGCTCAAGATCAAGACACAGACATAGGAGTAGAAGCAGGAGTAGGACAAGGAGTAGAAGTCGGTGGGTATTCACCATCTTGGTTAAATTCAAATAAGCTCCTCTTAACCTGAGAATATTTAAATTGTGGTCAGAATTTATTTACAGAATAATCACATCCCGAGAAAGAACAGACCTGAATATTTATGTGGCATTCTTTCATAATCTAATTGGATTTCTGTGAAGTGCATGTGTAAATGAAATTATTTTAGTTGTTTGATACACTGAATTCATTGTGCTTGTGTTATCACAATAACTCATTGCATCCCTACTCTGTGGTATATATTATGGCATAGTTCTTTCTGTCTAGTACCTCATCTGATTCTCAAAACAACTGTGGACTAGGCTCATCAGACTTAGAGAGGTTGAATGACTTGCCCAGAAGCCCAAAATCAAACAGTCATTAATGGTAAAACCCAGACCCTTACCCCAGTGTGAATGCAAAGTCAGTGTATGTGCTTACCCCACTTTACTATATATACTATCTCAGATACCCAAAAAGATGAGTGTAGATTATGCTTTATAGAATTGTAAACCTAAAATTTATATAACATTATTAACCAGCGTAACTCCACTGGTTAATAAAGATGCGCTTAATTCAAACCTGCCTTGATTGAAAGGAGGCTTTAATTTGCTGAGACAGGACAATAAGAAGCATAGGGGGAATTCTTAATATCCAGAGAATATCTCCTTATTTACATAAGAATATTACAGTGTACTATATAGTCACAGGTACTGTTACTAAAATGGAAAAGTTTTGTTCATTTTTTGTTTAAATCCGTCTAATGGAAATATGGATAAAAGTGGACTTGAGCTTATTATAATAACTTTGTTTATTACTTGTTTAATCAGTTTATCCATTTATAATCAGTAGATTTAGTTTGTAGTAGGTTACTCATTTGAGCTTTAACAATTGTAAGACTTAGTGAATCTAAGGTACGTGGTAATTTGATCATTAATTTTTTAAATTGCCACTTGGGGAAATCAGATTGTTACTTATGGTATTTCTAGTTTTGACTATTGATAATATTTGTTCTGATCAGTTGCCTGACTTTTGTCTTTTATATGTCTAATTCTTTGTTTTAGTGATTCATGCTTTGTATTTTTTAAAACATCTGTAAATTCATTCATTGTAGGTTAAAGGGCTAGGAACATTTAACCTATCTTACTATTATGTATTCTATATATTGACCTACACAAGTATAAAATGACTAATGTACATGGCTAGTCTTTATTTTTTTAAATATATATTTCATTGTTTTTGTTTTTGCTTTTTTTGTTGTTTTTTTTACAGAGAGTAAGGGAGAGGGACAGAGAGTTAGAAACATAGATGAGAGAGAGACATCAATCAGCTGCCTCCTGCACACCTCCTACTGGGGATGTGCCCGCAACCAAGGTACATGCCCTTGACCGAAATCGAACCCGGACCCTTCAGTCCGTAGGCCGACACTCTATCCACTGAGCCACACCGGTCAGGGCCATGGCTAGTCTTTACAACACTGGGTGTAATGGCAGCAAGATTGGAATTAAGGTAAATGTCCATCTATAACAGGGCTGGTTAAATGAACTTAGAAAACTACCCATATACACAAGGAACTTAGGATATCTGTGGAATATATAGGATGGACAGAAAGGAAAAAGTTGAAAATATATTTCCTGTGAAGTTTTATTTTTGTTGAATCATGTAAATATAATTGATTTTGATTCAACAAAGTTATTACTGGGCCATACTGAGACATGTAAAATATGATTTATTACAGAGATAGAAAGAAGAGAATTGAAAAACCAAGAAGATTTAGCAGAAGTTTAAGCGGAACACCTAGTCCACCTCCCTTCAGAGGCAGAAACACAGCAATGGATGCACAAGAAGCTTTAGCTAGGAGGTGTGTATATATTTTTATTTGATTCATTTTTTTCCCCTTTTCAACTTGAAGTAGATGCTCAATTGTGTGGACAAAATGAATGCTTTCAGTCAGAGAATAATGGAAATTGTTAAATGTAGCCATGAATGCTGTTGTGTCTCTGATCTAAAAGTAAGTATGTAGTTTACTTCTTACTCTAAACATTTACTTATTGCACAACTGTGGAAAGATTCTATAAGGGTTCTTCTTTTTTCCTTCATGATTAACTTAATTTTTCTCAACTCTAGACTCCTAAATATTTTTAGTTTGGAATTGAATTTTTTTTTTAAAATCTTAAATAGATTTCAGAACTTGGTTAAGTTTGCCTCAAACTGCTTTGTGGGTTTTTTTTGTTTTTCTTCAAGAAAAGAATCTTTGAAACAATAAGTAGAATTTCATCAATGGATTCCTTATTATAGACCAATTAATTTGATATTGTAAATTTTACTCCTGAGAGCAGAGGGAGACCACTGTATTTTTCCGTTTTCTAATTGTTCAAAAGTGTGATTGGGACCACACACAGCAGGACTGTTTGACTGAAATCTGCAAAACCATCTCTAGAGCCACGAGCTAAAGTAAAATCCAAGTCCTTGTTTGCAGATTTTTCTATATTCTGAAAACTCGACTCTTTTGATTTTAACTTTTTTTCTTTATGAAATTGAGCTTGTATTTTTTTTCCATTACAAAAATACAGTTATCAAATGTAACCTGATGGGCTGCTGCCCTGTGAACCCAGCCTGGCAGAAGCTCCAGCTGAGCAGCAGCAGCAGCAAAGGTGTGAGCTCACCCCTTCTTCACTCCATTCACCTTAGTGAATGGTATTCATTCCAGACTTGCAGTGGCCATTGGGAATGTGCAGCCAATAGTAGTCAAGCATATTTTCATTTAAAACTAAGATCAACAGAATTAGGAAATAATTTACTACAGTATTTGAACTAATTTATAAAGAATGGTCCATGAACTCTGTTTTTTGGTGGGATTTGGTTTTTTTTTTTTTTAAGTCATAAAATTTATTTACATGTTTATGTAATTTTTGTATTTTATTAAAATTGAAACTTACTACCTTCTAGAAGGTTGGGTTTTTTGGTTTTTACTTAAAAAATAATCTACAACTTAACAACCACTGTTTTTAATACTTGGTAATACCACATTCCTTGCCCCATTGATAGTAACACACTCAAAGGGAAAAGGAGTGGCACTTGTAATTGGTAAATCAAGGAATTCTTCAAAGAAGGGTTTCTCTTTCAGGAACTAATCCTATCTAATAAAATAGTAATATGCAAATTGACTGTGCCTCCACCATGCCTGTCAGCCAATTGGCAAGTATGCAAATTAACCCAACCAAGATGGCTGTGGCTACAGAGAGAGCAGGAGGGGTCTTCAGTTGCCTGGGCGATAGAGGAAGCCAAACTTTCCATACACCTTGGCTGGCCCAGGCCTCTGCTTAAGGCAATAAAGTTTCAATGGCTGTGGAGTAGAAGGCTTGACTCTGCTCCAGGCTACAAAGTTTCAATTGTAGAAGATAAATAAATCCCAGATACCAGGGCCTCCACTTGGGTTGCTAGGGGGCATGGCCGGCCTGCAAACCACCACGGGCCCCTTGCCCAGGCCACCTCATGCCCCAAGGGAGTACCCACCCTGATCCAGTACACCCTTCAGGGCAAACCTGCTGGCCCCCACCCATGCACCAGGCCTTTATCCTATCTAATAAAAGCAATATGCAGATTGACCATCACTTCAACATAACATGATGACTGCCCCCAGGAGGTCAAAAGATCCTGCCCTCAGGTGGATACAAGATGGCCAGTAGGGGAGGGCAGTTGGGGGAGACCCAGGCCTGAGGGGAGAGCATTTAGGGGCAAACAGACTGGCAGGGGAGTGGTTAGGGGGTGAACAGGCTGGCAGGCAGAAGCAGTTAGGGACAATCAGGAAGGGAGGCAGGTGAGCAGTTGGATTGTGAGAGATCCTACCTGGATCTTGCCTAAATGGGCAGTCGGACATCCCTCAAAGGGTCCCAGATTGGAAAGGGAGCAGGTTGGGCTGAAGAATGAACTCACCCCCCTGCATGAAATTTGTGCAATGGGCCTCTAGTTATGAAGATAATATTACTTAAGATTTCTCATATAGGGCATAGGTACTGACTTGGCAGCACATTTAGTGTGTGTATTTATTAGTGAATTTAATGTGAGCGAGAAATATGTTTTTATTGGGGGGGGTGAATTTGCATTTCATGTTTTCAGTTCCTTTGCTACTGTTAAATTCTTTCAGTTGCTAAAAGTCCTTTCCTAATACTGAGGTTACCCCACTCCCACCCTTTTATTAGATTATAGTGGATATAGCAGTTTGGATTTGTTGCCTGTATTGGGAGGAGGTTGGGTTGTTTTGTTTTTATTAATTTGAAGGCCATATAATAAAGTCTGTTTAAGTGCAGAAATCATTGTCCTTAAGCTATATCAGCCTCCCCCAAGAAGCATTTAGTAAATCTGTAAGCTTTATTTACTTAATATACTCTAAGACTCAGTTCTCAATGTTATTTGTAAGATATCATTTTGTCCTTATTTCTGTAACCAGCACTGAAAAAAATTGAATAATTTTTATTTTTAACCATACTCTTTGGGAACTATATGTGAAAATTATTCCAGTTTTGAGCTATTTAGTGAAATTAAAAATGTCTAAAACCAGTTTTAAAATATTATTAACCTGTGACTGATAGCATCTTAACAGTGTTTGCCTGGTTGCTCTTTTTTCCCCACGTGCAGATATCATTTTGGGAAAGTGTTAAACTTAAAAGTCTAGAAGTCTTTTATGTCTACTTGTGCACATTCAGAGAAGTACAAAGATAAATATTGGTTTTATATCATTTTAAATTTCTTTACATGGTCTTTGACAGGTTGGAAAGGGCAAAAAAGTTACAAGAACAACGAGAAAAGGAAATGGTTGAAAAACAGAAACAACAAGAAATAGCTGCAGGTAAATTTTTAACACTACCATTTTTGGGAATAATGCTAGCAATTTAGAGAACGTTTTAAACTTGACTGGTTTGTCTCAGGGGATAGAGCATCAGCCTGTGGATTGAGGGGTCCTGGGTTTGAATCAGGTCAAGGTCATGTACCTTGGTTGCAGGCACATCCCCAGTTGGGGATATGCAGGAGGCAACTAATCGATGTTTCTCTCTCATCGATGTTTGTAACTCTTCTAACCCTCTCCCTTCCTCTCTGTAAAAAATCAATAAAGTATATTTTTAATAAATAAGTAAATAAATTTCTATTCTGGACTGACCAAAAAATGGCATTAGAAGTCTTTCTGTTTAATATCTGTTAAATGTGCATGATACTTGTTTTAATATTTTTAAATGTTTATGAAATGTCTGAAATAATTTTGTAAACTAAAAAACCATAGAAATAAAAGTTTTTATAGTGTTTCTAAGTTTGGATACAAGCACTGAGGTTCATTTCCTTGAAACAAACTTTTTAGTATTTGCAGAATTCTCTTCATTTTCAAAAAGTAAATGAAGTTATATATTAGGGGGTCACATCATATAGAAATATATGTATATAGCAATAAACAAACTCCATGAATGTTTGTGAATGTTTCTGCTTTGCAACAGTCATACTTCTTTCATCTTCTAGCAGCTGCAGCTACTGGAGGTTCTGTTCTCAATGTGGCTGCCCTGTTAGCATCGGGAACACAGGTAACTCCTCAGATAGCGATGGCAGCTCAGATGGCAGCTCTGCAGGCTAAAGCTTTGGCAGAAACTGGAATAGCTGTACCTAGCTATTATAACCCAGCAGCTGTGAATCCAATGAAATTTGCTGAGCAAGAGAAAAAAAGGAAAATGCTTTGGCAAGGCAAGAAAGAAGGGGTAAGTTCTATTCCCCTCTTTTGTCATTTGTTCCTAATTAGCAATTGCTTAGGAAAACATAAGAAATGGAAAAAATTAATCTGGCTTTTTCTTCTAAGAACCTGATTAGAATAGTTTAATTTGCCATAGTTATTTATTACAGGGGCAGGGGATGCATAATTTAGGTCAGGCTTTCAAAGCAAGCCAATAATAATATATATTTACTAGAGGTGCAGTGCACGAAATTCATGCATGGGATTGGGGGGGGTGGTCCCTTAGCCCAGCCTGTACCCTCTCCATTCCACGACATCCCTCTCATAATCTGGGACTGTTGGCTCCTAACTGCCCTTCCCTCCCGGCCTGGTCATCCCTAACTGTTCTCCACTGCCAGCCTAGTTGCCCCTAACCACCTCTGCCTCAGCCCCCACCACTGTGACTTTTTCTGGAAGGATATCCGGAAGGTGCCCGGTCTAATTAGCATATTATCCTTTTATTAGTATAGATAAGGATTTGCCATATTATTCTCTACTTTTCTATATGTATTTAAAATATTTCAGAATATTTTAAGCGAATAAAAAGTGGTCAAATTGCAGAAAAAATAAACATTTTTAAATACAACCTGATAGGTTTGAAAGCAACATTTGTATAAAAGGATATAAGCTATATTCGGCAACAAAACTTGTTAGGATTGCTTTGTTAATATTCTTTTGTTGGAAAGGCATGGTTTGGGCAAAGGAGAAAAGGAAACCAACCCTATAAAAGGGAATGTCTGATTGGGCCGTTGACACAGCAGAGAGGGGCAGGTATGGCAAAGTTTCAGGCTGTCCCACAGGCAAGGATATCTTTGTGTGAGGGACACCAAAGGACACCTGTCGCATCTGAAACAATTGCAGAGCTCAGAAAGAATCACTATTTAAGATTATTATTTCCCTGACATATAAAATATACATACATATAAATATACATGCCCTCTTCTGAGCTTCCTCCACCCTCCACTTACTATTTGGCTATTGCCTCCTTTTCATATCAATGAATTGGATGTACAGATATAATTTTTAATGGCTACAGTGTTATCCCTGACTTTTCCACATTACTATGGTTTACTTCACTAACCCTTTATTGTGGGGCAGGTTGTTTCCGGTTGACCCTGGCATCAACAACTACAGTAAACATAATTGCGTATTTGACTGTTTACTTAAGATATATTCACAGACATGGAATTCCTGGCCCAAAGCTAATTCACTTGAATTTTGATCCATATTTCCAAATTGACTTTCTAGAAAGTGCTTCCGTTTGTTTAGTCCATTGGTTTTAAATCAGATTACAGATGGGATAAGAGAAAAGTGTTCAACTTGCCTTTGGCAAATCGCAAACTTGCTAAACTTGAGCAACCTCTTCCCAGCATAGCTGTCTGGGTGCTTTTCAGGGCACTTTGGAAGGAAGGAAAGGGATCAGGTGCGTGGCTCTCCCCCAGGGACAGAGCTGGAAAAGCAAAGTTTCCCAAGGAGGTGGGAGTGTGGCCCGGGGAGGGGTGTGCCAAATACTTTGTGCTCCAGGAGTGGGGTGGGGCAGCTAGGCATGGCCACATCCCCACCAGCCCTGAGCAGTAAGAGCCCCTGGTGACTTTCCCTGTCCCCTTCCCTGGGCAGGTGGAGACAGCAGGTGGTGGGGAGACCATGCTGTTGCTCCCAGTCCTGACTCCTGAATCCCACATGCTGTGTTACTGAGAAACTTTAGTTGGGGACAGGCCACTGGGCACAGGACTAGGAGGGTCTAAGCTGGTGGGTGAAGTCCTGGGAGGTACAGGTGGCACCAGCCGAGGTCCTGTGTGGGTGTGGGTGTGTCGCTCAGGTCCATGCTCATGCACACACCCACAGAGCCTGCCATGAGCTCGGATGCATCCAGTCCCAGCACTAAGCAAGTTTGAGAAAGTTTACCCAGACTAACACCCCACCTCTCTCCTCCTGCTTCCTGCCTCCTGCCTCCCACCACACAACGTGAGGTGCCCCAACTCTATGAACATCCTGGTGACTGTTTGATCGTTTTGGTCTTGAACCCACAGCCCTCTCCTGCCGCCAGTCTGGTCATTTAGGTCATGACAGCCCCTAACTTTATATATATTAGGTTTTGTTTTTGCATAAGATATTAGTACACTTGCATAAAAAAAGGCAAGTGTACTTATTTTTCTTTGAAAAATAAAAATAAGATAGAAATCTTAATCCTACATAATAAAAGCCTAATATGCCAGGATCCCTCAGGAGATGTCAGAGAGCCTGTTTGACCCAATCTCACAGGTCAGGCCAAGGGACCCCACTGGTGCACAAATTTGTGCGCTGTGCCTCTAGTATAATTTCAAACTCCATTGATAGAATGTCATAAATGCTGTTGTTTCTTTTCGTACTATATTATGAAAAGATTTAATACTGTAGTAAAAGGTATTTAAATTTTGCATATTCTAAAAGCTTACTGTTTCTTAATAGGACAAATCCCAGTCTGCTGAAATATGGGAAAAGTTGAATTTTGGAAACAAGGACCAAAACGTCAAATTTAGGAAACTAATGGGTATTAAGGTGAGTATATACACTTTCTATTAAAATCACACATATTTTGCCAAAACCGGTTTGGCTCAGTGGATAGAGCGTTGGCCTGGGGACTGAAAGGTCCCAGGTTCGATTCCGATCAAGGGCATGTATCTTGGTTGTGGGCACATCCCAGTAGGGGGCGTGCAGGAGGCGGCTGATGGATGTCTCTCTCATCGATGTTTCTAACCTTCTATCCCTCTCCCTTCTCTGTAAAAAATAAATAAAATATATATATATTTTTAAATCACACATTTTTAGGGGTAACATTGATTCTCAACTTCTAAGTTATTTCAGTGATGTATCAACTCTGGGTACTTTATTTGTTTAATGGTCTCCACATTAATTTCACAGAATTAACTAAAATAATACTGTGATCACTGGTTGACAAATTTTACTTAACAGGTTTATTGATTTTTACTGTGTATTTATACCTTAGGTAACATTGAGATCATAAGCTTCTGTTTGTGAAAAGGAATTAATGGATTTGCTTAAAGGAAAAAAACGCTTCTCATTTTAAGGTTAATGCTACCTGGTGGAATAGGATCCTCTTGATATTTAAAATTTCAAATAAGCTTTTTGCTGAGTAAAGGGTAATATAGGTACAGTGTTAGACTTCATGGAAAGTTTCCCAATGTTCAGTCAGACATTGGTCATTATTAAGGAAATTAAGTTTTCATTAAGTTTTCACTGAGCTGGCTGTTTACACACTGCCTGGCATGTGCTGCATGTTCTTCATCATGCCCATCCACTAAAAGTTTGATTTTTGTTACATCCCAGTAACTAGAAGGAACACATGCCGAATGAATGGAGCTAAATAATTGAAGTCAAATTATGTGTCCCAAAAATGTAATTTACCTGTGAGAGAAGCACTTTTTATTCATAATACTTTTGTCTGTTTGTAGAGTGAAGATGAAGCTGGATGTAGCTCAGTTGATGAAGAAAGTTACAAGACTTTGAAGCAACAGGAAGAAGTGTTTAGGAATCTAGATGCTCAGTATGAAATGGCAAGGTCACAGACCCATACACAAAGAGGAATGGGATTGGGTTTTACATCATCAATGCGAGGAATGGATGCAGTTTGAAAAAGATCACTTAATGTTTGGAACTTTCTAAACTTATGGTTCTGATGTCAGGTCCTTGTTCACCAAACAGCTAGCATTCTAGCTTGCATGGGTGTTGCATTGACTTTAATTTATTGAAAAATAACGATTTTTTTGTAAATATCAGATCAGTGATTCTGGTGTTAGTGTTGTAATTAGGTTAAACCCACTTCCATTAAACATGACAGGACTATAGAAGGACAATATTTTTTAGTTCATGAATTCTACTTTCAAAATATATATAAAAACTGCAGGTGGGATAAAATCTCATACATGGATTTTTTTGTGTCCGCTGTCTTGTGTACTTTTGTACTTAACCTTGTACAGTTATTTTCATCTCTTGAAACATGAAAGAAATGTTATGTAGATGTTCTTTAGAAGATCTGGTCATTTGGTACATACCAGCACAAATAAGCTGGTTGGTGATGAAAATAAAAATGGTTTTCTCAAAACTGGTGGTAATTTAAGTTACCTGGCATTATTTGAATTTATTTTATGGTTCTGTTGCATTTTGCAATTGCTATTAAAAAACACTGGCTAAAAAATCCTTTTTTTTTTTTTTTAATGCTTTTGGAAGTACCATAGTGAGCAAAAAATGTAAAAGCAAGTTGGAAGTAAGTAAACTTATTACAATAATACTGTTTTCCTTCTATTATAAGGGACAGAATTGGTGTACAGTATTTGTTAAATATTCCATATGTTATTCAGGAAATAGATTAATACTTTAAAGGGATGTAAGCACTTTTATTTTAATAAAGTGCCTTATAACAAGTTCTTTGTATTCCCTTTGCTCATTATCCATTAGAAAGTAAAGTACTAAATATTTGGTGATGGGAGGGGACTACAGAACTTGTAATTCATTAGCTTTCCCTAGAAGAATTCTTTGAGGAAGATTGCCACAATATAGTAGCATAATACTGGGTAGTGATAAAATTTAGACCTTTATTTCTAAAATATATTTTTTACTGATTTCAGAGGTGGTGGGGGCAGGGGAGAGAGGTATCAGTGATGAGAATCATTGATTGGCTGTCTCCTGCATGCCCTCTACTGGGGATCAAGCTGCTATCCAGGCATGTGCCCTTGATGAGAATTGAACCTGGTACTCCAGACTACAGGCTGTCACTCTTACCCACTGAGCAAGACCAGCCAGGGACAACCTTTTTTTTTTTTTTTCTTTTCTTTTTCCCCAGAGAGGAAGGGGAAGTGAGAGTAACATCAGTGATGAGAGAGAATCATTGATTGGTTGCCTCCTGCACGCCCCCTACTGGGGATCAAGCCCAAAACCCAGGCATGTGCCCTTGACAGTAATTGAACTCAGGATTCTTCAGTGTGCAGGCTGACACTATCCATTGAACCAAACAGGCTAGGGCTAAGGACAACCTTTACGTTTAAAAAACAGAGTTACCAAGTGATCAACTTTCTTGTTGGGCATGTTTTTGTGATATAGGAAAATCAAGTGGTATAAGATTTTTAATGGATTTTGGTAAATGTTTAAATTCATTTTCCCAGAGTATAACAGTTCTAGAGAAATGGTTCCATGTTTCAGTGACAATGATTTTTTTGGCATCACAGATAAACATTTTTCAGTTTTATGTATACCTTCTCTAATCAGTTTTCATTAAAAATTTCCATGTGCCCTGATCGGTTTGGTTCAGTTAATGGAGCGTTGGCCTGCAGACTGAAGGGTTCCAGGTTCGATTCCAGGCAAGGCCTGTACATTGGTTGCAGGCATATCCCCAGTAGAGGGTGTGCAAAAGGCAGCTGATGAATGTTTATAACTATCCCTCTCCCTCTCTGTAAGAAATGAATAAAACATTAAAAATATATATACATTTTTTAATTTCCATGAGCTTTTAAGGCATAGTGGATATACACTGAATGGCAAGATTATGCTCTCTGAACACAATCATCTGGCCACTCAGTGTATATCCTATATAATAAAAGGTTAATAAGCAAATTGTCCCCTTGACCAGGAGTTCTACCAGTAGGCAGGCCGGCCAACTGCTCATGTCCCCTATCCCTGGCCAGGCTGGCCAGATCCCACCCATGCTCGAATTCATGCACTGGGCCTTATATGTATATGTGTGTGTGTGTACACTGAGTGGCCAGATTATTGTGTGTTCAGAGATCATAATAATGTGGCCACACAGGAACTGCTTCCTGTATCTCTACAGTAGCGGTCGCCAACTGGTGGTCCACGGATCACTGGTGGTCTATGAGGTCCAAAGGGTTGGTGACTGCTGCTCTACAGTATTTTAGGAGCTTGTCCTTTAATGAATGACATAGTCCATCTTGCATTCATCTAGTGCAGCATTTTAAAAATTGGTAGCCAGCTGAGACCGGTTTGGCTCAGTGGATAGAGCGTCGGCCTGCAGACTGAAAGGTCCCAGGTTCGATTCCAGTCGGGGGCATGTACCTTGCTTGCGGGCACATCTCCAGTGTGGGACGTGCAGGAGGCAGCTGATTGATGTCTCATCGATGTTTCTGACTTTCTAGCCCTCTCCCTTCCTCTCTGTAAAAAATCAAAAAATATTTTTAAAAATAAATAAATAAATAAAATAAAAATAAAAATTGGTAGCCAAGTTTAAACAAATGAAACATATCTAAAATAACCAGTAGGTAATATTTTTAGTTAAGATTTTACATATTTATTTTCATACTTAAGTGTTATAAATCCAGTGTGTATTTTCTTAACATCCTAATTGGGACCAGCCATATGTAGCCACAGGCAACCATATTCAACTGCAGATCTAGAGGGAAGTACATTGGTAATGGTAAATTGTATAATTAAATTTTTTTTTTGACTGAACATAGGCTTCAGCCTGCACTGACCCTCAATCCCCAATGCCCCCACCCCCAGTATAATTAAATTTTAAGAAGCAATTATTGGAGTCTAGGGTTGGGAGACCAGTTAACTGCTTCACACAGTTGGAAATAAGTTTGTATGAGAGACATACTCCATAGGTTTGATTTTATTAAACCGCTTACCACCTTTTTTCTGTATGTTACTGAGCTTTTACATTTCAAGGCCTGTTCTCCATGATGGCTTTACCCTTGTAAGCAACAAGATATGGTTGCTGTCCAGGAGATACTTGATAGGGAACCAGAGCAGTAAAACCACCACACTGAGGCGCAATATATGGTGAGCAGTGTGAGAGCAAGTGGGTATGAGGCTAACTTGGAAGGTAGGGTAGGATTTCATAGCTGTGGATAGGTGTTGAGGAAAACAGCAAATTCACATGAAGTTTTATTGGGTGAATTTTAAGTTTAGAAAACTTAAATACCATTTAAGAAGTAGTTGGTGGGAGGAAATGGAAATAAGTTGTTTTCTATATCATCCCTGGTTAAGAGTTTCATAGGCCAAAAGATTTAATTATATATTTAAGTGTAATTTTAAAAGGTTTTTAATTTTAGAGGAAGGGAGAGGAATAGAAAAAGATGGATGGGAAGAACAGTGATTGGCTGCCCTCTACCGGGACAGAGCCAGAAACCCAGCCATGTGCCCTGACCCATGTTCTAATTGGGAATCCAACCTTCAATCTCTTGGTTCATGGGTTGATGCTCAACTGCTGAGCCACACCTGCTAGGATAAAACTTCTCACTGATTTTTAGAGAGCAAAAAGAGAAACATTGATTTGTTCCCATTTATTTATGCATTCATTGGTTGCTGCTTATATATGCCTTGACTATAGGTCTTGAATTGAGACATCTTTTACTTTAAGTGGGGATAATTAGCAATAACAATGAGGGGCTCTGGTCTCCTGGGAGATGGTGCCCTGAGGGACTTGGTAAATAAATTACCCTGACATTCCAAAGGCACATTATCCAAAAAGACAAGACATGCCCTGATTGGTTTGGCTCAGTGGATACAACCTCAGCCTGCGGACTTCAGGGTCCCAGTTTCTATTCTAGTCAAGGGCATGTGTCTTGGTTGCAGTCACATCTCCAGTGTGGGGTGTGCAGGAGGCAGCTGACGGATATTTCTGGCTCTCTTTTCCTTTATCTCCCTCTCTGTTAAAAAAATCAAAATATATTAAAAAAAAAAAAAAGAAGAAGACAGGCTCTGTTAAAGATTGACCTTTGTCAAGAAATTATACAAAAAAAAAAAAAAGAAAAGAAAAGAAATGATACCAGCCCAGGACATGACTATTTGCCATGAATTCCCTTTGGGAAGTTTTAATTTCAGCCCTGCCTGGTTTAGCTCAGTGGAAGGTTAAGAGGTTAACCATCAAGAGCACATACCTCAGTTACTGATTCAATCCCCAGCCCTGGTCTGGGTGCATTGGGAAGCAATCAATGGATGTCTAACACATAGATGTTTCTCTCTTCCTACTCCTCCTCTCTCCCCCGCCAAATTCTGCGTCCCTTCCACTCTAAAAATCAATGGGAAAAATATCCTCACTCCCTGAGTCTTTTTTTAAAAATGTCCAATTTCAAATCATTCTATGTAGTTTAGGCCTCACAAGCCTCCCCTGAGCTTATCAGATTTAGTATGTGATGCCCTTTTTGAGCACAGGACATCTAAAATAATTTAGCTAGTTTATTTTATCCTCACCTGAGAATATGTTTGATTTTAGAGAGGAAGGTAGACAGACATCGATGTGAGAAATACGGATCAGTTGCTTCCCATCCACACCCTACCAGGGATAGACCCCACAACTTAGGTATGTGCCCTGAACCAGGCTCCAACCAACTTAACCACCTGGGCAGGACTATCTAGCTAGTTTGTCATGAAGAAGTAAAACAAGCCCAATAAATTGAAGTAACTATCCGAGATTATAAAGGTAGTTCGTGGCAAAACTGGAGTTCCATAGCTGTTTGGCTTGCACACCAGAATGTGTTCCGGCTTTTCAGCCTTAGATATATAACAAGGACAACCCATATTGTTTCAACACATTCTGATTTACTCTAGCTTTGTTAACGTTTAATAAGGAGCAATCCCAGTATGCAATGCAAACTATGAGTTCACAGTTAGAAACTACATGTCCCAGCATGCCCTGCTCTCCAGCAACCTCGGAAGTGGGTGTGAGGGACGCCATTGCATTTTGGTAGTTGCAGTCTCTCGAGACAGGCCCGGCCCTTGTGCAGCTTCCGGGGCTTACGTTTAAAGAAAACCCTACTGGGTGGCTTAGCGCCCTAGAGAGAGGTGCCGCCCTACGACCTTTGCCCCCGGCCCGGGTGTCCAGCTCGAATCTTTCCCACAGCCCAAAATGGCGGCAGAGGTGGATTTTGGGGATTTAGAGCTTTTCGAGGCGTTTGACCACCCGGAGGAGTCGCTCCCAAAGCCCGTGCACACGCGCTTCAAGGACGGCGACGGCGACGAGGAGGACGAGAACGGGGTTGGCGACGCGGGGCCGCGGGAGCGGCTGCGACAGTGCGAGGAAACCATCGAGCAGCTCCGCGCCGAGAATATCCTTCCCGCCCGCTGGGCCCCGGCGTGGCCCGCTGGGCGCGGGCAGAAACTCCGCGGGGGCCGGAAGCCGGGGTGAACGTGTCTCGCCCCTGCGGCTGGTGAGAAGCGCGGGGTTCGGGTTGCAGAAGCTGCCCGGGCGGCCTCGGCGCCCCCCTCCCGGCGCCCCGCCTCCGGACCCGTTTCTCCCGTCACCCCGTCTGGGGCCGAGTTTTAGGATGAGTTCAGGCTCTTGCAGCGGTTGGTTTGCAGACTTTTTGACATCATCCGCTTTCGGTTTTGTGTGTGTGTGTGTGTGTTTGCAGCCAAGTTAAAGTTGCTGCGGCCCTGGTACAGTTGTGTATTGGGAGATGTCGGGTAATTCGACTTGGACGTGGACCTGATCTATTTTTTATTTGTGTGTGTGTGTGTGTGTGTGTGTGTGTGTGTGTGTGCCTGTGCGGAGCTAGTGGCCCCAGCATGCAGGGTTTGGGGGCCTCGTGGAGCCGCAGGGTGCAGAGCGCCGCGGCACGGGCAATGGCTTGAGGACGGCGGGGCTTTCATCCTAAAGTTCCTCCCCTTCCAAAGAGCTTCCCAAGTGAAGGTGCATTGCACGCCTTTAGGAAAACGCGCCAAATGCTCTCCTTCGGCTTTATTTACCACGATGACAGCTTTTCTAGCAAGATTATTAGTATGTTTTTTTTTTTACAATCTTAGCGTTTTGTTGTGTGTGTTTTTTTTCCTTTTAGAATTTTAAAGATCCCTAAAAGCGGTTGGCCAATTACCAATTAAGGTTTCGAAATCTGATTTTTTTTTTCCATGATGCCTTTTCCTTAAATATGCTACTATGGAAAATTTAAAAGGAGAGAAGTCTTTCACAGTTTGTTATGCCGCCTTTATTTTTTTCGCGTGTCTGGATGCTTCTGCCTGGGGACGTTTTCTTGAGTGAGTGTGAGCGGCTGTTGGGCTTTGGAGGGGACACTGGTTTGAAGAAGGTTTTCGGTCCAGCCAGTTAGTCTCTTCTGGGGTCTTTGAAACGCCTGTGTTGGAAGGAAGGAAAACTGTGTTTGCATTTTTAGGTCCAGATTCCTAACCCTGCAGCAAAACAGAAGCTCAGTAAGTGTGTCATCTTCAAAATAGTTGCGTGTCTTTTAACTGTATAACATTCTGTCACCAACAGTGAGAGTTAGCAGTTGGATTTTATGACCTTTATGAATGTTTAATGAGTGCTTATACTCCTTAACACGTAATAACATCAAGAACTTAAAAGAAAATTGAACATTCTGACTCGACCAAGGTATGAGATTTTGAAATTACACCATAGTCTTTTTTTATCCTGATGTTAATATCTATAGTTTCTTTACAAAAAGGGTATTTAGGATTTTTGCATCATTTTTATTTGTTCAGCGTACTCAAAAGAAATCAGAGTAATGATCCTTTTTTTTTTTTAACTTATGGAGGTAACACTTGAAATTCTCATAACTGCATTAAACTGACTTACTGGGTGAAAATATTTGTGAAACAATTCAGAAAATTTTGACTTAATTTTCAGAACAGGCACATTGTCAACCTACCTGTCTATTCAACAAATATTTCTGGGAAATTAGAATTAAAATTACAGTATAAATCAAAAATATTAGTTAAAGTACAAATATTTTTAAGCTTTCAGAATTTTGGGTTGTCTGATGTATGGTACTTGCGGTAGTAACTACCTGGCTTCCCTGGTGACTAGAAGTTTAAAATTTTAGAATTTAGATGCCTTTCAGAATAAGTTCCCCATACCCTACCTTTATTCGTCTATGCGAGCATACTTTATGGACTTAAACTAATTTTGGTTTAGTTACTAACTAATGACTATAACTATGATTCCTCAAAAATCATAAATGTTTATATATTAAAATATACTTTAGATAAGCACGTTTTCCAATAGAGTTGATTGTTTAAACTTTAAGCATTTTAAAGTGGATTATAATCACCCGTGTTCAAATGACTATGGTGTCCTGGGTTATGCCAATTTATAAAAAGTAAGCATTAGAATAATGAGAAAGGAATTTATTTTTAGAATTAATGCCCCCATAGTGTCTGATAAAGCATTCTACAGAAAACCAATGAAGAAAAAGAAATAAAATTATTTAGGGAAAATTTGTACCCCAACTCTCTTGGTTTGGAACCTTTGTGATCAGAAGTTTCTCTACCCAATTAACATTGCATTTGTTTGCTTTTTACTTTATATTATGAGAAATTTAAAGAACGTGAAAAGAATAATACCCATTTATAGTCACTTACATCCTCAGTGACTATTTTGCTATTTTTTCTAATCCCATGTGTCTTTTTAAAAAAAATACTTTTTGTGCATTACCACACCACCATTACCCAACCATACCTCATAATTGTCATGACTTCCTTGATAGCATTCCCATCCCAGTACCTATTCGCATTTCCCCAAATGAATGTCTTTATTTTATTTTTCTGTGTATCATTCAGTTTTTACAAATCTGTAAAAATACTGAAATATTTTTATATTATAATATAAAATATGTTCAATGTTTTAAATCTATAAATTTGTTTAATAATAGCAGAGTGTATAATATTTCACTAAATAGATTTAGCACAATTTAAATAATCATTCCACTGTTATTTCCAGATTTGTAAGTTGTTTCCAGATTTCCCTTTGCTAAAATAAGTAATACTGGTGTATCATTCTGCATCAAACCTTTTGCTATTTTACATTTCTTACTTTAAGATAGATTTCTTCAGAGTTGAATTTTAGAGTTCCAGGTATACAGGGGTGGGTAAAAGTAGGCTTACAATTGGATTGTGACATTCTTTTGAGTTAACAAAGCCATTGTAATAAACATAACCTGCATGTATTTTTCCATATGAACTGTAAACCTACTTTTGCCCACCCTGTTTTTAGGGTATAGGATATGTTCCCTTAAGGCATTTTTATTTTATTTTATTAATTTAATAAATATTTATTGCTCTGATTATTACAATTGTTCCTCTTTTTTCCCCCATAGCTCCCTTCCACCTGGTTCCCACCCCACCCTCGGCCCTTATCGCACCCCCCCCACACTGTCCTCATCCATAGGTGTATGATTTTTGTCCAGTCTTTTCCCACACTCCTTCCTCTTCTCTCCCCCACCCCTGCCCACCCCCCAGAATTGTCAGTCAACTCTCTTTCTGTGCTCCTGATTCTATTATATTCACCAGTTTATTCTGTTCGTCAGATTTTTTTATTTACTTAAGTTTTAGATTCACTTGTTGATAGATATGTATTTGTTGTTCATAATTTCCTTCTTTACCATTTTCTTCTTCCTCTTCTTAAAGAGTACCTTTCAGTATTTCATATAATACTGGTTTGGTGTTGATGAATTCCTTTAGCTTTTTCTTATCTGTGAAGTTCTTTATCTGACCTTCAATTCTGAATGATAACTTTGCTGGGTAGAATAATCTTAATTGTAGGTTCTTTGAATATTTCTTGCCTCACCCATCTGGCCTGCATAGTTTCTGTTGAGAAATCAGCTGACAGTTGAATGGGTGCTCCCTTGTAGGTAATTAACTGTTTTTTTCTTGCTGCTTTTAATATTCTCTCTTTGTCTTTTGCTCTTAACATTTTAATTATGATGTGGCTTGGTGTGGTCCTCTTTGGATTCCTTTTGTTTGGGGTTCTGTGTGCTTCCTGGGCTTGTGAGTCTATTTCTTTCACTAGGTGGGGTAAGTTTTCAGTCATTATTTCTTCAAATAGGTTTTCAGTATCTTGCTCTCTCTCTCCTTATGGCACCCCATAATTCTGATGTTGGTACGCTTGAAATTATCTCAGAGGCTCCTTACATTTTCTTCAATTTTTGGATTCTTTTTTCTTTTCTGGTTGAGTGTCTTTTGCTTCTTTGTATTTCAAATATTTTACTTGATTCTTGTGATCCTCTAGTCTGCTGTTAGATCTCTGTATAATATTTTTATTTCAGTCAGTGTATGTTTAATTTCTAGTTGGTCCTTTTTCATATCCTCAAAGGTTTCGCGAAATTTATTGGCCTTTTCTAGAAAATTCTTGAAAAACCTTATAACCATGGTTTTGAACTCTATATCCAGTCGTTTGCTTTCCTCCATTTCTTTCATTTGTGATGTTTCTTTGTCTCCGTATTTTGGCTGCTTCCTGAGTTAATAGAGTGGCTTTGTGTGCTAGGTGTCCTATAGGGCCCAGTAGCTCAGCCTCCCCAGTTACCTGAGGTGGACCCTCTTGGTGCACCCCTTTGTGGGCTGTGTGCACAGACTTGTTGTAGTTAAGTCTTGATTGTTGTGGTTATCAGTGGGAGGAATTGACCTCCAGGCCAATTGGCTGTGAGGATCAGCTATGTCTACGCTGGAAGAATCTCTGTGCTGGAGACATCTTATGAGACAAGACTTGCCAAAGCCTCTGTGCTCAGCTTGGATGGGGTGGAGTTTATTCCCGTCAGCCCTGCCCTAATAGGCCCCTGTGTCTGTGTCCCATGGTAATGGCTGCAAGCATCTCTGAGAGAAAGCTACCCTCGAGTTTTGCCCGTTGCCAGATAGTCCAGTTTCACCCCATATGAGTCTGGGTCCCCAGAGTCTCGCTCAGAACTGGAGTTCAGTGCAGTCAGGAGCTTTTGTCTCCCTCCCGCTTGAGAAAGCCAGTACACACGCGTCTCTTTACCTCTGCCTCCTGCAGCTCCTCTGAGTCAGTGTGCTTTCCTCTTTCCTTCTAGTTGTAGAATTTCCTCTCAGCCAACCTTCCTGTGGTTCTGGATGATGTCCATTTTGTCTTTTAGTTGTAGGGGTGTTTGTTTGTTTGTTTGTTTGTTTTAATATATTTTATTGATTTATTTACAGAGAGGAAGGGAGAGGCATATAGAGAGTTAAAAACATCAATGAGAAAGAAACATTGATCAGCTGCCTCCTGCATGCCCTCGACTGGGGATGTGCCCACAACCAAGGTACATGCCCTTGACCAGAATTGAACCTGGGACCTTTCAGGCTGCAGGCCGACGCTCTAGCCACTGAGCAAACTGGTTTCGGCTAGTTGTAGTTTTGAAATTCTTGTGGGAGGCAGCCGTTTAGGTGTTTACCTATGCCACCATCTTGGTTTCTCCCAACTGAATGTCTTTATAGCTGATGGTTCAAGCTGGGCTCCAACTAAAGACCATGCAGTTACATGGGGTTTTGAAAACAGGATGTATCTTTTATAAACTCAAGTTTGCTCAAGTTGCAACAACTTTATATTTTAAATTTACTTCTCTACTTGATGAGAACAATTCCAAATACAGACGGATGTATTTCATATGCTGTCCACGTAGAAAAATATGAGGCAGGTAAGGAGGAATCGTTTTCCAGGTTGCTTTTGTTGTTGTTTTGTTTTTCAGTATTTGAAAGTGAAATCCAGAACAGTATTCTTTTTACATCTCAACTTTAAAATCTTGGATTTGAGATGTTTAGTGCAATGTGCTCTGCCCTCCAAAAATAACCTATCCATTTATTTATAAAGTGTGTTTTTTTCCTATGTAGTTCTAAGGAAAATTCATTCTGATTCTTTTAGAAATATATTCTTGTAACCTGTGGGTTTACCCATTCCTTTCTTCCTCTCTTCCCCTCCCTAATTTGCAAAGAAACAGCCATCAGGTAAAGAAAATTTTTCGTTGAAAACTGAAAGATTAACTGAGGTTTTTAATTTTTTGTGATATATTTTAAAGACATATTATGTAAGGGATACCTCTGTGGAAAATAGTTAAAGTAGGTAAAGTGCTGAAACAGATTTTTCCTGAGAAAACTGTGTTCCTGGTCTTATACATATTATCTTTGGTACTTGAGAATTACATAGGTCATGTGTTTATATGTACATATGCAAGTTTTGCTTTAACTCCTCTAAGAATATGTTTTAACTTCTGTTTTAGTGGCATATTGGTGAACAACACTAAGTTAGATGGACCTTTATTACAGATTCTATTTATGAACAATGTTATTTCAAAGTAAGTAATTTTCTCTTTTCTAAATCTAATGAATTCATATGCTTATGAAACAATGTCTTCTATAAGAATGCTGTTTTCATTTGTATTTCCTTATTCTTTTACTTAAAATTTATGGCATCCTGATGAAGAGCAAGGACATTAGAGTTATGTAAACTTGAATTTGAATCTGGTTTCTTTCTCTCTACATATCTGGACCTGGGCAGATCACTCACCCTCTCTGCATACCAGTGTCCTCACTGGAAAACAGGATATTAATAGTGACCACCTCGTAGGTAGCTAAGTGAGCACCTGTAAGAATCCAGTAGCCTCTAATTAAAAAAAAAAAAAACACTACCACCGCAATAATAATGTTAGCCATTTATTTCCCACGTCAGGTAACAGTCTTCCCTGTTGGCTATCTTTAAAGCTTCCTCACATCAGATATATATTTATAATATATTTTATTGATTTCAGAAGGGAAGGGAGAGAGAGAAGAAACATCAATGATGAGAGAATCACTGATCGGCTGATTCATAGATCGATGCTCGGCTACTGAACCACACCCACCAGGCATGATATATTTTTTAATATCAATACTAGCCCTTTGCAGAAGGCCTTTAGGCATGCTTGAGTCTATATGACTGCATTCCTGCAGTGCTTGCTGGCGCTCTGAAATGGTTTGAGGCCCTTCCTCAAAGATTGGGTCTCCCATGTCACTTAATCACGTTCTCTTATCTGCTGGGTAAAGTGAAGAAGGTACAGGGAACCATACATGGAATGGTACCTGTGGGGCAGGTCTGTTACCTTCTTTGTCTCAGCAGAAGAGGAACCTGAGGGTCTGAGGGGAGGGGAAGCTGGGTGGTGGGTGTAGCAGCAGCCAGATGCCCGCACAGTTGGGTTCTAACACCTTAGTCACCTTCAGATCGGAATCAGCATCTACTCTAGCTTGTGGCAGTCTAACTTCCGCACCGCCCACCTGCAGAAACCTTAGAAGGTCAGAGCTAAAGAGACTAGACAGATCCTCGAACCCGAAGAGGAAGTTGGCTGCCCAACTGCAGCCTAAGCTGGGTTCCTTCGGGACCTCCTGCAAGAGACTGAAGAGGTTTGATGAATGTGGTTCTTGAGCTGGAAAGCTGGAGAAAGTAGATCTCAGTAGTTTTGCTGGCATTGCTTTTTTTTTTTTTTTAATGTATTTTATTGATTTTTCACAGAGAGGAAGGGAGAGGGATAGAAAGTCAGAAACATCGATGAGAGAGAGACATCGATCAGCCGCCTCCTGCACACCCCACACTGGAGATGTGCCCGCAAGCAAGGTACATGCCCCCGACCGGAATCAAACCCGAGTTTTCAGTCTGCAGGCTGACGCTCTATCCACTGAGCCAAACGGGTCTCGGCTGCTGGCATTGCATTTTTGTTTTGTTTTTCAAGTTTAATATTTATGCATTGTATTTCTTTATGTGTGCATAGAGAATCTCTGAGAGAATGTGGAAGAATCGAATGCATAGGTTGCCTTTGTGTGGCAGAAACAGGGTGGGAAGGAGGCTTTTCATTGTGTAACCCTTTTGCTTCTTTTGGATATGGGACTACTTGTGTGTATTATGTATGTAGAAGTTAAATACATGAAACTCATTTCAAGGTCCATTTATTCTTAGTGCAGATAAGCCAAGCACTATGTTGGGTTATCATAATTGTTTTTTGTTAACTTGGCACCAACTATAGATCCTGAGTGTTACCAAGTCAACGATTTGATAAACATGAAACACAAAGTAACAAAAATGACACATGGCATAATCTTGACTTCAGTCTCTTCCTTGTTTTACTCTGTCTGAGTTCTGACCATTTTGTGCTCTTATGCAGGCAATATCATCAAGAAATAGAGGAATTTGTATCAAATTTAGTAAAAAGATTTGAGGAACAGCAGAAAAATGATGTGGAAAAGACTTCCTTTAATCTTTTGCCCCAGGTATTTCAAACTTCCAAGACTTTAAGATTAGTAGGTTATGTTTATCACTGCTAATTACTCTGCCACCAGGATCCTCTTAAATCAAAACCAAAATGATTAAGATTGTCTGTCTCGCCGAAACTGGTTTGGCTCAGTGGATAGAGCATCAGCCTGCGGTCTGAAGGGTCCCGGGTTCGGTTCCAGTCAGGGGCATGTACCTTGGTTGAGGGCACATCCCCAGTGTGGGGCGTGCAGGAGGCGGCTGATCGATGTCTCTCTCTGATCGATGTTTCTAACTCTCTATTCCTCTCCTTTCCTGCCTGTAAAAAATCAATAAAATATAAAAAAAGAAAAAAGAAAGATTGTCTGGAGGGAGACAGACAATCTTAATATATTTTATTGATTTTTTACAGAGAGGAAGGGAGAGGGACAGAGAGTTAGAAATATCGATGAGAGAGAGAGACATCGGTCAGCCACCTCTTGCACGCCCCCTACTGGGGA
Source organism: Lasiurus cinereus (assembly GCA_011751065.1). Taxonomy (NCBI): domain Eukaryota; kingdom Metazoa; phylum Chordata; class Mammalia; order Chiroptera; family Vespertilionidae; genus Lasiurus; species Lasiurus cinereus. The sequence goes on along the minus strand of JAAGEH010000417.1, from coordinate 14,821,176 downwards.
TGTGCCCACAACCAAGGTACATGCCCTTGACTGGAATCGAACCCGGGACCTTTCAGCACGCAGGCTGACGCTGTATCCACTGAGCCAAACCGGTTTTGGCCAGACAATCTTTCTTTGTGGTCCACCCAGCAGCCATGGACTTCCTTTTGGATCCTGACTTTTGGGAGTCAGATTCAGACCTGACTACGTATATGAAAAGCTGAAGCCTTTTTTTTTTTTTAATTATTTCCTAACATGGACATGGAGATTTATGGAGAAAACTAAGTTTAGGCTTCTCCAAAATCTATATTTCTTAGGTTATAAAATACAGCCAACATGTGTTGTTCTTTTCCCACACACATACACACCTGTTAAAAAAATAAGTAAATAGCATGCCCAAATAAATTTGAGACCTTTTACTATGTGTGAATATTATAGCATTAATTTATGTTTAAGAGATCAGAATTAATGTTTACTGGGCCTTTTTAAAATTAGGAGTTAAGGGAAGTAGTCTCTCAAATAAGGACCTTTAGCTGTCTATCCTGTGAAATTAGAGAACAGAGTATTCTGATTAATTACATTTTAAAAACACCTTTCGTTTTCATTTTTAAATTTTTATTGTTTCAGAGAAGGGAGAGGGAGATCGAGATAGAAACATCAATGATAAGAGAATCATTCATTGATCAGCTACCTCCTTCACCTCCATTACTGGGGATCAAGCCCACGATCCAGGCATGTGCCCTGGCTAGGAATTGAACCGTGACCTCCTGGTTCACTCAATCACTGAGCCACACCAGCTGGGCTATATGCAGTTTTTGAAAATTCAAGAAATGGGAAATACAGTTAATAATAAGAAAACACTAAAAAATATTAACTTTTTTTTCTTTTTTACATTTTATTGATTTGTTACAGAGAGGAAGGGAAAGGGATAGAGAGTTGGAAACATCGATGAGAAAGAAACATCCATCAGCTGCCAATATTAATGTTTTGATTCAAGGTACACTTTAGAATTTTTTGATGGCTTGAGGTCAGTGAAGGTGATAGTAGTATTGAATAGTAATATAAAATATTTTAATCTTTCTGGTTATCTGATTTCAAGATAAACAAAAGTCTGCCTTATCAGTTCAAATGTTGAAAGTTCTGTAATATTAACATGAGATTCATAGTGTATGTTAATGCTTCAGAAGACAGTTTGTATAACTTTAATTTTCCTACTTGTGAAATTTCTTTCATGAGCATTCCTACCTAGCTAGCTTCACTTAACTCACCCTATTTATTACAACAGTGAATTCAAATTTTTATATACCATAATGGTATGTATTAGAAAATAAAGTGGGTATGTCCAAATTGCTAATATTTGAGTTTTGAAGTTGAAACTTGGTTACCATTTGTAATGTGTGTTTTTCTTTGTGTCAGCCATCCAGTGTTACGCTTGAAGAGGACCATAAAGTAGAAGAATCCTGTACCATTAAAAACAACAAGGAAGCTTTTAGTGTAAGTGTGGACATTTTAGCTTTAGAATTCTGCAGATACGTGTTTTCTGTCCTGTCAAGGGGGCAGCAGTTAAATGATAACATGGATAGTCACATGTCATCAAATGATCACACATTCTTTCATTAAATTTGTTATAAACAACTACATGGACTTCACCCTTTAAATACTATAGTTTGCTTTTTAATGACTATTTTATTGTGACCTGTGGGCACAGTAAACATTGCCTGGAGGACTTGATTCATCCTGACGAACCTCTGTGTTTATTTTTAAGAACTTGGAGGAAAGTATGGAAAACATGTTGAACTTACAAATGGTTGAAGCTGAGAGGAGTACATAGTTAATATCACAGGTGGCAGATATAAAATTGAAAATATTTTAAAGAGAAGAAGGTTAACAGGGTTGAATCTATGTTTAGGCCTTTTCAGTACCTGTGCAGAATTGAGCAATGTCAATGCCATGCACTGGTGTGATTTTTTTTTTTTTTTTTGCAACTTAATAATTTTTTTAAGATGATGATGTAATCCTGGGTTCTATAAGAGTAAGACTAGTTTTCATGTTTATGAAGTACTGTGCCCCATTGATCAACCACAGTTTTAAAAACATGGGCCTGCTGGGGTGATGAAGAGCCCACACATCTCATTGAAAAGATTTACAAGGGAGGTCACATCTCTGCAAATGCAATAAAGGCTGTTGTTTGCAAAGGTGTCATTTTAGATCATGCAGTGCCAAGTGGCAGAACTAGGCCCAGTGATTGGATTGAAAACAAAGGCACATTTCAACTCAACGTGTTTAGTATGTGGAATTTCTACCAGGCCTGTGAAAAACAGAGTAGTTTGACTCCATGAAACTGGAGTCAAAGACTGAGATGCTGTTGGGCACTTCAAAGAAAGATTTCTGAATTTGAATCAGATTACTTTTCATTTCTCTTCTAAACTGAGATTTTGGGATTTAGTGGCACCTGCCTAAAAAATGGGAATTGTACACATTTGTTAATTTGATTCTTTATTTTATTTTTAATATATTTTTGTTAATTTCAGAGAGAGAGATAGAAACATCAATGATGAGAATCATTGATGTCTGCCTCTTGCATGCCCCCTACTAGGAATCTAGCCCACAATCTGGATATATGCCTTGACTGGGAATTGAGCTACGACCTTCTGGTTCATAGGTTGATGCTCAGCCACTGAGCTATGCCGGCTGGACTAATTTTGTTCTTTTTTTTTTTTTTAATACATTTTTATTGATTTTTCACAGAGAGGAAGAGAAAGGGATAGAAAGCCAGAAACATCGATGAGAGAGAGAGATTGATCAATTTCCAAACCAATGTACATGCCTTTGACCGGAATCAAACCTGGGACCTTTCAGTCCCCAGGCTGACGCTCTATCCACTGAGCCAAACCAGTTTCGGCTAATTTTGTTCTTTAATAAATACTAATAAATATTTACTAAATGCTTCTTTGTACTATGAACTGTTATAGATTTCAGGGACAAAGTCCCTGCCCTCCTTGAATTACATTATAGAGGGAAAAGCAGTGCTTTGAAGGAAAATAAAGCAGGCTGAGGAGTTAGAACCTGAGGGGTATTTGATTTATATAGTGAGTACTTAGTGACAGCCTCTCTGAACCAAGACATAATTTGAGGGAGTGAGCCTTCCTGCAGTTTGAGAGAGTAGAGTTCCAGGCAGAAGGAAGTGAAAGCCTCAGAGCAGAAGCAAGCATGCATTGCCCACTATACATAGCCAGTCCTGTCTATTCTAAGCTCATATAGATGTTCCTCCTAAGGATACTGTCATTCATCTCATTTTACAGACCAGGAAACAGATATGGGACTAAGTAACTTGCCAGTAGCCCCTTAGCTAGGAAGTGGTGAAGTCAACTTTTAACCCATGCCTCTGGCTGCACAGCAGATGATCTGGATCCTTACGTTGCCTTCCAGGCCACGGGAGGACTTCAGATTTTACTCTGAGTGACTTGAGAAGCCATTGGAGGGTTTTAAGTAGAAATGGGATGTGATATAACTTGAATTTTTAAAAGAACTGGCTCTCGGTGGGAAAGTCTGTAGCTGGTTGCATATGGAAGGTGGAAACCAGTTAGGATGTTAATGTACTCATCACAGGTGAGATGAAATGCCAGCTTAGACCAAGATGTTGATGGTGGCGATAAGAAGTGGTTTCTAACCTGGAGATGCTTTGAAAGTAGAACTGATCAAATATTTTGATGAACTGGATGTAGAATATGAGAATGAGGATAGTCGTAATGACTCCAGCTTTTGTCCTCAGCAACTGGAAGAACGTTGCTGCCTTTTCTGTGATGGGAAAGGCTGGAGGGAGGAGCAGGTAAAGAGGGGATAGGGTTCTAGTGCGGTCTTAAAAGGTGAGTTTGAGAAGCCTCTTACATGTCCATGTAGAGCTGTCACGTTGGCACTGGCATATACAAGGTTTGAGTCTAGGAGCAGGCAGACAACATTGGGGGTTACCAGCATTTAAATTACATTTCATACCATGGGTCTGGAATCATATTCAGGGGGACTAAGGGCTGAGCCTTACAGAATGTGGAGAGATGGTTTATAGGAGAATGTTCTTATTTTTAGAAGGCCCATACTGAATTATGTAGGGGTAAAGTATGAAAATTGGAAACTAGGAAGTTATTGTACTCATCTGAGGCAAGATAAAATAATGGCTTACACTGTGGTGATAGAGGTGGTGTCTTACTTTGTTTAAACAGCTCAGTAAAAAGTAAATCTGAAAAAAAATGTATATGAGAGAGAAGATGTGCATACTAAAATGTCAATTAACAGTTGTTAAATCTAGATGGAGGGTACATGGGTGTTCATTATACTGTTTCTTCAACTTTTCTGTATGAGATTTTTCCCAAAAAACGGAGGGAAAAGAAAAGACTGGGAAGAAAGGAAATGGAATCAATAAATATAGACAACTTTTCTGAGGATCTTGTTGTAAGGGAAACAGAGAGATAGGGAATTGGAAGGAAAAGTGAAAGTTGTGGGGAAGTTTTTATTTTTTAAGTCTGGAGAGGGTAAAGCTGATAGTAGTGACCCAAAGAGGAAATGCTCAATAATCATGAAGGCATAGGGAAATATAAACATGTAGCTTTTACTTACACATCAAAAGCTGGCTCCTTTAACTAGGGAGTTGATTATTTCTAATAACTTCATCCAAAATTGCTAAAACAATTAATCATAGTTTTACATTATTCAATGTTTTCTTTTTCCTGCTTCAATAGCAATATTTTTTGACTTGTTTTCTGCAGGTTGTAGGAAGTGTCCTGTATTTTACTAATTTTTGCCTTGATAAATTGGGGCAACCGCTACTAAATGAAAACCCTCAGCTTACCGAAGGATGGGAAATACCCAAGTATCCTACATAGTGAATGAAGATCTTTTATTCATCTTGCCATTAAGTTCACCTTTTAAAAGTTTTACCAAATTTTGCAGACAATGATAACCATTCCTTAATAAAATTCACTAAAGGTACCAGCAAGTCTTCAGCCACATTGTTTCTCTAGAAGGGCAAGAAATACAAGTAAAGGCCAAAAGGTTTGTGTGGGGAGTTGTTTTTATTTTGCTCCTTTAGCTTGAAAAGTTAATATTCTTTATTGCTGGCTTACTGTAAATAAATTACAGATTAAACTAATTTTAATATAGAGACCTGTATTAAATGTTTAAATTGATCTTCTGTTGATTGGAATTCATTGGTTCATGCCTCGTGTGTCTGGGTGGGTTGAAAGGTTTAATCGTTGCTTTCGCTGTGATTGCTGCCTTAAAACCATCTGTCCCTTTTCATGTGGCCTTAAAGGAATATGATCTGTTTGCCTCAGTGCTTTTGGTACGAACCACTGGCAAAACTCAGAAGGAACAGATCAATCGGGAACATCCAGTTTTTGGTTAAAGGACTGTTGTTTAAATCACCAAGTCCGGGAGCTGAAAGTGTACCCATTGCAGATTTTAGTAATCTGTGGTCAGTGCACTTTCTATTCTCTGGTACACTTTGCTGTCATCTAGGATTTTATTGATTTGCTTTTATAGTTTCACTTACATTGTGGAAATCTTTGTTTTTTGACCAAATAGGCCAAGGCCTCACTGTTTCAATTGTGGTTCCGAAGAACACCAAATGAAAGATTGCTCAATGGTAAAGTTTTTTCCCATGAAAAAAAATATCTTTGAACCAGAGCTTTCTAGTGTTTTCAACATACTTATGGCATTGTGTGATATGAAGAAACTTCCTCTGTTAATTTCCTGTGGACTTTGAATTTGAAAAATTTACTTAAATTCTAAGGCATTAGATTGTTTTAAAACTTGATTGCAGTACTCTGTATTGAAATGAATGGAAGATTATGAGTTAATTTTTAGACAATATATTTTTAAAACTGATTTTATGTTTTGGTAATACTGAAGTAATAAAACATTCTATTTCTGGCTTATTTTTCTAAAATATCCAGCCTCTTTTTATTTGTTCCTTATACATTAAAAACTGAAATAATCTGCTTGACCTAAGCAAAGTGCTCATATTTAATTTCTGAAATATCTCTAACGTGCTTGTTACTATTCTTTTCAAATGCACTACGATTCAGCCTCGGAATGCTGCTCGAATAAGCGAAAAGAGAAAAGAGTACTTGGATGCCTGTGGTGAAGCAAACAATCAGAACTTTCAGCAGAGGTACCATGCAGATGAAGTCGAAGAAAGGTTTGGAAGATTCAAGCCAGGAGTTATTAGGTACCTGTTGTCAGTTTCCCATAGAATGCCACTTCTATTTTCCCAGTATTTGAGACATTATGCATTTAGGGTAATTATCATGATGTAAGTTTTCTGTACCAAGACTCTAGATAATATACATCAAGTCATTTGAAAATGCTCATTGAAATCTTAACTACAGAGTGTCTCCCCAAAATGTATACATACACTTTGAATAACTATAAAGGTGGTGTTTATTAAAATACATTTCATTTTCAAAATGTAATAGAATCTACAGATGTTATGTGCATACATATTTTGGGGACTCCTTGTATATATTTGATAGGCATCGTGCTACATGCTGTGTGTGTAATGTAAGAATTATTTTAAAACATTGGAATAGTGTTTTTTTTTCATCCAAACAAGAAAGCATTTCATCTTCCTTTTTTCTTTATATTCAGTGAGGAACTTCAGGATGCACTTGGTGTGACAGAGAAGAGCCTGCCACCTTTTATATATCGAATGCGCCAGCTGGGATACCCACCAGGATGGCTCAAAGAGGCTGAACTGGAGAATTCAGGGCTTGCACTCTATGATGGAAAAGGTAATAATATCAGGTTAGATAAGTCAACTTCAGTGTCATCTATTTTTTTTTAATTAAGTAATAAAATGTGATAGGAATGGCTGTCTTCTTTAATGTATGCTGAGTTAACAACAAAAATAAAACATAATGGCATTTTTTTTGTTTTGCAAAGAAGGAACTAAAACCTCACTGAGAATTATCGGATGGTTATCTAGATTTGTTCAGTGACTGCCTAGGCCAGAGTACCAGCTCTCCAGCTAGTGCCCCTAAGTTCTTGCCTTTTTCAGTAATGGAAACAGATATAACCACCAATGCCAGGAGATCTATAAAAGTTAGAATATATAGGGCCTCTTATAATCTAGAATTCCTCTCTTAAAAATACTCACACTTGTGCATAGGGGACACGGGTGTGTATATATTTGTGCATTGAACATGATAGTAAAAAATGAGAAACAACATGAAGGCCCTACAGGAGAATGGCTAAATAAACTTCAGTAGATCTGGGCTGTGGAATCCCTACAATCTTTAGAGTGGAATAAACCTGTATGAACTGACATGGCAACATCTCTTTAATGCCAAGTGGAAAGCAAGTTTCTAGATTACTTACATGCTGCGACGTCATTGATCTCATGTTGTGAAAAGAAAGAAATCCACGAGAAGAAACAGCTCTGTGTTTTCTCTAAGGACTTATTTATGTAAAATACTTTTAAAAGATCTTGACCAAGAACCATCTAGATTTTAGGATTTAGCCCCATAGATGCCTTCCCCGACCACCTCATTCACCCACTATCCTCCAGTTTTTCTCACCCTGTGTGTGTTCTTCAGACCCTGTCACCATTTATATTTATTTCTGTTTTAATTGAGTGTTATATATTTTCCCAACTAGATGGTAAGTTTTACAGTTGCTAAAACCATATCCATTGTATTCAATAAATCCCCATCATGTGGCTCAGTATATTTGCATTTTATAAAAATGATTTATTTTATTTTATTTTTTATTGTGTTACATGTATACATATCTCCCCATGGCCCCCCTTCCCTCCCAGACATATCCCAACCCCCCAGTGTCTATGTTCATTGGTTATGTTTATACATATAGATACAAGTCCTTTGGTTGATCTCTTATCTACCCCACCTCTCCTTAATCTAAAAATGATTTATTTAGTAGCTAGTAAATAAATCTTATTTTATAAAATGCAAATGTTTGAACTGATATACAGCAAACATAACAGTGCTTATCCATAACTGAGACAGGAAAAAGGATACAATACATATTTTAGTTTTATTTCTAATGCTCTAAATATTTTTAAATGAAAATGTTTCCATATATTACTAAGGCAATTAAAAATAAAAATATTTTTAGAAAATTTACCATGCCTCCCCCTTCTCAAATAATACCAAAGAGGTATTTAGCACAGACCTTTTAATAAACCTTCAGGTCATGCTAATATTCAAACTCTTTTTTAGCTTAATTGCTTGGGTAGGAATTCTTTGGACAAAAAGTTGTAGATAATTCAGAGTCTCTTAAATCTCTTTGTTTTATTTTTTTAAATATATATCATTGACTTTTAGAGAAGAAGGGAAAGAGAGAAATAGAAACATCAATGACTGAGAAACATCATCGATCAGCTGCCTCCTGCATGCCCCACACAAGGGATCAAGCCCACAGCCTGGGCATGTGCCTGGACCAGGAATCGAACCAGTGGCCTCTTGGTTTTTTGCTCAGCCGCTGAGCTACACTGGCCAGGCTATTTTTTATTTTTTAAAATCCTCACCCGAGGATATTTTTTTATTGATATTAGAGAGAGAGGAAAGGAAATGGAGGGGAAAGTAGAGAGAAACATCAAGAGGCCAGACCAGACCAGGGATCAACTCTGAAACGCAGACCTGTGCCTTGACAAGGGGAATTGAACTAGCAACCTCTTGGTACATAGGACAACATTCAGCCAACTGAGCCACTCCAGCCAGGTACAAAGTATACTTTTAAGCAACCCATAGAAGAACCAGATTTGCCAAGATATTAAATATTTTATCTAACGTGCACGTTGTTGAACAGTTTTGATCTAGTTGTTCAGACTTACAATGATTAAAGCCCTTTTCAGAATAATGCTCTTGCCTATGAAGGTAAGCACCCTCCAGATCTGCTTTTGGTCTGGAGAGAAATTTATATTGGCATCTAGCAATATTAACCCTTTTGATGGTCTGTAATAGATGGTGTTGATGGGGAAACAGAATCTGGAGAAGTACAACACAATCAAAATGTCACTTATGATCTCTCGAAATTGGTAAACTATCCAGGTTTTAATATATCTACTCCCAAAGGAATTCCAGATGTAAGTATATTATTTATTTATTTTTTGTGAGCTCTGTAATTGTTCAAACTGTTAGCTTTATTTAACAATTACTGTTACATAAAGAAGTAAATGTGTTTAACTTTTTAATTTTCTTTATGTTGACTAGAATCTTAAGTGAAATCTTATATACCTTTAAAAAAGATATGTGGGGTTTTTTTTCAAAGTAAAATTTTTCATCTTATATGAGAATGATTTCTACACTTATTCTTTTCAACACTTATGTTTCAAAATTCAACAATTAACTCTTGTGATGGTGATGGTAGAGGCAGTGTTTTAATTTAAAAGACGCATGGGCTAAATTAAGGGCTGAATTGCCTGGCACAAGCCATCTGAAAGTGGGTCCAAGACCCGGCCCACATGGGAATCCCCTGGAGGTCTCGTAGGAAATGCACATTCTGAGTCCCTTCCTTAGACTTAATAGACTCAGTCCCTGGAAGCTACAGGTTTGACAAGAGCCCAGAGTGATTCTTATAAAGTCACTGTTGAATGTGCTATTGGTGATTAGAGAGAAACGTGGAACCTTAAAGATGAATAATCAGTTTTGAAAGGGAAAGAACAGAAGATAGAAAACAGCACAAGTAAATGTGTCAGGAGAAATGAACAATGAGCAGTTGGGAGAGGGTGGAGCCAGCAGGCGGGATAAGAGCCTTAGTTGGTACTGCTTATAACTTCTACCTGTAGAAAGCAGGGCATTTTGGGGCCAAGTGATTTTGTCAAGTAGCTCTTAGTAGTCAGTCCTGACTGTTCTGTAGGCAGAGTTGAGGTTTTTTTCCTTCAATGCACCATTGTTTTCATTCCCCAAAAAAGAAAAAGTCACATGTAAAGCAGAAATGTAATTGGATACCTCCACTTTACCTCCTTTGAACAAAAATCTCAAAGCTTGGCATTTCCTAAGTACACGCTTATTTCTTCCTTCTCTTCTCATCGTTAGGAATGGAGGATGTTTGGTTCTATACCAATGCAGGCCTGTCAGCAGAAGGACGTGTTTGCCAGTTACCTTACTTCAAACTTCCAGGCGGTAAAGAGTCTTCTATAAAAACGTATTGCATGTGTCTATGGGATTCTGTAATGCATTAGCATCTTATTGCCTTGCTTGTTTTGATTAAAAATTCTCGCTGTTTTCTGGTGAATCAAAAGGAAAAGGTAGCTGCATTCGCCGGTTACATGGAGTTGGTTCCAGATTGGTTTTCTGCATCGTGTTTAAGTGAAGGGATGGATGGGTTTCATTCTTTGCCCGCTATAACTGTGGTTTGGTTCCTCCGTTAGCCGAGTAGGAGGTCTGGCTCCAAGAGGTCTTCGTCTCAGTCCAGCCCTTGTAGTCCAAAGAGGCAGAAGGGGAGCAGCTCAGCCTCTCCCGCAGACATGGAGCTCGATTCGGGTAGGTTTCACCTCACCTTGTGATTTTACTGAGAAGGTAGAACAAATGTGTATGCTCCTGAGTTCCGTAAGAAAGAAGCAGCTCTTTATGAGCACCAACTAAATAGTAAATCTTCTATTTTGTTCTTAGAGATCCAAGCATCACCATTGTCAGTGGTCAGAGCTGGGTTGGAAGACATACTTGGTCTGAGGGATGCATGGGCCGGCGTGCTGGGTTCCTGCGTTAGGCAGACCTAGGTCTCACAACACCCTCTCCCCCACCCCCTCCACCCCAGCACTCCTGCATCTGGCCCCTCGGATGGTGCAGTGCTCGGAGACTAGCAGTGGCAGCTTGGACCAGGGAAGTAGGCAGAGCTGAGCCAAGCTTCCCCAGTTATTCTTCCCAACTTCGTTGTGTGGTTTTTTTGTTTCGTTTCTGATTTTTATTGAACTTATTGAAGTGACAAACAGGAATGGCCTGAAATAACGTAGTGACTAGGACAATCTGCACGAAAAGGTGGACCCCGGAGAGCCGAAGGTGTGGCAGAAAAGGAGGACTCGCAGATGACCAGCAGGGTTCAGTTTTGGAGTCTTTAACCAGATACCCACCTGTGCTGCCATTAGCGAGAATAGCCAATAGGAGAAGAGTCCAGATTTAGAAAAAGATCCTTTGTTTTGCACAGGTTGGATCTGCTGTGTGTGGGGGATGGCCAGCTGGGGATGACCATCGGCCAGTTAGCTATATGAACCCACCAATCAGGCAGAGAGAGGCACAGAATTAGAAATAAGATCGAGGGTGGTCCTGCCTTGTCTGCCCACCTTTGTCTCCTCCTGCCTTTCACACACTGAGCAATCCAGCCTGCATTTTCAGCCAGGCGTTCTACTGCATTCTTCCATGAATTCCATCTGCAGCTGCAGGAGACAATCAGAAATTACTCTGTGCCCCCTGCTGCTGTTCATAGTGTCTAGCTCTAAAACGACGTAACGGCATGAAAACATTTGCCAAGGGGTTCGTTAATGTTCCTGGCACTTCCCCTGCAGGTGTCCCTGTTTTCAGGTGGCTTGAGGATGAGGTGAAGGTCATGTATGAGTATCCACAGGGTTTTCCCCTCAAGCCAGTTATTTGTGGCCATTGAATCGCTGACTGTCCCCGAGTTCAAGTTATACGTGTTAGTACAGCCCAGTGTTCTGACAACTGAAAGTGACTTTCCTTTCTTATTGCAGAGGCAGAGGCCCTGCATGGATCTCCGAGTGGGAACGCGTCTCAGTTTCAGCCACCATTGCCCCCTGACACTCCTCCACTACCACGGGGAACTTCACCCACCTTCATTCCTCCGCTCCCCAAAGGCACCCCGCCACTGACTCCCAGTGACTCACCACAAACCAGGACAGCGCCTGCGCCTACGGAAGAGGACACACTGACTCTGGAAGAACTCGAAGAGCAGCAGAGGCGGATATGGGCGGCTCTGGAGCAGGCCGAGAGCGTAAACAGCGATTCTGACCTTCCTGCTGACACGCCTTTAACTGGAAATTCGGTCGCCTCTTCCCCTTGTCCAAACGAGCTGGAGCTTCCTGTCCCAGAGGGAAAACCATCTGGAAAGCAGGTGCCAGATGAGCCCGAGCCCGAGGATCAGGACACTTGGGCAAAAAAATCAGAAGTTGAACATCCAGAGAGTCCAGAGTCCGAGGCGACATTGCTTTGTCGGCAGGACAAGGAAGAGTCTGCCCAGGGAGGCTCCGAAGGTGCGCCTCTCGACAGTGGCAGCGTGGTATCGAACTGTGACATCAGGAACGGAGGCAGCCAGAAGCTCCTGTCCCTGGACACCAGTCCTTCAACAGCCACTAAAACTCACAGTCCTATTCCTGATATGAGCAAGTTCGCGACTGGAATAACGCCCTTCGAATTTGAGAATATGGCAGAATCGACTGGAATGTACCTCAGGATAAGAAACTTGTTAAAGAACTCACCCCGAAACCAGCAGAAAAACAAGAAGACTTCTGAGTAACTGCTTGACACAGCACCAAGACCTAGCTGATGATCTACACCTTTATGTCCTGTCACTAGTACTAAGTGGACAGATGAACCATCTTCCTATTTGTCCCTCCCATGTTTAAAAATCTGTCCGAGGCTTATTTGTGACTTAAAGTCAGGCCTATTTTAATGAATGGAAAGATTGGGCTCACTGGTTTACTGTATTTTATTCTCGCTACTAAAAACGTGGGGGGAAATGTAAGTATAGAGTTTAGAGGTAGTTTATTAAGGTTTATACTATTTTTGGGTTGTGAGTGTCTGTCCAGAGTGATGGTTTTTATCGTCTTTTGTACATAGTTTTCCCTTTCTACATTTTGCTAATTATCTTGTATGTAAGTTTAATAGATCACTTTTTTAAAGAAAAAATTCTAATCATTTTAAATTCACATTTCAACTTGGACAACCAAATGAGAAAAATCAGGGATGAGCAGCTTTATCCCACTTGGGGTATTTTTGTAAGTGATTTACATACATCAATTTTAATGACCCTTTTATTTTTTTGTAACTTCATTCTTCATATAAGCTTGCGATACAGGTCTGATCGATCTTCTTTGTGTATAAAGGTTTAATAAATTAGCTTTCATATACATAATCTAAGACTTTGAATATAAAAAAAGTGATTCACAGTTAAATTAGTGAATAAAACCCTGTAAATTTGGAAGTAAATTATGTGGTTGTAAAAATTAGTGGAACTATAAATGGAAGAAAAAGCAAAGGAAATATAAGAAATCGGCAAATTTGGGTGTTTTCAGTGGATTTTAGCCTTAAATATAGAAGCAGCAGAAACTTATTTTGAAAATAATGGAAGGCAGCTAGCCTTTGTACCAAAAACTTAAAAAAAAAAAATTCTGGACTTAAACCCCAGGAAAATTAATATTTAAAAATAGAAAGTAGACATTAAAAATTGCTGTTAATTATCAGGTCTATAAGAGCTGAAACAATGGGTTCCCCCCCTTTTTTTAATTTATTGATTTTAGAGAAATATAAAATTGTTGTTTCACTTATTTACTTAGTCATTGGTTGCGTCTTTTTTTTTTTTTAATATATTTTATTGATTTTTCACAGAGAGGAAGGGAGATGGATACAGAGCTATGAACATTGATGAGAGAGGAACATCGATCATCTGTTTCCTGCACACCCCCTACTAGGGATGTGCCCACAACCAAGGTACATGCCCCTGACCAGAATCGAACCTAGAATCCTTCAGTCGGCAGGCCAACACTCTATCCACTGAGCCAAACCAGTTAGGGCTGGTTGTGTCTTGTATGTCCCCTAACCGGGGACCAAACTTGCAACCTTGACATATGGAGACAATACTCTAATCAACTGAGCTACCCCGCCAGGGTCTGAATCTGTTTCTTGTGGGGGCATTTTTGTTGTTATGTATAATGCTATTACATCTTTATAGTCAAGTTCATGAAAATAAACATTTAAGTGATCTTGAACTATTAGTGTCAGTACAGGATGGGACAAAGGTAGATTTACAGTTGTTTGTATGAAAAATAATCCAATAATAAATAATAATACAAGAATAAATTCACATATTATGTAAACCTACTTTTGCCTCACCTGGTGTTATCCTCCTCTTAGGCCAGCAGAGGGAGCAAAATAGAACCATTCTGGATTTAGTTTTCATTTTGAGAACTTCAGTCATCCAATTGTTCTATACACAGTAAAAGGAAGGGAAATTATATATGAAAGGGGAAAATTTATTTTTCAAGGCCCTCACAGAACATGCTAGAAATTGAATAAAATGTTAAATACTTTGGGCTTTTTTCTCTATGAGTTGAAGTACATAAAAGTAACCTCTTTTATGATCTTTCTTAGTATTTCTATCAGATAGTATATTGTCACACATTATGTATGTAACATAAGGGAACTTCAGGGGCATAGAGGTTAAAGGATGTCAACATCCAAGCAGCGAAGATTGAAAGGCCAGTCTTCAACCAGAGATTTGCCTGTTCCCTAAAGCAGCAGTCGCCAACCTTTCGGACCTCACGGACCAAATTATTGGATTATTTTTCATACAAACAACTGATTGGCATCTGCTGCTAAATCACAGAAGTGGTTGTTAAAATGTCCCTTTTAAAAAAAAGTTTTGCCTGGCCATCATGGCTCTGCTTGAGCGTCAACCTGTGAACCAGAAGGTCATGGTTCAATTCCCAGTCAGGGCATATTCCAGGTTGTGAGTCTGTTCCAATAGGGGAGGTGGAGGAGGCAGCTGATCAATGATTCTCATCATTGATGTTCCTAGCTCTTTCTCCTGTTCTCTTTTTCTATGAAATCAATAAAAATACATTTTTTTAAAAGTTTTGATTTTAGCATTAATCCATTTGGCCCAGTAAATATAGCGTCAGCCTTCGGACTGAAGGGTCTCAGGTTCTGTTCTGGTCAAGGGCATGTACCTTGGTTGTGGGCACATCCCCAGTAAGGGGTTTCCAGGAGGCGGCTGATGTTGTCCTCTCATCGATGTTTGTAACTTTCTATCCCTCTCCCTTCCTCTCTGTAAAAAAACAATAAAATATATTTGTTTTTAAAAACAGTTTTGATTTTAGAAGGAAGGAAGAGAGAAACATCAATCAGCTGCCTCCCGCACCCCCCCACCAAAGATCAAGCCAGGAAATGTGTCCTGACTGGCAACTGAGCTACACCAACCAGGACTAAAATGTCCCTATAAGTATTGCATTAGCAGAATCTTCTTTGAACACCAGAAATACCTAACTGTTATCTTCTTAGCATATGCCACAGGTAAAATGTGAAGGTATGTTTGTGATTTACCCCATTTACGCAATCACCGTATTAGATATGTTTTGTTAACTTCATTTTTTTTTTTAGAGGAAATGCCTAAGACACACAGCTGGTAAATAACCTAGTGAATCTAAGTCTAGATCGCTCTGATCCCCACATCCATGCTCTTACAACCATTGTCCTGCTTCCTTGTCAAAAGCCCTGGTTTCTCAAAAAATTGGCTTCTAATTCTTGATTTACTCAATTACATATTGAGGCAGTGATAGAACCTGCTTTTATATTTTTCAAAATACACCTCTTGATTTCAGAGAAGGGAAAGGGAGAGAGAGGGAAACATCAACGATGAAAGAGAATCACTGATCAGTGCCTCCTGAATGCCCCCTATTGGGGATCGAGCCCGAAACCCAGGCACATGCCCTTGGCTGAAATTGAACCTGTGACCCTTCAATCTAAAGGCTGACAGTGTATCCACTGAGCCAAACCAGCCAGGGCCAGAATCTGCTTTAAGGAGCTTAAACACTAGTGAGAGAAAATGATGAATGGTTCCTTAGTTCTGAGATTGACTAAGTGGCCATGTGAGGAGGGTAAGGTACCTGGGTTATTTTGGGGTGGTGGGAGAAGCATCTAGGGAGGATTGGGTTCAAATTCACAGGGCCACGGGTT
Source organism: Lasiurus cinereus (assembly GCA_011751065.1). Lineage (NCBI taxonomy): Eukaryota > Metazoa > Chordata > Mammalia > Chiroptera > Vespertilionidae > Lasiurus > Lasiurus cinereus. Next base: position 14,805,280 of record JAAGEH010000417.1, on the reverse strand, counting down.
TAAGTTAATTTGGGAGGTATTTGAAGACTCCTCGAAAGAGCTTTTGAGCTAATCCTTAAAGGGTAGGTAGGAGGATTTCCTTAGACAATGAGCAGCAAAATGTACAGGAAATGACCTGATTAAAACAATCAGATACTTGCTGGACCTGGAGTGGCTTGGTTGAGAGTCGTACTGTGCATGGAAAGTTTGCTGGTTCGACTCCTGGTCAGGCCATATACCTGGGTTTCGAGTGTAGTGCCATATGGGAATGTTTCTCTCACACAGATGTTTCTTTTCCTCTCCGTAAAATCAATTTTTAAAAATCATTAAGAACAGCTGAAACTAGTTTGGCTCAGTGGATAGAGCATCGGCCTGTGGATTGAAAGGTCGCAGGTTCGATTCCGGTCAAGGGCCATGGGTTTAAGTTCATTTGGGAGGTATTTGATACTGCAGGCACATCCCCAGGAGGGGGCGTGCAGGAGGCAGCTGATTGATGTTTCTCATCAATGTTTCTAGCTCTCCTCCCTTCTCTGTGGAAAATCAATAAAATGTATTTTTTTTTAAAATCATTAAGAACAAAAATGAGCAGACACTCAAGAATTGCAGGATGGCCGAGACCGGTTTGGCTCAGTTGATGGAGCGTCGGCCTGCAGACTGAAAGGTCCCAGGTTCGATTCTGGTCGGGGGCATGTACCTTGCTTGCGGGCATATCTCCAGTGTGAGGCGTGCAGGAGGCGGCTGATCGATGTCTCTCTCTCATCGATGTTTCTGACTTTCTATCCTTCTCCCTTCCTCTCTGTAAAAAATCAATAAAATATATTTAAAAAAAAAAGAATTGTAGGATGGTAGGGAAAAAAAGACTTTAAAAGGTTGTTTACTCATTGATGTAAGAACTCTTGATGCTTTACTATGGGGTTTGAATTTTATTAGGGAAAATGATCTAAAGATTTATCAGTGCAGTGATCTAGTAGATAATATCCAAGAGGCGTTTTAGGAAGAGAAATCCTGAAGCAGAATTCAGAATAAATGGGAGAGAGGAGACATTTTATAGAAGGGGGCCCAGGAAAATGGGAGTAGTTGCCTTCCGAAGATGCCCCATTTTTAAAACTTATTCTCTTGGCTGAATTTGAGTATATGAAGAATGTTGGATGGAGGAGCAAGGTATTGTTCGGACTTGTCCATGCTGTGACAGGGCCCCAGGTGTGGTAGGTGAGGTCATAACCAGACACTTGTACTTCAGGATGGACTTGGCTGAGGGGTGGGGACCGGTTTCTAATCTTTGCCTTGGGGTGAAAGGAATGTGAGTTGTAATACACAGGTTGCTAAAACAAAGCCAGCTCTTTGTCACCTCCTTGCACAGGTAAGTAGAGAGCCTTGCTAAAATGCCAAATGATGGATTTCTTTTTTCGAAAGATTGCATTTCTTTAAGGGGTCAAAGATTTCCATCTACTTTCTACTCACAAGTTTCCTCCTAGTTGGTTCTGTTCTTCAAGTTCTCTGCTGGAATCATTTTTCCCTTCTATCTCTTCCCGTGTAGAATGTAGATTGTCATTAGAAGGTAAGACAAACAAGGGTGTTGTAACAATTGTGAATACCCACGTAGCTTGGAAGGCATGACTCTGTTCCCAAGAACCCAGGTCCACACAAGCTGTTTTTCTTCAGCATTTAGGATTCTTTTTTCCATCAACTTAATATATTTGTTTGAATAAGTGGTATAAATTCACTTTTAAATGTTTAGGATTAAATTATTTTGTTAAAAGTATGTATAGTTTTCAATTACAGAACCATGACTATAGCAGAAGTCTATGAACAAGCATGCTTTGTAAGTCTTCAGCAGGCTAGCTAGAATATTGGGATATCAAAAGTGACAGCTGTCCAAAAAACAGGATTTTTATTTATTTATTTATTTATTATCTCTAAAATAACTGTATTGGGGTAGGGGCAGAGAATGAGGCTATAAGATTAAATTAGAGTGAAAGAAGTCCTTCCTTAAAATGTTGTAGAGTACATCTTTGTGATTCACATTTGGATTTGAATCTGTGGGTTTTATAATTTAGAAAACAGCCTTTCTGTAAAATTCACATCCCATATCCTCGCTGGTGTTAAATGTCTAGGCTTTAGATCCCACTTTTAGTGCATTCTCATTTGAATTAATTTATACCCTTTTATAACCATTTAAAGAGTAAGATGCTTTTTTTTTTTCATTTAAGATGCTTACTTTTTAAATTATAAGCGGGAGGAGTAGCAAAGCCATACATTTGAAGGAGAATAACCCACAGATAGAACACCCAAATTGTTACCCGTCAGATTTATTTTCTCAGCAGGCCATTTTCTAAACCCAAAATGTTTATTTCTTCCCCAAAATGGAAATTCTTGATGTTGTTGCTGAATATAAATGTAATATATATTTGTTTCATAAATGTAAACAAACTTAAGTAAAAGTTCTTTATATATAATCACAAGTTTCAGTTCCATTGCTCGTTGTTCACAATTTGGTATAATTTTTACTGAGCAAATACTAAGAATTTTTTTTAGTATTTTGTATATATAAGTCTTATAAGTGTGTGTTTTAATAAAAGTGAGATTATGCTACACTTTCCTTGTCAGTATTTGAAACCTATTATTCCTTTTTAAAAATATATTTTTTATTGATTTTAGAGAGGAAGAGACAGAAACAGCAATGATAAGAGAGAATCGTTTGCTCAGCTACCTCTTGCAACCCCTTTCTCCCCTACCCCACTGGGAATTGAACTTGCAACCTGAACATGTGCCCTAACTGGAAATCGAGCCATAACCTGCTGGTTCATAGGTTGATGCTCACCCACAGCCAAACTAGCCAGGCTGAAATCTTTTTTTTTTTTTTACATTTTTATTTATTTCAGGGGGTGGGGGGAAGAGATAGAAATATCAATGATGAGAGAGAATCATTGACCGGCCCCCACCCCCACTGGGGATGGAGCCCGCAACCTGGGCATGTGCCCTGACCAAGAATTAAACCATAACCTCCTAGTTCATAGATAGATGCTCAACCACTGAGCCATGGTGGCTGGATTAATATATTATTATTTTAAAGATATTTTATTGGTTCTCCACAGAGAGGAAGGAAGAGGGACAGAGAATCAGAAACATTAATCAGCTGCCTCCTGCACACACCCCCACTGGGGATGTGCCCACATTCAAGGCACATGCCCCCGACCGGAATCGAACCTGGGACCTTTCAGTCTGCAGGCCGACGCTCTATCCACTGAGCCAAACTGGTTTTGGCGAATCTATTGTTTTTAATGGCTGCATAGTAGCATACAATATTTTATTCAATACTAGAGGCCCAGTGCATGAAATTCATTCATGGGTAGGATCCCTAGGCCTGGCCAGCAATCAGGGCTGATCGGTGGAGCAACCAGTGGGGCGATCCGGGCACCCACTCACACCCACCTTGGCCTGGCACTGCCCACTCACCTGCTCCACTATCTCCCCACAGTCCTGCTCTCATCGGGGCCCACTGGGCTGGCAGCACCTCCACTGCTGCCCACTACCAGCACCATGTCACCCATGGCCGCCATGTTCTGTATCACTTCCTGGTTGTCAATGTGCATCTAACTCCCAGTTGGTCAAATTCCAGCCTGTGGGGACAATTCGCATATTAGCCTTTTATTACATAGGATTCTTTACAATATTTTGTTAACAATGCTGTAGTGAACATTTTATTTTATTTATTTTTAAATACATTTTTATTGATTTCAGAGAGGATGGGAGAGGGAGAGAGATTGCTGCATCAAACATTTTAAAAAGGTAAATGTTTAAATATTTGTGCAAATGTTTATAGTATGCATTACTATATTATCAGATTGAATATGTGTTTATTGGCAATTGTTATTTCTTCTGTGACTTGGTTTGTATCCTTTGCTCATTGTTCTATTTGTTTAAAGGAACTATTAAAAATATGTACCTTTTATTAAGTGCACTGTAAAATTATGTTTTTGATTTGTCATGTATATTTTTACTTATTTATGATGCCTTTTGAGGTACAGATGTGTCAAATTGTTAGGAGTCAAATCTTTGAATCTTTTCCTTTATCAATTGGCCATTTTGGTGTAATGATTTATTTTGCAAAATCATTTTTGTTTTGCAACTTCACCATCTGATTATCCAGTAATGTGGCTATTGATTAAAGCTGGTATTGAAAAATTATTTCTGTGCTCACTTGAGCAGCACATATACTAAAATTGGAACAATACAGAGAAGATTAGCAAGGCCGCTGCGTAAATATGACACACAAATTGGTGAAGCATTATAAAAAAAAGAAAAATTACTTCCCTCCCCATGATTTAAATGTACTTAATAAGACTATGCCCTTACAACTAAGTTTCTTTTCATGAAGATGTTTTTATTAATTCCTGTCCAAATTCGGTTCACTATGCTCCAATCACACTATGTTTTAGGTTTTCTTTCTGAATCTTTTATTAGATTTTTTAAAGTATGAAATAATTTTTTTGAACTGTAGAAAGAATGACAGGGGCAAAAATGCCAAAAATATTTTATAACTTAAGCAAAAGAAAGAACGGGTCATGTAGAAAAAAAAAAAGTTATGCCCAGTCGGTGTGGCTCACTGGTTGAGCATCAACATATGAACCAGTAGATCATGGTTCGATTCCTAGTCAGGGCACATGCTCTAGTTGCACATTTGAGCCCTAGTAGGGGGCATGCTTTTCTCTCATCATTGATGTTTCCATCTATCTCTCCTTCTCCCTTCCTCTCTGAAATCAATAAATGTTTTTGTAAAAAATTATAGTACTAATCTTTCTATTATATCTGTCGTAATGGGAAAGTCTGACATATCACAAATTCTAGAAGTACATTTTCTTTTTCTTTTCTTTTTTAATTTTTTTATATATATTTTATTGATTTTTCAGAGAGGAAGGGAGAGGGATAGAAAGTCAGAAACATCATTGAGAGAGAGACATCGATCAGCCGCCTCCTGCACGCCCCCTACTGGGAATGTGCCCGCAACCAGGATACATGCCCTTGACCGGAATCTAACTCGGAGACCTTTCAGTCCGCAGGCCAACGCTCTATCCACTGAGCCAAACCGGTTTCGGCTCTTTTTCTTTTTTAAAAATATTTCATTGATTTTTTTTACAGAGAGGGAGAGGAATAGAGACTTGGAAACATCGAGAGAGATACATTGATCAGCTGCCTCCTGCATACGCCCCACTGAGGATGTGCCTGCAACCAAGGTACATGTCCTTGACCGGAATCAAACCTGGGACCCATCAGTCTGCAGGCCGACGCTCTATCCACTGAGCCAAACCAGCCAGGGCATAGAAGTGCATTTTCTAAACAAAATTAACTATTAACGATCTGATTACATGTGGAATTTTTGTAATACAAGGACCCACTGAAAAAGCAAGTGGTAGATCCTGACTCAGCTTTCTCTGGTTCTAGACAGGCAAGATTGCTTTTCTGGAGGGGTGCCATCATACCAGGGTGAATTGTTCATGTTTTCAGTCGTGGAGGCCACTTCGTTAGTCATAATTGGCGAATGACACATGAAACTGGACTAGGATAGGTTGTGGGATTGGACCCAGGGCAAATTTCTCACGGGCTTCAAACAAATGTCCTTCTGTTCTTACCACACTCTCTCCATGCCTTTCCTGACTTTTGACTCTCTGAACCAATCACAGTTTTGCTTTTCCTATTGCTCCAATTTAAAGTTTTTATAGACTAGTACAGAAAAGAATATAGAGGCCCTTCTCTATGAAGGTGGTTGAGAGCTAATATGGTTGCATGATTCAGGAAATCAAAGATCAGGACGGGACCTGTCAACGTAGTTCAGTGGTTGAGCACCAGGAGGTTCAGGACACATGCCAAGGTTGTGAGCTCGATCTCCACTGTGGGGTGTGCAGGAGACAGCCAATCAATGACACTCTAATCACTGATGTTTCTCTCTCTCTCTCTCTCTCTCTCTCTTCATCTCTAAAATCAATAAAAAATATGTTTTTTTCAAAAAGATCAGGACAGATAGCAGGCATGTGGTAGGAACAGAATGTATTGCCTACATTTATATTTGAAAGAAATGGTTAAGTTTTTCTAAATTCTGCCCCAAAGGTCTATGGACTCATAGTTAAGAATCTCACATTACAAAAAAAAAAAAAAAAAAAAAAAAGAAAGGCAAAAGAAACCCAAACAAAAAAACGAAAATGGAAAATAAAATATCTCACCTTACAGGTTCCTCTGATGGTCTTCTGATTAGAGCAGCCAGAGCAGAGATATCTCAGGCCTGCCTTGGGGCATTTGCTCTGTCTGTTTTCTTGCTTGAACCACTTTCCCCTTGAAATCCACTTACCCTCACCTCCCGCAGGTCTGTGCTTAAATTTCAACTTCTTAGTGACAATACCTCGATTTAAGAGTACACACACACACACACACACACACACACACACACAACCATCCAACCACTCCCAATCTCCCTTGATCTACACTTTTCCATAGTACTTTCTACTATTACACAATTACTTTGTTTATTGTTTATTGTTTGCCTTCCCCCACTAGAATTTAAGTTCCATAAGAGCAGCGATCACTCTCTACCGATAATATTGCAAGTCAGGCAGACCAGCTCAGATTCAGTGGTGGGGAAAGAAATTCCTCCTCTTTGGATGAGCTACAACATATTGTGACTTTTTTTCTTTTAAGTCTATTATGTATGTTTTGAGCAATGTACTGTTAAGTCTCTGGTTCTTTAACTGAGCATTTTTATGTATCAATCACTGCAATCTGTGTAGTCTAGCAAGTATGATATAAAATTGGTTTGAAACTCACCTATTTTTGAAATATTTGAGATAAAAAAATGGTAATTTCCAGAATAGGAAAAAAAAAAGTGGAATAAAAGTGTTTAAAATCAGAAACTGCTGGGATAACTATGTCAAACAGTAATGTTAACAAACCAACCTAATTTTAGTGCACTAAATTTTTAAAACACTCTACTGTTATCCATCTGGCCTATAACAACAGATTGCTCTTCCAAGAAATTGTTTGTCTTATGATTGGCCCAACATACCACATTCAAGTTCAAAGTCATATATGTTTTTGTCTCACATAATTGTTAACTAATAGACATCAGTTTGATAAAATTCTAAGTTGAGCCCTGGCCAGTTTTGCTCAGTGGATAGAGTGTCGGCACTCAGACTGAAGGGTCCAGGGTTCGATTCCAGTCAAGGACATGTACCTCAGTTGCAGGCTCAATCCCCGGCCCTCGTCAAGGCACATACAGGAGGCAGTCAATGATGTGTCTCTCTCACATTGATGCTTCTCTCTGTCTTTCCGCCTCCTTCCCATTCTCTCCATTTAAAAAAAAAAATCAATGGAAAAATAGCCTCAGGTGAGGATTAACACACACAAAAAATTAAAAATTGACACAAATTGAATCTTATCCATATGAATAAAGCAATAGACACAGTCAACCTCGTCTTCCTTGGAGCAGGACTCCAAACGATGTGGTATCTCCCAAAAGCAAATTCAAGTTCACAAAGAGCATTAACCAGTAAGGTACATTTTCTGAAGAATCTGGAGTAAAACACAGGCAACATATAGAAAAACAATACAAATGCTCAGTAGCCATTTCTATTTTATTTTTTAAAATATATTTTTATTGATTTCATAGAGGAAGAGAGAAGGAGAGAGATGGAAACAACAATGATGAGGAAGAATCATGCTCGACCCATACTGGGGATCAAGCCCGCAACCCTGGCATGTGCCCTTGACTGGAATCAAACCTGGCACCTTTCAGTCCGCAGGCTGACACTCTATCCGAGCCAAACCAGCTAGGGCCGTTTCAATTTTCTTCATTAAGTTCCTTTTTTAGCCAAGACCGGTTTGGATCAGTGGATAGAGCGTCGGCTTGCGGACTGAGGGGTCCCGGGTTTGGTTCAGGTTGGGGGCATGTACCTTGCTTGCGGGCACATCTCCACAGTGGGGCGTGCAGGAGGTGGCTGGTCGATGTCTCTCTCTCATCGATGTTTCTTTCTGTCTCTCTCCCTTCCTCTCTGTAAAAGATCAATGGAATATATTTTTTAAAAAAATCCTTTTTTTACCAGTCTGTTAGCCCTCAAATATTTATTTTATTGTTCTAAGTAGTTCTCTTTTGCTTCTTATCAAATATTTGCCCCAGATAAATAGCTCTCTTCCTAGGGGAGGAATCCTGTTCTCTTCTTCTTCTTCTTCTTCTTCTTCTTCTTCTTCTTCTTCTTCTTCTTTTAAAATATATTTTATTGATTTTTTATAGAGAAGAGGGGAGAGGAATAGAAAGTTAGAAACATCGATCAGCTGCCTCCTGCACACCTCCCACTGGGGATGTGCCTGCAACCAAGGTACATGCCCTTGACCAGAATCGAACCTGGGACCTTTCTCTATTTACTGAGCCAAACTGGTCAGGGCAGGAATCCTGTCCTTTCCATTGTTCAGTTCTGCCACCTTAGCCAGCTGTCTTTTGTCTTTATGCTCAGGACCTCAGGTTAACAACATGGCTGTTTCAACTCCAGCTCTCATATCTGTGTGTGTCCATTAGCAGGGAAGGAAAAGCCTTTCCAGAGTGCCTCTAACCAGCTTCCCTAGGTAAGGTCTGAGTAAGTGAGCAGAAGTGACTGGCACCTTGCTATGTCAGATATCATTTGGTTTTAAGTACAAAGGGGGCCAGGATCTTGAGAAGACAATCAACAGTGTCAGGCACAGCTGGGCTCTCTATGGGCGGATGTCCTGGTTCTGCGGCCCAGTGATTGTTTGCTTGGCGTCTGCTCCTAACATATGCTCTTTCTTGGTTCAGTCAGGACTCAGTACTTCCTCCCGCTGACTCAGCCTTTCCTCCACTCACTGACACAGCAGGCACCCCTGAGTTTCTACCACGTGCTGCTACTGGGAGTCCCAGAGCAGCCACACAAAGCTCTCACCTGCCTTTCATGACACCCAGGGTCCAAGGCCTATAAATGCAAACTGGATCTTCCTTATGATAACCTGCCCCACCCGTCACCACTGTCATCTTCTTAACTCCATTGGCATGGAGCCATCATCCTGCCTAATGGTTGTCTTCTAGACTCTTGAATGTGGAAAGGCTCTTGTTCTGGGCACCACCCTCTTCCCTGCCCTAAATCCCAACCTGTGGCTTTGCCTTCCTTACTTGCCTCTCTTTCTTTCATCCCATCAACTCCCAGGCCTGGAAGTATAACACCTCTTATTTCTTCGATGTCATATCCTCTTTTTTCCCCATCTCCAATCTCCTGGTTAAGTCCTTTATATTTTTATCTATCTATCTATCTATCTATCTATCTATCTATCTATCTATCTATCTTCAGAGAAAGGAAAGGAGAGGGAGAGAGAGATAGAAACATTAGTGGTGAGAGAGAATCATCAATAGGCTGCATGCCCCACACTGGAGATCAAGCCCTAGACCCTTTAGTCCGTAGGCTGATGCTTTATCCATTGAGCCAAACTGGCCAGAGCTAAAGGAACTTTTAATAACCCTTTCTCTCTTGACAATGCTAGAATACAAAGCCCTTTTATTTTCTGCAAAATTCTGTTTTGGGCTGCACAACATTGGAAAAGCAACTCATGTATGCGTTAAAAACTCATTGTAGCCAAGACCGGTTTGGCTCAGTGGATAGAGTGTAGGCCTGCGGACTGAAAGGTCCCAGGTTTGATTCCAGTCGGGGGTATGTACCTTGCTTGCGAGCACAACTCCAATAGGGGACGTGCAGGAGGCGGCTGATCGATGTCTCTCTCATCGATGTTCTGACTTTGTATCCCTCTCTCTTCCTCTCTGTAAAAAAATCAATAAAATATATTTAAAAAAAACTCATTGTATGTTATGTATTTTTTACCACAATTTAAAAACATTAATAATGTAACATACCCCAAATCATTGAATTGTACACTTCAATGGAAACACTATAAGGCATGTGAATTACATCTGAATAAAGCTGTTACAAAGAATGTCAAAACCTGAATTCCTTCTTTTTCTTTGTTGTTCTTGGGTAACAACTCAACTTCACTTCGCTCCCATCTTCCAGTCACAGCAAATGGATCGTTGAGGGTCAAAGATAAGTATAAGGAAATACAAGAGAAGAAAAGAGCATCAATTTTGGCTTAAAATAAATACTCCCATAAAATATATCTATATATATAAAAGCCTAAGCGACCGAACAAATCGACTGACTACCAGGGGGCAGGCGCTCAATATAGGAGTTGCCCCAAGTGGTCAGTGTGCTCCCACAGCAGGGGTGCGGCTCAGCTGACCCAAGGCTGCCAGGAGTGAGGCTCATGGCTGGCAATGCAGCTGTGGCAGCGCCAGCCTCTCCTGCCTCCCAGGCAGTGCGACTGAGTAGAGGCAGGGGCAGCAAGGCTGGCTGAGCCGGAGCAGTGCGGCCTGGGCTCCTCCCTGGCTGGTTTGAGCAATACTACATCCCCTGGGGGATGTCAGACTGTGGGTTTCGGATTTGCAAGAGGGACCACTGGTGCACGATTCTGTGCACCGGGCCTCTAGTACAGCAGTAGCCAACTTTTCGGACCATCAGTTGGCATCTGCTGCTCCAAAGATTTCCTTAAATCAGAGGTCGCCAACCTTTTGGATCTCACAGACCACCACCAGGGGTCTGTAGACCACCGATTGGCAACTGCTGCTCTATATATACTATGTGTGTGTTTATATATGTTGGGTGACAGCCCAGCAGAGGAGGGCAGGCTGGCATATACTCTGGGGAAGGAACAGGGCTTCACTTATTAAAGTATATAATATTTTACTTATTAAAAATAAGCATTTGCTTATTAAAAATAATCATTTAAGTAAGCATTTTATATGGTATACACACTGTATGATTCCTTGCTTTAAAAATATATGTATATTTTGTTGTTAATATATTTTTATTCATTTCAGAGAGGAAGGGAGAGGGAGACAGAGAGAAACATTAATAATGAAAGAATCTTTAATTGGCTGCCTTCTGCACGCCCCACACTGGAGATCAAGCTGGCAACCTGGGTATGTGCCCTGATGATAATTGAACTGTGACCTCCTGGTTCATAGGTCAATCAATGTTCAACCACAGAGCCATGCTGGCTGGGCCCATCCTGCCTCTCTTACCCTCAGAACCCCCTTCCCCTGGCCTGGCCTGGGCTACCTCTGGAAGATGGCTGTTCAGGGGTGTGTGTCTCTGGGGGGATGTGTGTAGGGGTGCTGTCCAGGGGGTAGTCACCCACTCCTTCTTCAGGTTCCGGGGCTCAGATTTCATCTGCTCACTGACCTCTTTCCCGGTCCAGCTCTGCAGGCACCTGTTTAGCAGAATGAGCAGAGCAGAAGAGAAATAAACAGAAGTGGTTGTAGCTGCACCCGCCATGAGTTAGCAGTGGTTCTTGCCTCACTCTGTGGCATCTATGATTATTACACGGGTCGCCTATTAGAGCTGAAAAGTGTCAGATGGGTGGGGGTGGAGGGAGGTGTGCCTCTCAGATGAGGACTATGGATACTGGATTTCAGCGGTTGCCACCACCACTTGGACCTCGGAGCTTGCAAACCAGGGTGGCGTTGAATCAGGAAATAGCGGTTTGGGGGATTTAAAAGGTGGATGGAGGGGAGGGCCCCCAGATCAGCTTACTGGGTTCGGAATTTCGTGCCTTTCCCCTGTAGTTCCCTCCCCCTGCCCGGTGCAGCGGCACGGTGATTGGAATAAAGGTCGGCAGAGGGGTCACCCTCCTCATTATGCTTTCCCATGCAGCAGCAGCAGCAGCAGGAGGAGGAAGCCGGGTTCCCTGATCCGCCACTAAGTCGCCGCACCACCCTGACAGCTGCCACCCCTCCCCAGGGCTGCCAAGCTCCTGGGGTTGCCATGGTCCATGGGAGAGAAATGCTGGCCGCCCTCGGCCGCACCAGCCCGGGGCGGGCGGCCGCTGTCGCCCCTCCAGCCTCTCTCACAGGCTTTTAAAAGGGACCCCTGGGGGGAGGAGGCCGGAGGAGGCGACAGGACCTGAACCAGGGCGGCGGTCCAAGCGGCCGGGGGGAATAAAGAGGCCTTTCTCCAGCTACCGGAGGAGGTGCGGGGCTCGTTCCCAGGGATGTCCAGCCCTGGGTCCTCCCGGCGCTCCGCGGGCTGCCCGGCTGCGGGCCGCGCCCCTCCGCCTCCCCCCCGGAGCCCGCACCCCGATCCTCCCGGAGGGAGGCAGGATGCTCTCCACGCGGGGCCGGCGGAGCGCACCTTCTCCTCGGGTCTCCCGAAGCCTTTCTCGCCGGGGCGCGGGGGCGCGGGGCGCGGGGGCAGAGGGAGGGGAGGCCGAGCCTCCAGTGCACCGGCGGGCCCGGGCGGGAGGCGGCGCGGGGGGTGGCTCGCACGTTCTGGGGACGGAAAGGCGGAACTGAGCTGCCGAGCCGCCCGAGCGCGGGCCCCGCAGGGAGGGTGGGTCGCGCCTTCCTCCGGACTCGGGGCCTGGGGCGCGGGGTCCGGGCTCGGGTCCCCGGGTCGCGGCGGGTGCAGACAAAGCGGCGGGGGGCGCGGGCCGGGGCGC